>CM026206.1:4655359-5105359 GCA_014839995.1 Xenentodon cancila
AATTTGAATGGAATGAAGTAACAAAAAAATGTGACCGCTCTACTTCAAGTTCACAAGCCATTTAAGTATTTCAGGGCTGCATTCCTCTGGGAACGACAGCATTGTTCTCTCAGCTTAGATTTTGTTCACATTTTTTAAGACCCTTTTGAAATTTTCACTTCTACATGGAGACAAAAAGCATCAGCCACTGTAGCATGACCCTAGTTGCCTTTTCTTCTGTCTTTATACACCAGAATAAAACATTCCTTCAGTGAATGATCAGAACAAATAGAAAAAAATGTGGAAAACACAGAAATGTTAAATGTCTTTAGATGTGTAACATTTATATCCACGCTTGTTTTTCATTTCCCTTTTATAACGTACACTCTCACACCAATACTGACGACCTGCTGCACTAAAACCTGAAGCTGCTGGACAACCTTCTCACTCTTCGTCTAAAGTTTTGAGCCAATACAGAGACCGGATCAATTAAACATTTGTACATGTGAATTGTTGCTGAAAAGCAAGCATCAATTTGAAAAAGCATGGGAATAAAATTGAAGAAATACTTAAAAAAACAACAACAAAAACCATAACACTGAAAAATCAAAGCTTCTTCTTCTACTTTTCCTTTCAGCTGCTTCTTCAGGAGTCGCCACAGCAAGTCAGCCGTCTCCATCCAACCCTATCTTCTGCGTCCTCTTCTCTCACACCGACCAGCATCATGTCCTCCTTCACTACATCCATAAATCTATTATTTGGTCTTCCTCTAGGCGTCCTGCCTGGCAGTTCCCACCTTAGCATCCTTTACCTAATAAACTCACTATCCCTCCTCTGTACAGGTCCAAACCATCTCAGTCTGGCTTCTCTGACTTTATCTCTAAAACATCTAACAAGTGCAGTCCCTCATTCGTGATCCTATCCATCCTTAGGACTCTTTCTTTCTGCCTGTAGCTCCACCTCTTGTCCCTTCCGTAGTGCCACTGTCTCCAAATTACAACAGAAAAATTGGCTGTTTGTCAGAGATCAAATGAAACTGTACACACCTGACTAAGTGTAAATATTCAGTATACATCCTTTATGTTCACCTTCGTATGCAGCTTTGTGCTTTTGCACTTGACATTTAGTGGTGCCAAATGTCCGATGAGCATTTAGACCTTTGTATTTCATGTCATGCACAACCAAGTGGAATATATATATACATGGATGAATATACATGGATGAATATACATGGATGAATATACATGGATGAGTATACATGGATGAATACAAGAGGTCACTGTGGGTCTCATCTTTAAGGGGAGGTTAAGGTAATTTAATCTAGTCTAAAATATCACAGCCAGTTCCCTATTCACAAACGTAGAGTTTATACATACAAACAAAGTGGTTAGTCCACAGGTATCCATGGCGATGTTTAATGCTAGTCTCATCTATGAAGGGACAAGGATTCATGATGACAGGAGTCGTTGCTGTCAGGTGTTATCACAATCAGGTGAGCATCTTCTCATCCCACATCCGATGTTGTTTAGTATGATCATCTTGATAACTAAAAAAATCATCTCTGAAAAAAATTGTTTAAAGGAACATTCAAGTGTTTAAGCCACACCTTCGGTCTATTGATATATGGTTAGATGTCTAACCTTAGTTAGGGACCAAACCAACTGAATCAAAACAGTTTTGAGTAAAAACACAATTAATGTTAGGTCTTGGGAGCAATAGACCTACACTAAACAAAATACTGGCATTTTGAGCACCTGAAAACATCAAGTGAGGGAGTGAGGGAGGGAGGGTTTGCAGACCTGGGCATTTGCACTTCCTATGCAACGGATGACTTCTAGATTGAACACATCTGTAAGCCATTGACATTAGAAAATTATTCACGTCAGCTGCAGAAATTGGTCATCAAACTTAATAAAAATATACAAAAGCACAAACGTATTACTCTTTGGTTATCTCTGCAGATGGATAATTTAGATGACACTTGGGAGCTGTTTCATTGAAACTATGGTGCATAAATGTTGGTGAATCACTAGATTCTGTAAGGAGAAAATATGTATTTTTTTTAATGTCCTTAAATCGCCAAACTTTAATATGAAAACAGAAATGACATCTCAGTAGGGTTTTGCAACAGTGTAATCTCAGCAGAAATGTATAAATTTCGGATGTGCTACAAATAAATGTTGGAATTCACGCACATTGATTAAACTAGTTTCATTTCAAAAGTTTAAACTTTTGGAGCAAAAACCATAGCAAAAGACATTATTTCTCCTTCCTCAAATCATTTCACTTAATATCTGGCCTAGAGCCCGACTTAATTGACAGAAAGATGTCTTTCATTATAACTGTTGACGTTGGCATGATGGACAAGATACAGACATAAAGAAAACACGGCGGAGAAGTCGAGCGCTGCAACTGAACAGTGCAAGTGTGACAAAAACCTCAATACGCAAATGTTTTCCGCAAGATAGCAGAAAAATAAATGACTTGACACGCAATGAATGTGACACGGAGATAGTTTATTTGTTTAAACACACACTATCTCCGTCTCACAGACTCACACACATGAACGACACACTTGATGAGGATGAAAACAAGATAAATGGATACTCACGACACCCAATTAATAGCAATGCTTCAAATCCATCATGCAATTACCAAACGCAAAATCACTGCCCTTTAAAGATACGGTAATGGTGACTACTAGCTTTTCTAAAAAATGATAGCAACGTTCTCCTGATAGATGCTGGGGAACAATACCTAAATCATTTTCTTAATTATCTCCCCTGGAACTAATGTTGCAGATATGTGTGTGAATTAATTATTGTAGCTTGATACAAGAGAGGGAGCAAGAACGCGAGTAGCGCTATCCACAGAATCTTTTTTTTGTTTTTTTTCTTGTGCAGCATTCATTAAGTCAAAGGCAACTGTCAGTCACTTAACAAGACAAAACCCAGATTTCCAGAAATCAAATTAGTGCTGAAAACAGAAAGAGAGGAGGGACAGGGAAATCAACAAAAGACAGCAGAGTCCTTATTGTGAGCGCCACTGAGAGGCGCGTTGCAGCAGAAAATGACTCTTTCTTCTATTTGTCATGTTTCATGTTGTCGTCCCTTTTTTTCCATTATTTTTCCATAGGCAGCTCTTTACCGTGGCTGTGGGTTTGCTTCCTTTCAGCGTGACGCTCTCACTGCGGCAGCGTGAAATAATGAACGTGGCCTTGAGTTGCACAGCCATACGTATGTGCAGAGACACTTTTACTACGCATGCAGTTGTGCTGCATATGTGTCTCAGAGTCCTTTGTCAGGCCCACTTAGATGTTGCTTTTATTTTTATTTTCTCTTTAGCATAACAGCTCAAAGATACTGTAACTTGCATTTCTTCCCATATACGACAAGAAGTTCAGTTATGATGAAGTATAAATATATTCATTTTGCAAGTTTAATGCAAACAGAAAAACAATTGTGTAGTTTTTTTTTTTTTTTCTAAACTAAAACTGTGGTATAACCTTGGACAGTGCATGTGGGAGGTGTGTTTAGTGTTGTAAACAGTATTCAGTTCATTTTTTGCCCTCATTAAGTGCTTAATGGGGTTTAAATGGTTGTGGTTTTTGTCAGAGTTCAAGCTGCTATCAGGTAGGATAAGCCCAGTTTTGGTTGCACTTTTCTTTCGGTAACTAATGCCAACTAGATGGAAATGCCTTAGATATAACCCTGCACTTTGCCTAAATTAGTATGTGCCAATTATTACATATGCAAAGTAGTCCCACCTCAGTCCTCAGTGCTCGCATGGCTGCAGGCGCTCACCTCCATTCTCCTCTAACACTTCACAGTTTGCTAGTTGGAACAAATAGTTAATAATCCTCTGTGAATATTGGATCTACGTTGTTTGGACACTCAGCTATGTCAAATCTCACCCTGCTTCAGAGCAGAGATTTAGAATTGGAGCTTGAAGTTTCCAGTGGGTCGCGGGTCTTTGCCTTAGATGAAGGTAAAGTTATATATTTTTGACTTTTTCAGAGCTACTTCACAGTTGTTACACTTATTTCAATGTTTTGCAGGAAAACACCAACCAAGTCTTAAAAATGGCTGTTGCTGAAATGTTCTGATTGATGTCAGCTTTTGTTTTAAGGTTTGATTTTGTGACTAAATACTTCTATATTGCAGTGCTTATTTTTAGTAACTAGCTAAAAGCTATACATCATATCATTATCTTTTAACTTCTTCTCAGTCGCACTTTTTATCTCGTTTGTGCTTGAATGCACCGTTAATTATGTGCAATCTGACGATTGAACTGCACCATCTTTTATTAATAAAATGTGAAAACATAAAAATATTCCTGTCATTCCAGGGTGATGGCGGGTTCCAAAGCCGGACCAGTTGAGAACAACTGGTTTAGTGCACATAAACATAAAATAGAAGATTTTAATTTAATTTTGGAATAGTTTAAATTCTATACCTAAAGGTTTATCTCTCGACACCATTTTCACGATAAAACAGGACCAGCTGAAGTGTTGCTGCTGGTTTTGTGTTATTAACTAACTAGAAAAATAGTTTTTTTTATTTATAGCACTGTCATGAATGGATTTACAGGTTCCTATAATTGTGAATTTGCAGATAAAAATATGGTTTATGCCACAATTAAATAGGCATGACAAAGCAACAGCAAAGCATAAATATATTGCCAGATAGTCACAATGACCCGTAAATACTTATTCATGTCTTAAAGTTGCTTTTGGAAGGTTTTTCAATTCCAGACCAACCATGCATACACACGGCCGTTACGCTTGGCTGCAGTTATTTATAGCAATCACAATTAATTATGAGTATTTTGTAAAAACTAATTAACCAGAAATTAGAAGACACTAGAGAATAAGAAATGAAATTAGAAGGAAAGAAAAGACAACTATCTAGGACCAACTGTTTCCATGGTGAATGTCATGTGAGACTCTGTAGGTACGGTCTTCTGCCACCTTCCCGATGCTACCCATCCCCATTCCAGGCCTCGTCCTCGTCTGGATTTGAGGCTTTCATACATTAGGCTTGGATTTCTCTTGTACTAAGTCAGGTGAATGCCAGCACGACCGCAGATAAAAAGTGCAGGCTGATCTCCCCAACTATTCCACCCATGAGGCTGTCAGGCTCAATTAAGCCCGGAATATCTGGATACTTAATATTACAAGGTGATTGCTTCTCTGACATTCATTAAAAAAAAGTCTTTTTCTCTTTGGATCCTGACTCACATCTCCAAGGTTTAAAGACATAATCTCTGGACAAGTCAGGCATTTGATACAATGAGAAGGAGCCCTGGCATTCAGATAATATTTCAAATTGGCACCTCAGAAACTGTTTATTTGCCTGTGACTTATTTTAGTTGACATCATTATTCCACGTGTATCTGTGATGATGTTCTGTTTTGAAGCACCAAGTACCAGTATTGCAGTATTGCAGTATTGCAGTATTGCAGTATTGCAGTATTGCAGTACTGCACGAAGCCAACATGAGCAGTTTCTCCGGATTCTTCTGGGATGTTAAGTCACTATATATATAATGGAAACCAATATTTTACAAAAGTGTTTAAAAGAATAAAATAAATGTTCAAATAAATTGAACACCTTCTTTTTCACATCTTTGGTAGCTGGTATAAAACGTACACTTCAGGCACATCCAAGAGTTGATTATTCATCTTGCTAAAGCCCACATTAGCATACTCCAAACCTATTAAAATTTAACCTGGATCACTTATACTTACTATTCTACGATTCCTAAAGACGGATTTAAATCTGCTTTATTTTCGATCATTTCCATTCTTTGTTCCGTCACTCCTTTTTCTCTTTTTTTTCCATCTCTGGTACATTAAATTCACAGTCATCCATAAAAGTCTAAGAAAAATAGAAAAACTAATTTAGCAGAAGAAACTACTCCTTTCCTGTGAAAAATATTATGATTTAAAAATATTATTTTATTCCTCGCTTAAAAATATAACAAATAAAGAAAAGTTATCACCTAGAAAAGATCTAAAAAAACATAATTTAAGTTGATATATCCTGAAAATGAGATTTTAGGTAACCCAAAAAGGGAATAAAATGTCACATTTAGATAGGATTTCTAGATTAGAGCGTGTGCCACATTTCCTGAAGAAACCCACTCGGTTTCCTAAAGTGTAGAAAGTGTGACTTCAGCACTGAAATGCTGACCGTTAGTGAGTGGAGCTAGTATTAGATCATAATAATAATAATCACCTATTTGAAATTCTCAGAACCACAACATCCATTTACCAGGCGATCTGATGGGACTTTAACGATCTTGGAAGTGTTTTCCAAGGCAGTTTTTGCTTCTGTAATAAAGTTGATTCTTGCACCAAAACTTGTTCTTCCTTTATTTATTTTTTAATGAATATCTAACCTCAAAAATCAGCCTATAATATACGTTCTGTGTTTGTTTTTTCATTCACTGCCCTCTGAACTTGTGCACCTTTTTCATGCTCATTCTACCGGATACAGTGGAAGTGCCCATTGTGCAAACAGATATAAATGGTTAATTCTAAGATATTTAAGCATACGTTAAACTTAGAAAGGCACTTAAATACTAGATTTTTTTTTCCTTTTTGTATGTTGGCTATAACATAAAAGCCACAGATTATGTTAATATCAACGATCATGTATCTCTCATTGTAATGAGTAAAAAAAGTAAAGAGGGTAATGAAATGAATCTCTTGAATCCTGGCATTCATGTAGATGGTTCTGCGACACATGTGGTCCACCTTTACCTTGACGCAGGGCATCATTGGAATTGTTTTGGCGTGAACAATAACCAATCAACCAGGACCTCTGTTAGTGCAGCCTTGATGTGATTATAAACAACTAACCCTCTGTGGATGGTCATTGAGCTGCATTAATACCTCACGGTTTCCTATCACGCACAACCTACACATATTCATCAGTTTCTCATCCGTTGCAATGCTCTGTCATAGTTCTTCTCTTTTAGATGTTTAAGTGCTACGGTCTGACATTATAGGTCAGCTCTGCGTTTAACACTGAAGATTGTGACCATGATCTTTCTTATCTTGTTAACATCACCCAATGGCAATTAAACAACTCCTCCACACTTGCACATAGAGGTCGGTGCAAGTAGATGATGGCCAGTCATAATAAGAAAAAAAACGAGTTATGAATGGACAAACACAGACCATGCCATGTTTTATTTTACTTTTCATCCTGCTCTCAACTGTCTGTGTTTTCACAAGCTAAAGGCTGATGGAGCGAACAAAAGGTCATGAAAAGCAAAGTGAAAGATTGCAGACTTTTTAAGACATGTGTGCTCAAACACCAAAATGAGTCATTTCTATAAATAAATAGCTTCCCCCCAGAATTAGATCTTAAAATCGCTTTCCGTTGCAGAGCAAAGAGAAAGCGGACGGGATTAAACAGAAGACAGGTGACAAGTGGAGAACTTGAGAAAAAAATGGATAGATAACAACAGGTTCATAACAAAAAGTGTGTTTGGTAAGTGAGCTGAGGCATTAAATGAAGACATGAAACCACATTTACATATGAACAAGGCAGCGGTATAAACACATATGCACTGCTTATAGTATGCACAAAGCAGAAAGTGTGAGCGCACACTACAAAGTGACACGTAGACACCCAGCACCAACCCGGCTCACCCCACCTTTGGCACACACACTTACCTACCATGGGGGGATGTGTGCATGAACACACATCCTCTCCACCCTCAACACCCACCTTCCACCTTACCCCTTTATTAATACTTTCCTCTCCAAAGCAAAGAAGAAAGCCCTCCAATTATAATGGACTCCTCAGCAGACGGGCTCAGCGCTGCATTTATTAGCAGCTCATTTGGCTAAGCAGGGCTAAACACAGCACATCTTGGAGAGGCAGGCGTGGGGGGGGGGGGGCAACACAAGAGGTAGAAGATGCATCCACTCTCTGTGTGTCTGTTAGACATTAAAGGAAACATCCGCATATTCTGCCTTAATCCAAAGTGATTTGAGATGGCATAGGGGGTTTGAGAAGCAGTGCTGGATTATTTGTTTATGATGGGGAGGGTTGCAATGCCTTTGCTTACTTCCCCAGATTTATGGTCTTATATCGTCTCGCAGCACTTAATCACCTCTCTTCCCCTAAACAGAACCCATTTACAGTTCAAAGCAGCAGAGCCGGTATCTATCGCCGGCTATATTATGATTAGTATTAATATCATCACCATATTCAAGACTGAGAAATCTCCAGGGGAATGCGGGAGGGAGGATCACGACAGTACTGTTGCTTCCCAAATTTGCTGTCTTGTTCTTTGAAAGCATGACCCTAGAAAAGGCTTTTTTTTTCTTTTTTTTTTTTTGCTTTAATCATAATTGGGGCTTTGAAGGTTTGGAGATGTGACTCAGCACTTTCACCAACAGATTTTTCTTGTTTTTTAATTGAAAATTAGACAAATGTGTTTCTTTGCTTTTCATTTTCCACCCAGGCTGCCTTGAAGCAGCAAAAATTTGGTAAATAACTTGAGTAGCAGGTGCCTGACACTGTAACCTTGCCAGCAAAATTGAAAAATCTATCTATTCTTAAGTGAACTGCTGATGCACATTTGAAAAATGATGCCATTTCTTAGTCTGAAAACAACAAACAACTCTTTTTGCAACTAGTCAGTGGCAATCTGGGAAACAGTGTCCAAACTTTTGACTGCAGTGCATACTGCTCATTAAAAAAATAAATAAATAAACACGAAAAAACATTAATTAAATCACACATCAAAAAATGATCTTTACTGATGTACATTTTGTGATTTGCAGAACTCAAACAGCTGTTTCAATAGTCAGTAGGAACCAAAGTAATAATTTAACATGATCATAATCAGATTAAAGTTTAACTGACTTGTCGTTATAATATGCAGGTTTAATGTTTCCTTTATTCTGTAGGAGTATATTTGTGAAAAAAACTGCAAAAAATTAAAACTTCATCTCCAACAACATGTTTAACAAACTTTTGCGGATATTCCTGGGTCAGGAGGTAAAGTCATCCATCTAATTTAACATCATTATTATGATCCCTGGCTCCTTCAGTGTCAGAGTCTCTGTATGTCAGAGAAATTTGCTACGTGTATGAAAAAGAAGATTCTACGAATGTGTTTTTGAATCGAATAAGTGAAATTGTCGCATTCTTTAAAGAAAATATGTAACATTTGACCAAAACCACTTATGTGCTCTAACATGACAGATAGTAAGATGGATATTATAGTACTGACATACAGATATTACATAATTACACTACACAGTACATTTGGATTTTGAAAGTATAACCAATCAGTAGGCAAACAGTCCTTTACGCATTTCTTAAAGAGACGTATTAGGCCCTTTTTTCAAAAGGTGACACAATTTCCTGAGCTACGTTGACCTTTTATGTCTGTTCAAAGAGCTGAATTAAAGCGTTAACATCTTAATTCCACTCCACCCTCCAGTTTGGTTGCAGCTTTGTGCTAGAGATGAAAAAAACTTGATATTTATACTCTGGTCTGGGATCTGTGACGTCACAGTGTCTTTAATTGCCCACATTTGAACTGCACCAAGTGTCTCTTTTTCTTTGTCGGGAGACTTTTTGGCCAAACAACCTGAATTTTAGACATCAAGAAGTAAAAATAAAAGAATAGAACAAGCACCTGGAGACACGTATAATGATGGGTTTATAAAAACACAGTTTCATAAAAATATACAAAAATAAACATTTTTAGATACAGGAAGAGTTGGATAAAGCAAATTAAAATGGAAAATAATAAGAGTAATAATTACCCTCCCTCTGTGGCATTGGTTTTAAGAGTGTCTTTTTACATTTCCGCGTCGTTGTGATGCACAGCAGGCATCGCTGGCATGGTGCCAATCTCCATCTCTTCAACAGGCCCAATAACAACCCAGCTTTCTGCACCTGCTCCAATTATTATCCTATTAGCAACAAATACCGCACAATTACCGCTAGAAACCCTCACACCCAGGCCTTCGCAAGCTTTAAAAACCCAAGGAGAGAGAAATTAGCAGGGAGCAGCAACAGCAATGATCAGACAGCAATTAATCAGCAGAGACACATCTGAGTGTGGAGAATATAGATAGAACCACTGCGGTTTTAGCTGCGATGGCGAGGGCTGATGAACGCAGGGAAAGGTGGGAGGATACAGGTGTGCCACTAGTTTCTGGTATTCTGGTGGGTAAAGAATTTAGTCCTGTCCTCTGCATTGTCTCAGACTAATCTGGGAGTCTTCATGCTGCTGTGTGTTACAGCATCAGTTCCAAGGTTTAGCTGTACGTACACGTGGATGAATCTCACAAGTGCACCTACTGATCCACAGAAACAAAATACGACACGTTGGCTGTTCTTTAAAGTTGATGCAAATTGCAGCCTAAATTGCACTTTCCATCTTTTTATTTATCGCTGTTTTGATGTGTGTTTAGGTCCCATTTAAGTTTTCTTTTTCTGTCATGTGTTTCCATCATTGCCCTGACATCCTGGCAGACAAAGATTGCAGGCATGGCACCAGAATTGCCCCATCACCTGACAACATCTCAGCCATCTCTGATCGTTGCCATAGGCTGATGTGTCCAGCTGATACAAAAGGAAAACTTGGGTAAACAAAAAAAAAGAAAGAAAGAAAGAAAAGAAATTCTCCAAACACACAAAAAAATACACCTGCTGCACACAATCGCATGTGCACACACCAATGAAACACACTGGTATTCATATTCAAATTAGATATCTTATCTCTCAAATTGTGGCACTTCCCTTCACTTGAGTTTTAATGCATGTTGCAGAGATTGAAAAGCAGGTGAGTGGAGGGAAGAAGAGCCAGAGAGATACAGAGTGAAGAGATTTGGTTAGTCCAAGGCATCATCACACATTCTCGCCAACAATTTATCGGCCCTAAATTTGACAAACAGGTAGACAGCCTGATGGACAGAAAGATTTCCGTTGCCATGCCCATAATGGCTGTCAAAACAGCAGTTATGGAGAGATGAGGAGAACACCAAGAGCCAAAAAAAGGAGAGAAGAGAGAGATGTGTGTACCTGCCTCTGCCGGTCTTTCTTTAATGAAACAGTAGTGTGCCTTAGGAGACAGTTAAAGCTGACAGAAGCACTCAAGTTCTGGCTAAGAGGTCTTACCAGCACACACATACACTCCCACTCTCAAACACACAGAAATCATTTTTGGAGGAATGTGGTGCAGTAAACATGTAATATGTCCTTTGGTCTTTGAGATACACTGGGTTCTTTGACTTCTGTCTCACTGATATGTGTGTGAGTGTGTGTGTAGCTGATGTCTGGCCTCGGGCTGGAGCAGCCAGCCGTTCTCCAGATCAATTCGCACAAGGCAAAGGTCAACCAGAATTCCTCCAAGGTCTCTCTGTGTCTCTGTTTCTCAGTTTCAGACTGGAGGTCTCACTCAGTCTTCTCAGTCTATCTCCATCGCCATTCCCGTTTGAATTTATCTTTTCCTGATAAAAATTGATGATTGTGAATATGTGGATGAAAATATGAAGCTGCTGGTAAGAATGTTGCCACAAGCTTATAGAGGTTGAGGGGTTAACAGACGCAGGAAAGAAGACTTATGTATGTATGTATGTGGAGTGGATGTGCAATAATAGAACCAAATTCATATAAAACTAAAGTTGGGCAGAAATCAACCCCAGAAGTCTCAAAACCAGTCAAAAAAATGTTTTTCAGTGGAAACATGCAGCCTCGTCACATGCTGTGGTGTCCGAACCCCACATGGCCCCCACTGCCCCAGCTTCTAAGGCGTCACAAGCCAGTGTTCCCGTAGTGCCGATCCCAACCCCGGATAAATGGAGAGGGTTGTGTCATAAAGGGAATCTGACGTACAAGCTATGTCAAATCAATATGCAGAACACCATGACCCACTGTGGCAACTGTTAAAAGAAAAAGCTGAAAAAAGTTGTCTTATAATCTGGTGAAGACATTTCTGAGAGCAAACAGCTAAGAAACAAATATTCACTATTTCCATTTGCAAAAAAACATCAAAATTTAACAAACAATAAATGGAAGAGAGGAGAGATACTGTACCAACAGGGAACGAGGAACACCTCCTCCTTGCATACATTCCTTTCCTTTCCTCTCAGTCAGCCATCCAGACAAACCCTTCATCATTTCTCATGCAAATTTGATCCAAAAACCAGAGTCAAACAGACGTCTTCCCTCATCCAATGTTGCTGCATTCATAAATGACACGTTCACGCACAATAGAAAAAATTATTCATTTCATTAGGACACAATGACTCTTTGGCAGCTTTTGTCCCCTTCCAGCTCCCCACTCTATCCCCCACATGAAAAAAAAAACAATAAAATAAAGTACATCCCAAAATTCTCAACAACTTTCATTATCTTAATCGTCTTGCGGAGGCGACCCCTTCCATGTGCATCATGGGAAATGAGGGAGGTGTCACGAGGAGCAACACTGTCCTGTTCTCTGTGAGTGAGTGGATAAGTGCTACATGTCAGCATCATGTTTAAAGAGGCTCTGCATGATATCTTTGTCATCAGGGCCGACAGAAATCATGGCTGGAGACGAGCGGCGAGCCCGCTTGTCACAACAAACCACTGCAAGAGCAGCGCATAGCCCGATGGAAAGCTGTAATTTAAAATCGAATGAATTATCTACGACTTCAGTAAGTTTGTCAGCGAGACGAAGATGTGACGGCTCCAGACAGAAAATGTTAATGTTTCGCAGTAATTTAATACATCTCTGAAAATTATTTCAGCTGTTGCCGAAATGTAACAGAAGAGCCTAATTGAATTAGTAAAGTACATGTAGAGATGATTAACTGGGAAATGGTTAATCCAGGTTAGCTGTTGCTTTTATTTTAATAACAAAGCAGAAGAACTCACTCGCTCACGTGAAGGTGTAGAAGTGCTCAGGACTCAGGACACAAGAGTAGGACAAAAATGCACCTTTGTTTTGATATAATTTGCTTTCTTATGCTTGTGATGGGCTACAGGAGACCCCCACGACCCCGACTGTGATGACAGGAGTCTAGAAAATGGATGGACGCTGACTAGTTTCCAGTCTCTTCTGAGAAATTACAAGATGTAAAGCAGAATTCTGCGCAAAAAGTGTTGTTATCATGGCAGGACTCAAAACTTTGAAGATGGTAGCATTTCTTCGTTGCTTTTGGCCACTGATCTTGGGTGCAAACAAAACTTTTTAAAAGTTTTAGATTCTTAAAAACTTCTTTCTTGCTGCAGGTGAAATATCTAATGAAACACAATGTTTGAGAATGTGATTTGTTTTTTCTTACAATAAAATGACTAGTCTCAGGTATAATTTTGTACTTAGCTGTCAATATCTGCTGGCAAACAATAGAGACCTCAGAAAACAACTGAGCAGCAGTTCACTTGCAGCGTAGTGAATATTAAGCAGAGAAAATCGCCACGCACTTAGATGCAGGTGCATAAACCCCCCCATTGTGTTGCTCCCATAAGAGACATCTCAGGTGGAAAATAGAATAAAAATACAAACTTGTTTCCAATTCAGACAGAGGCTCAACCTTGAGTAAAGATTGTCTGAAAGAGAACGAGATGGAGAGGGTGGGATGGGGAGATGAAGAGAAAGAGGGATAGAAGGACAAAGAGAAAGAAAGAGAAGCAGAGCAAGAGAGATTTGGAGGAGGTTTTAATTGTTTTCCCATGATGCTTTGAGGAGGGCTCGGGGCTCAAAGCATCGGAGCAGAAAGCTGTTGGAGTGCCCATCGTCCTGGCAACCAAGCCTGACCCTTTGGCGCACACGAACATGTGCACACACACGCAGATGCGCGCACGCTTTGGTTCGTTTGAGTCTGACATCAGCAGGGAGGAATGCGGGGAGGAGGGGGTTTGATTGGGATCAGGAGGCATTAAGTTTTTTTTTAGGGGGGGTGAGTGATGATGAAGAGGAGAGGATGAAGGGGGGAATGGAGGATTAAGAGTAGAGGGGAAGTGGGGGCAGCAATTGGAGCGTGACAAAAGTTGACAACTAAAAGAATAGATTGAAATATATTGTTGCTCAGAAGTTTCTCAGACTTCAAAATTGTTGTTTGTTTTTATCTAGTAAAGTAATTTTATTCACTTTCACACTGCAATTTATTAAACAAGAGATACTAACCTTCACGCACTCATAAAGTTCCTGTCTTGCAAGCGATCAAAACTGCACTGGTGTATTACATCCTTCTTTTGTTGTGAAATTCAGAATAGTGGAATTAAATTGTCATTTTGTCACTTAAAGTACAGTAGTGCGGGATAGACAGAATATGACTAATCCTGTTTAAATGCAGTTAACAGTGACAGAGGTGGGATGACATTTTTGGACAATTCAATTTCAGCTTCTATGAGGTGACAACACAACAAAGACACCAAAGTCACATTCTGATTGGTAATAACTGTTATTAGTGTCACTGAAGTAGTCATATTCTAAGTTCTTCATTATTGCCAAAATCAGTATAATCAGTGGAGCGAGTTATTCTGAGCCAACACGACACACACAACCATGTTCACATCTGCACGGCAAGTTAAGTAAGAACCGAGGCCAGCACATTACACCACCAAAAACACTGGAGATGCACTTCAGAAGATGGTTAGCACCTCATGTTGAGGCAATAATTTGTACCAGCTCACAAGCAACCAGGTTTGGATGTGTTTTTCTTAAACTGACTCGTCTCTGAGCCCCGACTCCAATCCCAGGGGGGTCCCCACCCACAGCAATCCCAAGTCATCAGAGGTCAACTTACCGCATCATCTTGTATCTTGAAAGGCAGAAGTTCTCCTGGATGGCACTCTCATTCTATTTTTTTTTTACTCAGGCGACTACATAGTGAAAGTGTAATTACAGGATGTAAAGTGAAGGCGGAGGGAGTCACCACGGTGCCTGAGCTAACGTTTCGAAGCCACAGCTTTATCATTTGGTCACTATCACCTTTAACCTTTTGGAGTTTATTTGAAAGAGAACATAGATATTAGAAAACATATTTGTGTCTAAGGATGGCTCAATGTGAGTTACTGAATTCCTGTAAAACAAAAACACAAAACACCACACACACAAGTTCACTAGAAAGAGGGAATCTATTTAAAGACTTGTATTGACAGAATTTGATTATTTTTAAACGAGGGTCTGTCGGGTCTGGAGACGCTTTGGAGCTGGATTGTAGCAGCGACAGTGGTGTTTTAAGGTATCTGCTTCACATCTGACAGGAGGCAACATCATTGGTTTTTACACTTGCTCAAGAGTCTTATTGCAACTATGGTTTTTTTCTAACTGTAATTTATAATTTCTTGTTTCTAAAACGAATGAAGCACTTAATTACATTGCAAATATTCACCTATTATTATGTCCTGGGACTTTTAGCAACCGCAACCCCTACAAAGTCTTTGTCTGTGGACCTGCAGGTTCTGCCTGACAGTCGGGACCAACAACCTTTAAGTAGGTTTCAGTTGAAGCGTTAGGTGTTCTTCGTACGTGATGCTGAAAAAACGTGTCCCTCCTCCCATCTCTGTCAGGAGTCTCAAGCAGTGGATGCACCCCACTTGTGAGAGGAGAAACTTGTGTTTGCCGGGGATGGAGGAATGATAGAGGAAGGAAAAGAGGGAGACCTCGGGGTTCCTTTTGTCTCCAGGCCCTGATGTGTGTCCAGCAGCTCTCCTTCCCTCCTCCATCTTCTCTTCCACCCTTCATCTCTCATAAGACATACTGTCCAACTCCTCTCCTTTTTCCTCCATCCCTTCTTTCACTTTTTCAATAATCCTTTCTTTAAGTGCCTTGCTGCTACTCTTTCACTTTCAACATTTCCTGTCCTCTCCTAAACTTTCCTCTTTCATTTTCTATCCATTCCTCCTCTTCACCTCCTCCACCTCTCCTTCCCTCTGCCCACCCATACTGTCTCCACAGGGAGCCGTTTCACACTGAGAATGAATCAAAAGGCAAAGGAGAGAAATATCCTTTCAACATACACACACACACACACACACACACACACACACACACACACACACACACACACACACACACACACGCAAACACACACACACACACACACACACACACACACACCAGAAGACTGTGTGGGAATGAACCAAGGGGCCTTTGCTCAAATCCCTGTCTCTAGGCAACCAGTAAGGATATGCTTGAGGAATAGCATTAAAGTTGGAGGAAAAACACACACACACAGATACACGTACACTTTCAGACTTACTCTGATTCTCTCTCTGTTTGTGAAACTGATCAGAAATGTTGAATGGTAAATAAATAAAGGTGAGTGGTGGATGTTGGATACTGTGTACAGAGAAGAGCTGAGCGCCGTCCCTCAAAGGTTTGACCTCGAACCAACAGTGATGCAGAGGTGAGCAAGAGTACAAAAATGTGTGTGTTGGAAACGGTGTGAGCGTGAATTTACACAAATATCACCACAACAAACACTCGCTTGTGCTTCCTCTGGATGTGTGTGAAAGTGTGAGTGTGCGTCTGTGCACAAATGTGTGTGTGTGTGTGTGTGTGTGTGTGTGTGTGTGTGTGTGTGTGTGTGTGTGTGTGTGTGTGTGTGTGTGTGTGTGTGTGTGTGTGTGTGTCTGCCACCTCTGCAGCTGGCCCTCCATCAGCAGATTAATAAGCTTTGTTGCCACGCCGACCGGAACCTAGTGACAACCATCCAGGCCTGAGGCATTGTGGGTAACGGTCTGACTGGCTGCAAGCTGGCCCTGTTTTTACAGCTCTGTTTCATCCCACACCATGCTCCTGTGTGTGTGTGTGTGTGTGTGTGTGTGTGTGTGTGTGTGTGTGTGTGTGTGTGTGTGTGTGTGTGTGTGTGTGTGTGTGTGTGTGTGTGTGTGTGTGATAGTTAATTGCTCCTCTTTTGCCACCCCTCTCAATGACATCACTGCACAGCCACAGATGTTTTTTCTCTCTCTCTCTCTCCTTCTCTCTCTTTCTCTAGTTTTAGGACCTCTGGACACACAAACACAGACACACACATTCATATAAGAGCTCAGGAAACACTTCCAGGCTTTTGACTTGTGCTCCAACTCTGTCTCTGTTCCTCTTTGTGTCCCCTTCCTTTCCCTTCCTCCTCGTAATCTTTCCTTAAACCCTTATTTTTAATCACCTGCACTGGTTAAAATGAGGGAAAGGGGTTTCCTTGTTTTTGAATTTGGTTATATGGAATTTAAACATTGGGATGCACAAAACTTAATTAATTTGACTAAATCTGACATAGATAACTCGGCATATATCTATAACAACAAGCTTAGATTCAGTTTAGATTATTTTAGGTCATATTACTTTATACGGCCGCAATTCACTGCAGCATTGAACTTCTGTAAAGATATTTACCAGACAAGGATTTCAAGATATTCTTAAAATTTCTGTTTCTTACGAAAGTTTAAGCTCCGAATGTTCATAAAATACCAATAATGCATCTTAACAGAGTTATTGCTTCAAGTCCTTTTATGGCATAATCAGGATTCATAACGAACATCGTTATGAAACTGAATGTTTCCAGTAAAATCATACCTCTCTTAATTTCCATCACCCGATCATACTTAAGTGTGACAAAACAATGTCAGAATTAGAAAAATCATTGTACCAGCTTTAAACTTAAGCGAGCGTGACGCAGCATAGACTTTTCTGGACCAGTTTTCCTTCCTCTTATTATTACTTCTGTTATTGCACTCCAAACATTTTCTATTCAAGTGAACTTTTTTTTTCCCGTGGGCTTTGTGGCTCTGACCCTTGACCTCCCCTACTGTGGGCTGTAACGTTGATGTTCTGGCTTTTTCAGGTTATTGTGGTGTCTCATGAATTGTAAATTATTGTTGCCTGCTTTAACTTTGAAATGAGAACTGAGTTTAGTCAGACAGCTCAGATCTGAGGCAAGGCAATGAATGAAAGTGGTATTTTTTTATTCTCTCTCTTTTAAAAAAGACATTAAACAAATACATAACATCTTTATTGGTTGATGACCAAGACAAATCACAAACATCCAACTGAGGCAGAGAGACATTTGCAACATTGGAGACAACATTTTCTCAATTTAAATCTTGTGAAGTCAGTGAGAAAAAAAAAAAGAGGGGGGAGGGGGGGGGGGGTGATCAGTAGCTTTTTACATAAAAAATCAGAATTTAAAGTTGGAAGTACAGATAAAAAGCAAAAATGAAGTTCTAAACTAACAGAACTGTGTATCTACGAAGCAAAGAAAGTGAGTTTGCCTCCAAGTTCACTGACTGATCAACAGTCGCCATGTTCACTCACTGAGTATGTTCAGTACCAACTTCTGTCCCTCCCTGTCATTTACCCCCGTTTGCATGAATCCCTTTTTTCCAACACTGCAGTCTTTTCATCAACTTCTTTCCATGTTTTCGTTCCCCTCTGTCACACTCTCTGTCTTCATCACAAACTCCCAGTGCACTCTTCTTGTAGGCATCGCTCTCTGGCTTGCACATGAAGTTGCAGTGCCCCCTGGTGGTAGAATGGCCTCAAGGCAAGAGTTGGAGCCGCTAAACTTCCTTTAATGTACAATATTTCTTACTTTATTAGTAGTTGTAAAAACATTTTTAGACTAAAATATTAGTCCAGTATAAATAGCTAGTCATCTTCAATCAGTTAATGTTTACTTCTTTTGCATTGCACTGTTTGTCTGGTTGTAATTTAAACAATGGAATAAAACCTCAAAAGGGCTGAACATTTTTTGGAGTTGAATAATATAAGAAATGTTACACTGAAGTAATTATTACTATAATTCAAAAATCTTCTCAAACTGCTTTAATCTCTGTCCAGCTTGTGAAACCACATTAAAGCAACCGCAGCAAGAGAAAATACCCACTTCTGTCTTGTAATGAGGGGTATTTCTGTCAGATCACTTCCATCGTTTTTAATTTTTGACGCCTCTCTGAGTTGCTCTGAAGTTGTATCAGACTCTCCTCAGGTGTAATAGAGACACTTGAATTCACTTGCAGAGCGGTTTTTGGCACAGGTGTGATTTCCACAAACAGGCAAGATGAATGACGCTGGCTGCTAGACAAGAGAACAAGCCTCCGTCAGCATATTCCAACTATTGAATAGAATAGAATAGAATAGAATAGAATAGAATAGAATAGAATAGAATAGAATAGAATAGAATAGAATAGAATAGAATAGAACGATCTGAGATTGAAAAGACTGGAGCAGAATCAAAGTAAAAGTTGAAAATCACTTGACTTTGGGTCTGTGTTAAATTAAGCGTGACTGAATGCCACAGACTGTGGACCTCAGTGAAAGCTACTTTGTCTGACTGAGCTCTGTCTGTCTTAATGAAGCTAAAAGAGTCTTAAACAGCTTAACACAGTCTTCAGGTTTCTACCTGTGTAAGGCTATACAGTGAGTGCAATGATGCACAGAGCCACGCTATGAGTGTGTACGTACGTACACGGGATGGAAAACTGTGTGTGCGGATTGCACTGCATGTGTGTGTGTGTGTGAGAGAGAGAGAAATACTGTAGGGGGAAAGAGAGCCGACATCAGAGTCCATATTAAAGGATAATTACAACTAAACAACAGGAGCCTGTTCCCATGAAGAATCCTGGAGGATTATCACTGCTTATTACTCCTTTACATTGTAAAGTTTTCATGTGTGTGTGTGTGTGTGTGTGTGTGTGTGTGTGTGTGTGTGTGTGTGTGTGTGTGTGTGTGTGTGTGTGTGTGTGTGTGTGTGTGTGTGTGTGTGTGTGTGTGTGTTCAGCTTGCCTCAAATCCTACCTCCGTTTAGAGTGGTCAGACCTGCTCTGAGTCGACGTTCACCATCTGTTGAAAAACTATAGTTTCACTTAATTTTACTTGTTTGTTATTGTTATTATAACGCTTTTTTACACCGACAAACATGGTTTTCAGAAACTGAAATTAAAATGTTCTCTGTGGTGCTCTGTGGTGTAGTGGTTAGGAGTGTCGCTTCCTGCAAAAAGGTCCCTGGTTCAAATCTCAGCTGGAGGTGTGTGTTTTCTCCTGGTGACTCGGCTTCCTTTCAAAGTTCAACAACATGCATGTTAGATTTTCTGCTCCTTTTGAAGTGAATGTTGGAGAGAGTGAAACTCTATTTTACTTGTGTCCACTGTTTGTTTACATATGAGAACTATTCCACATAAAAGTGGAATACTGAAATGTAATAAGAGAGTAATAAGGGTAAAATGCAACGAGAGGCCTCCTGCCTGTTTCCAGTGACCCGTCACTTCGTGGTGAGAAAAAGTGTGTGAACCCCTTGGAAGTAACTAGTTTTCCGTGTTAATCTGATTAATTCAGGTAAATATGAGGATAACACAGCTGTCAACTCCTCACCTGAAGACAGCCGTTTTAGGCTCCAGACTCACGACCGTGTAAAGGATGAAGCTGATAAAGAAAATGAATAAATTAGCTCACCTTTTGTACACAAAAGCTGTTTTGTGCAGCTGACCTGTTATTTTGTTAATTTTACAGCACTTTTTTTGAAGGTAGTGCTTTGGGTAAGGTATATTAAGATAATGGTATCACTATAATACATTAACAACATGTTTAATTAAATGTTATTTAAGTTTAAATCAGCATCCTAGTTACTTAAACTGATACATATATTAACATCATCAACAGAAGATGCTCGTATGTGGTGATCTAGGTTTGAGGTGTCCCTGTGGTCTGAACACAAGGCCTGACCATGAGCGGCTGGGTCCCACTGTTCGCATCTGTTTGTTGGATTTTAGTGCCCGTGAGTTTCTCCCATCTTTCACTTTCTCTACACCGAGAGATACAAACTTTCTCTCTGAATGAAACTGTTTTATTACATCATCACTGCAGTCAAGGATCATGATGGCAAATGTCAGCAAACACATACAGAGAGTGAAAATCCAGGAAGGGAGAATCATTTTTTTCTTTTTCGATTTGAGTCAATGTTTCACTTCTCCAAGACTACAACCCTCTTCCAAAAAAAGTAGAAAATAAGACGACACAAAATAAAAGGAAAAGTTTTGCCCATCCTGGCAACTCAGCGTTTCAATGAAAATACTTCCAAGACAACATCACACCAGCATTTTTAAAAGAAATTTAGAACAGGGGCACAAAAGACAAAAAAAGGAAGATCTTTCTACTAATTTCTTTAATTATTAACAGGTGAACACCACGACTGGGTAAAAAGAGAGGCCGAAGCACTTAAAGTAAGATGAGGGGTTCACGAAATGTGTGGCAAAATAGTCTCACAATGGAGGGCAGAATGTCTGACTTTTATCATCTGTTAGTGAGACATCAGTTCATGGAGCAGGGAGTCCGTTGAGGAGTACACATTACCAAACCACTCTTTCAGACATGCTTGGAGAAATACCCCTCACCACTGTCAAACAACTGAACACATCAAGTTAAACACCAGTGTTGTTTGTTTTTCATTTCTGCTTCCTAGATCATAGCGCATCTTTTCTTTGGCATAATGTACTAGAGTATTTACTTGTTTAGTGTAGGAACAATCCACTCTGCACGGTGGTTCATGGTGAATAGCGCTGTGATGCCCACGGTGTCCAACTTATTGGACTCAGGGAGTGATTTCAGACACAGCCAACACCTTTTTCCTTTCATTGACCGTCTCTTTTCTGGTAGTGGAACAAAGCCAAACCAGTTCAGGGACACATTTCTCTCAGCTCTGTACCTTTGACTCTTCTGAGTTTTAGTTTTTGGATAGGTACCGTGACTGGTGGATACTGTAGTTTCGTCCCTTCTCCTTCTACTACATTATTTGCTTTCGTAATTCAATGTCAACAATTAGTGTGACATTAATAATTACTTATTTTTCCTGAATCACTGACATCATTGACAGTGACTTTTTGGAGACGTGAACTATTTTGCAGATGGATTATGATCATGACCCTGAACAGGAAGAAGCGAGAATAAAGGCTTGATGAATGGATTATGATCAGGTCACAAATATATTAAGATATCAAGGGCAGCGTTTCATTTCAAAAGCTTGTTGACTTCAGCTGGCTTCAACTTGCTCGTCGCTAAGATTTTGTATGCGGGTTTTGCTCTTTGCTGTGATTTATTTCCACACTTCATCACGTCAGAGATTTTTTTTTTCTCTTTTTTCCACTTAGTAATTTGTCAGTTTCACTTGACAATGACTTATCCATCAGACGGTTTGTAGACTCCAAACTTGCATCTGGACCATGGACATCTTTTAAAAAACAGTCCATTGATCCGTCCGTGTCACTGCCCCTTGCCTGGGCCTTCCCTCTGAGACAAAGACTGCGTCCCAGTAGAAAATTAGCGCATTTAGCTGTCATCGCTCAGCTCGCTTTACAATCCCAACCAGCATTCACACAGAGGGCCCTGGCCTCTTTTCTCTCCCTCCATCCAGCCCCCCCACCTCCTCCTACCATCTCTAACCCTCGCTTACTAGCCTGCTTTCTTTCTTTTAGCTGGAAAGGCGATCCTCTGTATAGCTCAGAGATCAAGACAGGAAGGTGTAAACTGCAGATAAATGTGATCAAGTGTCTCCATATCACGAGCCTTCACCGTGGAGTGGCTGACTGGCTCGCTGGTTTTGCCCCCCCCCTCACACACACACACACACACACACACACACACACATCCCCACCCAGTCCTCCAACCAACATGGATTATCTGCCCCACGCTTTGTGAAAGCAGACAGATAGAAATGAAAAGATACTCACTCATTTTGCAGATCTTTTAGACCCGCAGTCACCCGTAAAACAACACTGAGGGCCCATCAATACCATCACATAGAACTGTCCATCTTCAAGGACAAAGAAAATCATTTAACAGTTGATTAACGGACAGAAATGATAGATTGATTTGTTTTTAAAACGGAAGCTCAATGTGCAATAAAACATGATACAAAATGCGACATTATGATTCATATTTTTCTCCATTACTATTTTTTTTCTTCAGACTGAAGCAGCAGAAACAAGCTGTAACACGATTCTGATAGTATCACTTCATAAACCTGAAGGGCAACCTGTCAGAAAGCAGCTGCCTCGAATCGGGAAAAATTAACCCGCTAAAAGGATACTAAAACTCTCAAAATGGACTTTGGGATGCTGACAGTTGGGCTTATCAGGAACCTGTTTTCACAAGTCAATATTTTATTCCCAGCAAATAAATATTGATTGTACTATTAAAGTACATTTAACTGAATATACTGTAACTGAACCTGTTTTTCTTTAGATTCAGTGAGAATTTATTCCAACTGACACAAGACAGGGATGAGATGTGAGGCAGACTTTGACGGGGCTACCAGCTACCAGCCCATCGGCTTCATGCGTTTATCCAAAGACATTTTATCTCTTTCATGCTTTGTGGTCACTACACTTGAAAGATATTTGAAAGCTGTTTTCTAGAAGATGCATAGCACCCATTCAATGTACTGTATTGAACAAAATTGCCATTTAAGTGATATATTTTTGTATTTTAAAGCTAAATCAGTGCTGCCCGTATAAGTGAATGTGCATACAGCAGCATGAAAATGTAAGCAAATGTAAGCAGCTTGGAAATAATTGCTTACCTGCATGAATGCACCATAAATTGTGATCTGATCACCATCTGGATCACAGTAATAGACAAAAACAGTGTGGTTAAGCTGATAACACACAATTACAACTATAATGTTTTGTGTTTTTATTGAACACACCCTTTAAACATGCACAGCACTTGTGGAAAATGTAAGTGAAGCCGTAGACTACTCTGTAATTACTTCAACAAAAGCTGTAGTAGTAGTAGCAGCACACCTGTAGTCAGGCTAATGAAATGAATCTGAAGGGATGGTTTAGAGCATCTTTGATAGATAAAAGACACAACATTTTAGGTTCACCGTTAACAGAACATCTGCTGAAGTGCACCCTGCTTCACAAAAGGGAGTTATCTTAAGACATTCGACATACAAATTGGTTAGAGATCCATCAAATCGCAGTTAGACAACCGCCTATAATTGGAGGCAATTTAGTACTGTTGGTACTCGTCCAGCAAAGAAAACTCCACAGGCACAACACTGAACCCTCAAAGAGGTGAAAAAGAACTCACAAATAACAGCTATGGGCTTGAAGGCATCGCTGAAACTGGCAAACATCTCTGTTCAAGAGTCTACCATAATTTATTTCAGTCCTTGAACAGGCAGAGGGTCGATGGAGGAGAGCGCCGTGAATGAGCCGCTACTCTTACAAAACAAAACAAAACAAAAACTTTGATTTCTAAGGAGAACCTTGGTGATCTGCAATGCTACTGGAGAAAATGCTTCATGGACCGAAGAAAAAGAGTTGGGTCATTAGGAAAGAACACTCTGCGCTATGTAGGCACAAAAAAGGGCACACGTTAACAACATCTAAACAAAATGTCAACGGTGGAGTGAAGACGAGAGCTTTACCATCAGGGATCTCTTTCTTTTTTAACCCTTACATACAGTTACAGTTTTATACTTTCACAGTATGTAAAGGTCAACTTTGACCCGGACCAAACGTTAAGGGCTGTTTAGACAAAATTTTGAACTTAACATCTATTTAGTATGTCAAATCTCTCAACAATAAACACATGATGAATCCCAAACAAATGTCGTAGAAAGTCAGGGGTACGTTGTTGTTTTTTTTACATCCTCCATCACTGGTTTTTGATGAAAAACATCTACTACCACACAGCATCATGTCCTGCTTTTAAAAAAACATAAACACAAAAGTCTTTAGGATTTGAATCTAATGTTTTGTATTTTAAATTATAATGAATCTCAATGATAATGTGGAACATCACAGCAGGCCAGTGGGCCTGTATTTATGTGCCCGTTACCTTGTTAAGACTGTCTACTCCTTTGTTGGCATTGTCGTCAAGGATGGTTAAATCTTGCTGCCATGATGTTATTTACAAAAATTCCAACTTAGGGTACCTTTAATATGCTATGAACCCCACATCACCACCACCCATCCAAAATAACAATTTCCTTTGATCTGGCCAACAACAGTCAATTTAATCTCTACATAGACGCGAGTCGAATTTAACCCGAAACAGTCTAATGCAGTCTGAATGCGCCATGTAGGTGATTTGTAAAGGAAATGTTCTACAGCAAATTGCTTACCTTATTTCACCAAACACCGAGGTCATGAGATCATGTTAGTCCTGTCCGAATAGCTGAAGCAGTTCTGTAAAGAGGAAAAGGTCCCAAATTTGATCCAGATCTGATCCAGAACAGGACAGAAGAGCTTCAACCACCTCTGACCTCCAAAGGTCCTCTTAGTTTTTTGACCAGCAACGTGACAAAGAACCATTTCTTTGTCCGTTTACACAAATCGTCTTCATTACGTCTGAGATGAAGATCAGGACACGTAATGAAACGTTTTATACTTTTCATATCTATCAAGAGGAAAAATAAATTCATCCCATGAAAAAAACAAAGTTTGAGCTTGCCATCTTTAATTTATGTAAGGATTGTATGAAACATCAATAAGTTACAGAAAAAAATGAATGTGGAAAAAAGTATCACTCTGCGTGTCCTTACAAGCAAATAATTGCATGTGTAAAAAAGTTATTGCACATGCTGAACTAATAACATATTTTACGTGCCAATGTTTGAGCTGGAGATCTTTGTGCTGCAGGTGATAATCTAACTGTGGCAGCACAACAGACACATACGAGATCAGCAATAAAATGCTGTCGTTACCAACCCTGCGTTTCAACAAAAAAAAAAAGATGCATGTTGGTCTGATTCAGATCTTAGAATAGAACAGGCGTCATTGTGATGGAACAGGTGCAAGTACAATGAAAGAGACTGAACTCTGAAACCTCCTCAGAACTCTTCATACATGTCTGAATGTCTACTTGGCCACAACATTAAAAAAAGAAGTGAAAAGGAAATCAAAACTCCAAGAGGAAGTAAGTAAAAGGTTCAGGTATTCTGCAGAATGTAGTCATTGATTGAATTTTGGGTGAAAACAATTGAAAGGATTTACAATATCGTCCACAAATACTTGTTTCTCTGGCTCATTTAGATTATTTTCTGCACTATTACTCTGTAATTACTGTATACTATGTCTTCTTGCTCCCTGAGATATCAAACTTTTTGTTCGTTTGTTTGTTTACACACTGGACAATATTCTAGCACAACAATGTAAGGAAAAAAAGTACGAGTAAACCTCATGATATTTTAAAACAGGCAGTTTTTCGTTACATGTTATGTGAATAACCTCATATTGATTTTTGAACAGCCCATCGAGAAATAAGCCTAATATTCCTCAAAGTAAGAGTAATTTTTCTAATTGTCTCCTTTTATCTTACATAGAAATGAGTGTAGTTTGTTTGTAAGATTGCTAATTTATTAGTGAATTTATCAGAGAGCATCAATTAGAATTAATAATTAATTTTTTTCTTTACTTATCCAGTCTCTGATAAATCTTGTTTTTGCTCACATGGTCACAAAGAAAAAGAGTCCGTCAAGTTGGAGGTTTTGGTCAGTTTTTTGGTTTTGTACTGTATATGCAGGAGAAACACAACATCAGCATGCATCACTTTTTAAGTCTGCAGTCAGTGTTCACACATTTGCTTTTTTGGATCATTTTGTGGACTTTGCACTCTAAAGCTGGATGGGTAAATCTGGATTTGTACATTTTCTCTTTACTCCTCTAGGTAATGTCCGGAGTATTTCAGAGCTGTGGTGTAGGCATAAAACTCTACCGCATACTTAGAAAAAGTGCACAACCGTGAAGAAAAGTGTGCTCATGCCAAATATTGATCTCTCTGCATTTTCTTTTCTTTTTACACATCAAAAATATTCAGGAAGTATTTAACTTTACTTTTGATGCAGAAAACTTTTGGACAGCGCTGTGTTTCCGAGTTCAATATGCACTATTTACACCTCTTTTCTTCATCTTTCTCTTTTTTTCCTTCTTTTTTTCTCCTGCGCTCCTCTTTTTAGAAGTTCACATGTGTGATAAACCATTTTTCCCTCCAAGGACGTTTCTTCCATCTGAGCGTCCGTCCAGTCAAATTACACACTCAACACATAATGGAGTCTGTTCCTATCGTCACAGCACAGAGAGACCCAGAACTTACATCTGCTCCGGAATACCTCAGACAATAAACAATTCACGCCTCATGTTCAAATCTCATTTTTCGGACAAAGTCTTGACAATAAAAAGAAATAAATTATGCAGCAGCTGAAGGAGCCATGTTGGCCATTGTGGAAATGTGGGGAAAACTTTTTCTCAGACTTTTTTTTTTTTTCGGCGAGCAGATTCCTCTGAGCTAGCCATTATCTCAGAAAGGAAGTTAATTAAAGTGGCCCGGTCTGAATCAATGGGGGGAATTTACAGCCACACAACGGACAGACCGATGGACTGACGGGAAGAGCGGAGTGACGGCCATGACACCACTTCAGAAGAGAAGATTAGCCGAGAGACAAAACTATCACCTCTGATCAGCCCCTACTTTGTGGCTCTCCTCCTGGATTACTCTTTCCTCTTCTCTATTTCTATCCATCCATCCATGCCTCCCCCATCTTTCAGCCCCAAAAGAACCAGAGGGAGCCTTGTCTTCAAAGCTCGTTCTCTTCTTCTGTCCCTGTAATTCCTCACATCATTACCAAGTTTCCAAAACTTAATTTTAGCAATTACACATGCAATTAATTAATAAATGTGCTGTCATTACAGCCCCTTGTGTGATCTGAGCCCCGTGAATGGGAGGTTGAAATAAAGTGGTCAAATGAACTGGGAGGGCTTCAGAGAAAGACAGAGAGAGGGAGGGAGGGATAGAGAGAATGAGATTGTTATTAAGGGATTGCAGAGTTAATCATTTGAGAGGCTGCTGCTCTATCAGAGGCATAAGTCTGCAGGGAGCGCGAACGAGAAGCAGAATGAGGAATAGATAGGACACAGACTGAGAGTGAAAACGAGACATGAGCAGACTAAGACTACAGCGGAGGCAGAGAGAGAAAGATGGGATGGGAAGGGGGATGGAGAGCCAAGAAACAGACCAGAAGAAATAAGAACAAAAGAAAAACTGAAGGGGAAAAGACTGACACGAAAGAAGAGGCAGGGAGGGCAAGAGCTCTGAACAGCGTTCAGCAGAGTCAAACGGATTAATAATGAGATCAGCGAGTTCTCAGGTCAGGACAGCAACATCAGCACCGGGGCAAAGTCAAAACGCACAAACCCATTCAAAGCACGTCAGAAACATGTGAACTTGTGCATTTATGCGGTTCGAGATGTGTGGGGAGTTTAACTCAAAACAAATAAGAGAAAGAAAAGCGCAGCATTGAGCAACTTTGTTTAAAATGCCTGCCTTTGGTCGAAAAACCTGAGATGAGGTGCACGTAAGTAATAAAATGCGAAAGGAGAGGAACAAAAAAGTAATGTCCTGCTTAAAAAATGAGTTCAGCCATGAATGTAAAACATTTTTCTTCGTGGTTATTAATGTGACAAAGTGGTTTCTTTTGTTGCTGCCAAATCCAATCTTAGTGTCAATACAGAAGTGAAGAAGTAGGCTGCTGACTCATTTACTTATTATTTATGAGTATTGATGGGAATCACACCTAAAATGAGAAAGGAGATCAAATTACAGATTTTGGTCTTTCTGTTGGCTGGACATCAGACACAATAAAGATATAAAAACCAGTCAGCTAATATTTTTGTTTCATAAAGGTTCAGGGAGGAGGAGCGATTGTGATCACATGACATAAGTCAAGGAAATGTTTGACCTTTAAGACAAAGATGCCATCAAATCTTCACGGGTTTGTGCGGGGTTATAAACAGATATGAAGTGTTTCTGAAATGTTGCAAAAATAATTTCATGCACGTAAAAGGCATCGCTTATGTTTTTGTAAACGCTAATTCAAAACTGTTTCATTTCCAATAAGTTTGGTCCTTTAACATCAAAATAACAGTCCAAGAGTTGTTTTAACTGCAGAATGTCCCTTTAGGTGTTGAGCTTACTTAAACGTTATTTTCTGTTCCTAAGTTATGTTTTCTGTCTCGTTCGGGGTTTGTTACATGTAAAACAGAGCACACACACAGGTTGGAAATAGCAAAACACAAGAAACATAACAATAGTATCAGTGATAAAAACAATGATCAAGATGTCTACGACACCAGGTAACGAAAAGTATCAGGCTGCAGGTGTTAATGCTCAAATCTGATTTTTTACCGAAATCCGATTTTTCTGCGTAATCATTCACATTATCATTTAAATGCGACCTTCATCCTACTTAAGTGTGAACGGTGCGCAGCCCTGAAGTGACACGCATGCGCAGAGGCAAACTCAAGCTCACGTAGTACGTGGTGTTTACGGACGTAAATATGGATGCTTCAGGGGTTTGTCTAGCGATCTGGAAGAACTTGCACAGTCGGAACACGATCATGCCCAACTAATGAAGGAAAGAAGGAGACTGAGAATAAGCAGAGCGCAAACGTTAATGATGGCCTTTTGTGCAGCAGCGGCTGCCACCTCTGTACAGAGGTAGGTGCTGATGCGGAGTCGGAAGCACCAGTGGTGGATGGAGACCCGAGGGTCTTCACTGAGTTGATCCGTAATTTCAAAATGTCGAGGAAGACTTTTGAATATGCCTGTCAGTGCCTCTCCTCCAGATTTTAAGACAAAACACTAATCTCCTGTGACGTCAAAGTCAGACGAAATGCGACATGATGTTTCTTACTTCAACATAGACCAGATATTTATCCGATTTAGGACCACAAAAGAAAGTGGTATATGTCAGATTTGAAAATATCGGATTAAACGTAGCCTTGTTGTGCCTGAAATTAAAGTATCCATCCATCCATCCATCCATCCATCCATCCATCCATCCATCCATCCATCCATCCATCCATCCATCCATCCCTTTTGTATACCCCTTTGATCCTGTACAAGGTCACGGGATGAAAGTGTAATATTAAAAAAACAAAGCCTGTTCAGGCACCTCACTTTAAATCTAAAAAAAAGCTGGAGCAGAAAGTTTAATTCATAAATCAATAAAGTCTTATGAAGAGTATTGAGAAGTCTTATCATGAATCAGGAAAGAAAAAAATAAACTCCCTCTTTTAATCTGCTCTGAGTGCTTTCTTCACCATCGAGATTAATTAACAATGAAGGTTAAAACATAAAAGCTTCCAGGGTTAAGAGATATAAGACCAGAGAAGAAGAACAAGTCGTTAAACTGAATATTTTTTAACTTCTTCAATTATTTTGCAAAAGAAAACCCATCATAAATAAGCTTTGGGCATGGGCCCTGGGCATTTCATTGTCATTTTAACCCATTGTAATACAGTAACTTTCATAAAACATGTTAACTCTTTCAACACTGCCGGTATGTATGGGCACGTTGGGGTCTGTCAATTCCATCCCAACACGCCCGCCTGTCAAAACAACAATTCTCCCTCTTTTTTAAAGGAGAAAAAGGGTAATTCCATGAATTAAAATGCTTAAATGACAGTCAATCAGGCTTGTAATTTCGTCTGGTATAATTAGAGGCTGGGAAAACTAATTACAGCGGAGAAACCTAACTCTCCTCTCGCTACTACTGCAGCCCTCATCACCAGGATCAGGTGACAGCTATCAAACTCGTTAGGCCACCATGCACCACCACACACACACACACACACGAGCGCGCACGCACACACACACACACACACACATACATGCATCCACACTCTGTGTGGTTGAGCAAGCAGGTAGGCCAGCAAATGATGGAGATGAGGTGGAGGAAGATGAACAGGTGAAAAAAATAGCAGCAAGTAATCAAGAAAGAGTGGCAACATCAACAACAGGTTGTGGTCTTAATCAGCAGCACAGACGGGGAGAAGACGGCGGAGAGGCAAAGAGATGAGGCAAAACAAGTGAAAAAGATAGGACTCGACCGGAAATGATACAGAGAGAGCGAAGTGAGAGCATATAGACAGAAATGCAAACTACTTGAGATGCATCAGCTTGATCTCAGCTTGATTACAGCCAGGAAAAGATGTTTGCAATAGAAGATTGTTTCTGATTTATGTCCATGACTCGTTTACTGTTTGTCTGAACTGCACAGCCAGCTGATAATTCATTATGACTATAATTAACATCTTAAAGTACAGAAGAACTTAATTTCTTCCGATATGCTGAAGGACCAATAGTTGGAGCGCCAAAACACTGAGATATAAAAAGTTCCTAATCTCATGCAGCTGTCAAGTAGAAGTCAGAGATCCATGTGTTGTATGGGATGATTTTAGCACCAGGAACGTTTGTAAAAAATAATCTGGAGAAAAAAAACCCAGCAAAGTAGCTCCCCAGCGTTAATAAAGCGAGATGATGGCATTATCAGAGAGAGTGTAAGTATAAATCTCATCAGTGTGGGCAGGGCCAAGTCCTGGTTCAAAGCTGATGGGGGTGGGGCACGATGGGGTGGGGGTTTGGAGGGGAGGCAACTGGGGTTCAGTTTAATTTATTTAACACGCAAACATATATCTCTATATGCATATTTAATCATATAGTAATTCATTTCCCTTCAGGGATTAGTAAAGTATTTTGAATTGAATATTCCACAAAACCTTCTCTTTATAACGGCTCATTCCAATAAATATATGTTTTTTTGTTCCAAATAAAGTAAGAAATTGGTCGATTATTTATTTTAAATGATCTGCTTCCTACTTATTAAAAAAAGATACATACATTATCCAGCCTTTAACTGAAGATTGGATTTGACCATAAACTAAACTAGCTGCCAAGCTGCACACACGTTCAGTTCGTGAATTCGGCCCGAAGCGACTGTGCGCTTTACTCGTCGAGTGTTTCAGGAACACGGACGTGCCTTCAGGCTCTCAGCTGCAGTAAAATGATAGCCATCAGTTAGCAGATGTCGGATAGGTTAAAGACTCTGTAACATTTAGTCCCCTTTACATCTGTGTCGTGACACAATAATGACCACTTATCACAGTAAAGATAAACCTATTACATCCAAACCAATTGCCCTCAAACAGCTTCTTCTTATTATGGGTTGGGAAGCCAGCACGGGCCTGAGGCCTGACTCTTGAAGAAATGCTGAGAAACAAAATCCTTTTGACTTTAGCTCCAAATCTCTCTCATGTGCTCTGTGTGGTTAATGTTTTAGGTTTAACTCAAGGTTTATTGAATGAAGGAGTAAAACTGTGGTAAAAGTGCAACTAAACTGCTGATTTTAGGTCCTGACACGGTTCATTTGATGTCCTCTGCTCATTGTCTCTGGTTGTTTATCTAGTTTTCCACGTTTTTATTTGTTAGCCCTCTATCACTCTTCTCTGGGACCCAGCTAAATGTCCCTGGATGTTCTGTCCAAACTGCATTGTGAAGGTGGGTGGGTGGGGGGACACGTTTCCAGGGCGACAAGGGTCTCATTTTTCGCCAGCGGCCCATTCCCAACCTGTTACCAAATGAACAGGAGCAGCAGCACCGAGGCTTCAAAGAGCAGCGGCCTCGGAGCCGCCACAGGGGCTGCTAATGTCAGGAAATCCAATCCTGCAGCCAAAGCTGGAAGATTTTAGCTCAAGCTATCCAGAAAGATGGAGAGACAGACAAGCTATTTAGTGCTTCATTTAGGAAAAGAAACCATAAACCCAGTTTCCAACCGCCACCTAAAGAATTTACCCCCATCAAGTTCAGCTTCCACTGATGGAAGCATTCCTAATTCCTATTTCACTTCTTGGCTCTATTCAAAAGTTTGCGTAAAATTCACTTGATAGCTGGATGGAAACGTTCAGTAACAAGTCTTCCCCTTCCTTACTCCTTCATCTACCTGCATTTCTTGCTGTCTTTTCTTTGTGCCCGGAGGTTGCAAAGCTTCAAAGTTTTTTTTCCCCCTTCATGTTAACTTCTTGGTAGATGCTTGAAGTGGGGAGAGGAGAAGAGAGGGAACGAGAAGAATGCAATACAGCGGTACAGAGCAGTTGGAAAAGAAAAGGCCCGTGTATGTGACGATCCCCCGAGGACAATTTCTGGGATTTTAAATGAGTCCACAACCAGAAGTCAAGAGCTTGTCTGGTCAGTTTCATAATTAGGTGTTTAGATCCCTCAACAGAGACAAAAAGCTTAAAAGCTTGAGTTCAGTTCGTAATTTATTTTAATCAAAAGTAGTATATTTACTCTTGTCAATTTGTATATTTAAAATAAACAATGTTCAAATGGTCAATATTAAAATAAAAACTTGGAAGTATCACCCTTTAATGTGTTTGAACCCTAAAAATGATCAGATTCGCCACTTCAATTCAATTTAATACCCTTAAATAAAGCATTTACTAAACTCCAAAGGCAAATCATATGTTGCAGTAGTTTAATTTGTGACATTAACTCCAGTCATGTGACCATCAACATATCACGCAGATGCAGAGATTTTTGTTTTCGGTGTTTGGGTCATATCATGACGGACAGACGGCCCGACAACATTTACATCTAGAATAGTGAGCATGGTTGACTCCATGAAGACAAGGTGACCAGGTCCTGTGGCTGCAAAACAACTCCACATCATCACCGTGCCGCCGGTGAGGTGTTTCAGCTGGACGACTGTTCGGTTTTCACCTAATGTGGCTCCTGGCTTTAAGGGTAAGCAACTCAACGTTGGTCTCATCTGGTCATAGTACATCGCTCCAAGTGACCTCTAGATACATTTTTTCAAATTGTCTGTAATTGGTTATATAAACATATCCTATTCTCCACACTCATGAACAGTTGCTCTTCTAAGACAGTTGCTAATGTCTTTCTCTCTTGGCAGTATGCTAAAATACACCTGAATACTACAACCAGAAAAAAGATTTCTATTTCAAGAGGTCTGCACACCTCCTGATGATCATTTCATCAAAGATGATTGGCAGCTGACCTTCTTAAAGCCTATGGAAGCTTCACATTACACGTCAAAATTCAGTTTTTACGTTTTGGCTTGATTTGTGTTAAATAGTGGCAAGGTAAAAAATAAACATTATGTTGGTCTGAAGTTATTTGCCAAATACAGTAACCTCCTGTAGTCAAATGATATGTTTGAATTATGAGGATTTTGAATGCAGTTGGGGTTCTGTCTGGTTTTGTGAACTTATTTCTTCCGTCTCCCATATCTGTTGTTTTGTTAAAGTATCTAGTAGATTTCACTTTTCCATTGAATTGTTCTTGTGTGTGTGTGTGTGTGCGTCCGTGTGTGTGCGTGTGTTTGCTTAAGCAACAGCTGGTAAATAAAAGCGTCTCCACTTCCTCTCTCCCTCCTTCCCACTGTCTTATATCATAGCAGATTTCAGAGCTTTGGTCAAATGTTAGATAAAGTTGCAGCATTCAACTTGATCATGTTAATAAGAGTTGCAAAATTATCACTTTACTGGATAAATTACACATTTTCAGCATCTGTTCGTAATCACTCATCCCTGTGGAAGTACTCCTGTTTTCTCTACCTGTCCTGGATGCATCCATGTTTCCACACCTCACATATCCACCTGCCTGCGTGTAGATCCATCTATCTGTCTGGCCATCCCGGCCCATGTTCTCTCACCAGGGTTTGATTTCAGGCTGAATCGACACTCTGTAAGACGAGTCCAAGCCAGCGGCTCCTTGGAGGCTCCAGGGAGGGGAGAGGGGGTGTGCGGCCAGGTTTCGTACCGGGGAGGGTGCAATGTTCTGGGGTTAGAGAGGCCCGAGGGGCCCCGGGCATGATGGAGGGATGGATGGGTGGATCCACTGACTGTTGATTGTGTTTTCCCTGAGGGGGCGAGACATAGATCACAGCAGCAGAGCGAGGAAGAGAGACATTGCGGGGTAGAGTTAACTATTTCATATTTCATACAGACTTTGACTGAACCTGACACCCGACATGATGCGTCTCCTTTTCATTATGGCTTCGTTTTCAAAGTTTAAACCCAGTAAAATGATAGATAGATAGATAGATAGATAGATAGATAGATAGATAGATAGATAGATAGATAGATAGATAGATAGATAGATAGATAGATAGATAGATAGATAGATAGATAGATAGATAGATAGATAGATAGATAGATAGATAGATAGATAGATAGATAGATAGATAGATAGATAGATAGATAGATAGATAGATAGATAGATAGATAGATAGATAGATAGATAGATAGATAGATAGATAGATAGATAGATAGATAGATAGATAGATAGATAGATAGATAGATAGATAGATAGATAGATAGATAGATAGATAGATAGAAAACTCCTGCCTTCATACCATTGAATTACTAAGATCATTGACAGATATCACGGATGTTCTCTGTAAATATTAAGGAAAAGCACGGCTTCCCAGGTAATACTAGTCCAGTGTGAAGAGCCAATAGGTTAAAGGGGACATATCTCTAAGAAAAAAATAAACTTTTGGACGTATTCTGGATGTCACTACTGCCTCAAACACTCCAGTACAACACAACCCCAGTTCATTCATTTCTTAGGATTAGAACTGAATCCTTATTTCCTCAAAAGGTCCTGTCACGCTATATTTACTGTACCTTGGAAGTGGGTAGAACAAACATTTAACAGGAATTTTAGGAAAGTGAGTCAAATTTGAATAATGCCATACCAACCTTCGGCCCTGATGAAAGACTCAAGTCTACTTGAGGATGAATGATCCCGGTTGAGTCTCCTTTCCCATATTAAGATTTAGGCCTTTTCACATCTGAGTCTTTATTCTTAATAAACTGACTAACGTTCTGACTTTGAGGAGTACTGAGCAGAAACAAAACAAAACAAAAAGTCTACATGGCTGCAGCCGTTTCTCCTTTCATGTGACCTAATTGCTATGGATGCAAGACATCGCTTAGTTTAGTGTGTTTTAATCCTGGCAATGTTTCAACAGCCATCATAGCTCCACTTTGATTAACTCAATCACAAGTATTATTAAAGGATACTGTTGGTTCTGATTCCGTCTTTCTCCGCCTGTCTGGAAGTCTCGTCCTACATAACAAGTTGCAGTAACGTACCACGCAACCCTTTAAGACATCAATTCATGTTTGCACGTTTGAGAGGCCTGTGTCATTACTGCGAGCTGTGGGAAGCTCATGCTGGTGTAATTCCAGTTGTCAGACTGACATCAAAGAACTGTCATAAACAGAACGGAAGGAAGAACAATTATCTGTAACTGGCAGATCATCTAATAAAGAACTACAGGGCGACAAATTAAAATGATAATCGAAGACTTCCTCAGCGTTTGATCCTGTTTTTGGCACAAGTCAGTGTGGTTATGTCTCACTGCAATTTTGAAAGATCTTGTGTCAATCAGTCAGTTCTGGGGACTTTTGTCTTTGATGTTTGGTCTTTGTTGTTTTTCCATTTCCTCACTTATGTCAACCAACCGGTTTAGAATAAAGCAAAGAACCGTCATGAGTCGGATGTAGCAAAGTGAAAAATTAACAACAACATACATAATTGTTTCTAAAAAGTCAAATATCTCATCTATTACAAAAGAAGTTTTGTTTTCTATGTTTAATATGCGGTTAATTAAGCATGTCATTGGAGCAGACGTTTTGAAGCGATACAGAATGTAAATGCAAGCTCTCTGGACTCTTGGTTGTTTTTAGTAGCTTTGTTGGCTGATAATTAAATGTCAGGCCTCAGAAGACTTGCTCTTGGGAGCCAGCTTCGTGGAATCAGGTCTTTCAGACCAACATCCAAACTGTCAAAACACCTCCGAACATCCTCCTCGACACTTTTTCAATGTTGCTTCATCAATAAAATTATTTGGGGTTTTTTCCCCAGCCACTGTCAATTTAAATTTAACAAACCTTACTTTTCTCTCCTGCCTTTTGCTGTAAGAGGTCATAAACTGCTTCTGTGGAATATTTCCAGCACGCTGAGTTGTAGCTGCGCAGGAAATACAGTATGTACATGACAGATAGGCCACAACTATAAATAAAGGAAGGGAAAGTGATCATCCTGCAAAAATACAAAGATCATCTGGGGAAATCTTGAGTCCTGTCGTACTTGTGGATCTTAGTTTGGTATATATTAAGACTATAACACTACTGAAGACCAGTTTGCAATGTGACATTACTCCCAGAAATAACTCAAAGACCAGAACAAAGGACCTCAAGCTCCTATAATGTCAATCTGGTCAGCATGTGAAGGGCAAAGGATCAGAAACAAGCCTGATCCATCGAGCCCGTGTCCGGCAACCTTACAAACGTAAGGTAACTCCTACCAAACTGATGGTGTCACACAGCACTGGACAGCTCCTGAGGTCCAGTCCTCACATCCTGAAAAGCTTTGAATGGTTCGGCCTACCCACATTAGGTTTGTAATGTCATGTGTGGAACACACACACAAACAAATGTCAGTAGAAGTATGCAAAAGCTGTCCCTCACGTACTTTTATCTGAGACTACTTCACACACACACACACAGTTTTGGGGACAATAAGTGACAATAAGCATCACTCTGTCACACAGAGCATGGCAGTTCTAGCCTGAGGCTCGTGTGTGTGTGTGTGTGTGTGTGTGTGTGTGTGTGTGTGTGTGTGTGTGTGTGTGTGTGTGTGTGTGTGTGTGTGTGTGTGTGTATGTGTGTGTGTGTGTGTGTGTGTGTGTGTGTGTGTGTGTGTGTGTGTGGAGGCCAGGGGGGAGGTTCACCTAACCTTTGAAGCAGTTTCAGGTATCTGTACGCTTATAGCCAAGGATAACCTCCCAATGTATGTACGTCTGTGTGTGTGTGTGTGTGTGTGTGTGTGTGTGTGTGTGTGTGTGTGTGTGTGTGTGTGTGTGTGTGTGTGTGTGTGTGTGTGTGTGTGTGTAAGACTAAGTCTCAGGGGAGGTCTCCGATGGTCACAGAGCACAGTCTCATACATGAAGGATGGTTGCATCTCATCCTCTTTCCTCTTCACCCTTCCTTACTTTCTACCACTTTTCTCTCTCCTTACTGCTCCCTCACTCATGTTTGTACCTTTTATTACATTCACACCCAGCATATGATGAAGACAATGAGCACAGTAGGAGTAAATCATTATTTAATTCCTTTAAAAAAAGAACAAGTATCAGGCTCTTTAATCTGTACAATATCTGTCTGGATATGTTATGAATCCTTTTCTGTTGTTGCGTTGCAGTTACAGTATGATCTTTTCTCTTTTCTCTTTTGGCATCATACCAGTACTTTGAAATGGTTCTTTCCCATCTGACCTCTTTTGTTCTTTTTCAAATTAGTAAGCATTTCTTTGTGAGCTATCAGAGGCATTAAAGGGACAAGTGCTGAGTTTCTGAAGGTAAGAGGATTAGCTTTTTAAAAAAAAATTATCTTAAAACAGCTGTCACAGATGATTTTTTTAAAAGTTCATTTAAATTACATTCTTAAAACAAATATGTAATCTGGCAGTATGCCAGGTGTTTTGATCACCTTCAGATCTCTTTATTCCTTCCATAAATCCATGTAATAGCTTTCTGCTCAAGAACATAAAAAAAGTAAACAGATTTAAGCATATGTGTATTTCTGGCAGGTAATGCATGATCAAAGAAAGACGGAGCGATAAAATTACAGGCAGTTGCACCCGTGTCATGCAGTGATAGCTGGATGTTGATGTTCCTAATGGCAGGGCAGACTGTTACAGCTAAATTATGCAAAGGGGAGTTTTGTGATGCAGGTCTGACAACTGTTGCCTCTCACAGCTGTCTGGCCTCCTCTTCTGTTTCTGATCTTTTAGATAGAAAAGGTAACTAAACAGTTGTTTCTGCATAAACTATGTGAGGGTGTAATGTTATATCAAATAAAAACAGTACCAAGAAAAACAACATTTTTTATTTATTAAGACCAGGGCCACTTTTTTCCCTTTAATGTCCTTTTAGGTTCTATTGTAAAAGTCTGAGCTTACTTAACATGAAACCACAAATTGGATAACATTTATGGTGCTCATAACCATCAACATTATAAAATATTCTCATTGTTGTTAACAGATCTTTCAATAAGTGTGTTTTTCTCTCACTTTTCTAAACCACTTTTTGTTTTGATATGTAAACTGTATGCTTACGTATGTTTTTAACTGTTTTTACACATTTTCACAAAGTGAAATAAAATAATAGTGATAATAATAAAACATATGGAGTATGAAAAAAATAGTAGAAGAGCAGTTGTCTTTTTTTGACCCTTGCAGGCTGTGAGGAAGCAAAGAAGACGTACAGGTTGTTTACACCCACGCACCCACACAACATACAAACAGGCAGCAGCAGACACCCTCAGGCATGTTGTTGAGCAAAGCAGGACATGTTTGGAGGCAGACTGCTGTCATTACTGCACCATGTGGGGAGCTCAAGGTTCAATATCTCATAATCTCTTTCTTCTTTAACCGTCTTCCTCTTTTAGTGTTAATCTGTTTGTTTTGACACAAAATGACATAAAAAATCACACTATGCCAGGTTGTTTTCTTTTTTTGTCATTTTATTTTTGTTTATTATTACTGGTGTCTTATAATAAAGTTCAAAAGTGGTGTAATGTCAAAAGTAAAGCCTTTTGTCAAAATAATTTCATTCAGTAAAACAGCCTTGTTTCAAGAAACGTAGACAAACAAACACAATATATTAAGTCTAGTCTAGAAAACCTTTGTTACCCCATTGGCACATATGTTTTTACTTAAAAAGACAATTTTGACTAATTCTTGGAATATTAATCTTATTTATAGAGAGGGTTTTTTTTGTTTTGTTTTGTTTTTTGTATTGCATCAAGTAAAGGAAGGTAGTCACATGTCCAGTATGAGTGTTCTGATGACATCTAGTGGCAAAGTTGAAGGTAGCAGCCAACTGAAAACTACCTTCTTTTGTGGTGGAAAAGAAATGCATAAGGCCTGCTTTAAAGTGATCATATAAATGTATAGATTACTGTAACGTATTGGAGTAATGTTGCAGTCTAATAGAGAAGGATCTGCTTTTTTGGTTGATATAAAAATGTGTTTGAAGTTGTTTCTTATTTTCATGTACCTCCGCATGAACGAAAATATAGTCATGAAGACTTTTTTGTCCAGTAATTTGTCCTGTTATTTTTCATGTGTGTCCCTGTTATTATTTTATGCAATACAGGAGGTTTGTAATGTTGAACTGTGTGGTGACTGTAGCTTATAGCAGTTGTCTGCCAGTGTGAAAAGTTGGTAGTACATATTCCGGTCCAGTCACCCTGCATTGTCCGTGGCCACAAAACCTAGGAAAACACTATAAAATACACTCTATTTAAGTTAGTTTGATTTAGTTGCAACAAGTCATCTCAGGGAATATACAGAGAAAGGAACCAAGTTCACTTTAGTTAAATCCACTTTCTCTTAATCAAATTTATTTAAACTCAGCTTATATGTAAAAGTATTTATATAAAGTCAGTCTATCAAATAATTTGACAATAAGGAGACATTAAGGAGGAATCTCTTTTTACCCAGGCCACGATTTATAATAAGACTAAACTTACAGCCAATGAAAGTGGAACTTTTGGTTAAAATTAAAGATTTAAAATTAAAGAGTAGAACGCAGAAGTACAACATTAATTCCACTTTTGGAAGATTTTGGCTATAAAAAGACAAATAGTATGGCCTCCTTATGTGTCACAAGTAAATACATTTTCTTTTAGTGACAGTTTCCCAATGAAACTTTAAAAACCTAAATCTAAAAACATCATTCAGCTCTAGGAAGTCTGACAGAAAATAAAGATAACAAAGAGAAAATGAGTACTTGGTGTATATTAGCAGGTTTTACAGTTCACTTTTATTCATTTGAAGTGATATTTACTTCATAGTTGGATGCATATTCCTGTTACGTGCTTTCTTCTCCTCTTTCTCTTGCGGGTACGCAGATGACGGTGTGTGTCTTAGTAGATCCACAGTCCCCTCCCTTCTCTTACTGTATGTCATGTTGGTGTGTAATGAACCTCCTCTCATTCCCACTCTCACCGCGCTGTCGGGGTGTTTGTTGTCATGAATGGGATTTAGTGTCACACACAGAGAGAGCCAAGGCTTCTTACAGCATGTTCTCACACACCCCTGTCCCTCCCAAACCAAGCTGCATGTGTGTGTTTGTGTGTGTGTGTCAGGTAGGTTAATGCAGCCCTGTCATCAAAGGCCTTATCTCATTTGGACAGGATTCAGCTCTCCACCTCAGTGTCAACTTAACACACAAGCATGCGTGCACTTAAAATAACATGACTTACGTCTTGGCACCTCATTAAGGTTTGCTTCAGAGTTAAAGTTGAGCCAAACAGCAATAAAATTCATTTGGTTGCTTGTCAAACGTGTCTGCATGTTTGAATGTAAGCAGTGGGATTGCAGATCACACTGGCATCAGCTTTGGAAAGTTAATGCTTAAAATATTTCTGGAACCATGACGGAGATCCTTTTATATCTGAAGCTGCTGACTTTCAACACAGCTGTGAGTGCCGTTTGAGGTCTAGTGGTGCTTTTTTTGTTTGTTTTTTCCATCATTTTCATGAAACATTTTAATGAATCGACAAGGGAAAAAAAACATTTTTTTTGTACTTTTAAAATTTTTAGCTTTTTAACTTTTTTTGCAGGAAAATATATTTGTAAATGACTCTGGGTGCATAAAGATGAGTATTTTCTTTTGGATTTGTTTACATGAGAAAATGTTCAAGTTTTCCTAGGAAAGAAATGTTTTTGTAGTTTTTATGAGTACAAACTGTTAAAGGAGACAATTTATTACCTTTTCTTTACAAGGCAGATCACCATCCTTCCTAAATCTAGTTTTTGCCAGAGGTTTTTTCCTGTTAAATGGTGCCTGTGGTTGATGGTTAGTATAGGCCAGAAGTCTTCAATTCTAGTCCTCGACATCCGCTGGCCTGCATGTCCCAGCCCGAACACACCGGATTTTAATTAATGATCATTATCAGCTTATCATCAAGGTCTGCGCAAGTCTGTTAGTGACACAGCTACTTGTGTCATTATTTTGCTGAAGCAGGGAAGCATCTAAAACATGCAAGACACAGGACCTTGAGGACCGGAATTGAAGACTCCTTGTATAGACTAATCTGTCAAGATGTTTCCACTGATAAGATGCAGACATCAAAATCATAGAGTTTTTTGTGAGAGCGCATGTCTGCAAAGTTCTCACAATCCTACTGAATCATGTATTTGGAGGATTTTACATTTAAAAGTAAAATGACAAAGATTGTCCTCAGGTCTGTGGTCAACTGTGTTTTTAACTTGTGTAAAGATTTAAAAATCATATTGTGTTGCCAGTTTTATTTCATACAGTGTCACAACTTCACACTTTAATGTGCAGCAAATGTAACATGATTAGAGATCGGGTTTGGATAAACAGTAAGAGGTCAGACAGTTGTGCTCTTTTTCCTTATTTGGTAGTTAATTTAGACTCTGGTATGCTTTTCTGTGACTTTTACAGACTTTTACAATGTTTTCAGAACCACCTGTCTGTTATCTGTCATCTGACACACAAGGATTAAAATAAAACCATATCTGTTTTACCCTGCACCTACAAGGTCACAAACATAACAATAGAAAATCCTAATGACAATAATAATGCAAACTAAAGTGAGTCAAGCAGAAACCTTGGAGTCAAGTCAGTGTTGGTGGCTTATCGCAGAACGCTTACAGCCAAAGACAATTGGCATTATCTATAAAACAACTTATTACACAGAATACCAACTTAAAGAGGAGGACAGGCAGGGAGACAGACAGGCACACATACATCCACAAACACTTCCCTTTGCACAGAGGCAAAAGGCAAATACACGCACACACAGGTTTATCTGTGAGGTCAAACCTATTATTAACCCCTGGGGTCTTGGTATTAAACTCTTCCTCCAGTTGAACAAAAGATTATCCCAAAGAGAATTACAATCTCGCAACCACTGAACAGGGAGCCTGATAGCTTCTTTACAAGAGAAAGCCACATGAAAAAGATAAATAAGCTATGATTGCCTCCTCCTCTTCCTTATTCCTCCCATTCACTGCGCACACACCCCGAGGCTTACAAGTAAAGGCTCGGTATCAGGTGAAGCCTGATTTTTGACTCAACCACCATGCTTATTGTCAGTGCCCTTTTATGTGTCATATTAGTTACAGAGAGACAAAGGTGGGATCGAACCAGCGGAAGCCAGGCACAGCGAGGTGGAGAGCAAAGATGGCAAAAGATGGAGAGACGGAGCGCAAGACAGAAGAGAGAAGCGAGTAGGAAAGCAGGAGGGTTAATATCAAGTTCTTTTTTCTTTTGGGGTCAGTGGGACAGGAACTCCATGTGGAGAACGGTCATACACAAAACAAAAAAAAAACATCACCCTTAGGGAAGTTGTGATGAAAGCTTAAACTGCTGTCCTGTCCCAGAATCACACGAATAACAGGAATATGATGTACAGAGCGCCGGTATCGCATTTGGATGATAATCTAAGAGATATTTCAGTTCAATCCAACCCATCCAAGCCATCATTCCTGTTAGTTGCACTAAACATACCAACATGCTGGGACAAGAGAACATCCAGTGATTGGCTAGAAAATCGACAGGACTCCTTAAGACTATAAAAAAATAGAAGATGAAAAAAACAAGTTTAAAAAAAAACAACTTTTATATCCCACTAAAGGGTTTCTAAAAGAAGCTGATGTACATGAGGTGAGATGAAGTGATGCTGAATAGAATTTAATTTAATGAAAATTAAAATGGATCAGCTGCTCTCACTTACCAAGATCAAAGGTCATTAATGCAAATGAACAATAACAACCTTAAACTGCTGAAATTGATTGCTTAAAAGGAGCTAAAGACAACCTTTTAACCACAAACAAGTAATGTTAACAACATTGAACTTGAGTGAAACTTAGAAGCTTTAATGTTCCACCAAGGCTGGAAAGTCATCAAACTATCATTGTAAAGTAATTTTGAACAGTTTGAAAGCTTGTGATGTTAGTTAGTACATGTCTAATACTCAAACATACCAAAATGTCTAAAGAATACTTAGCAAACGCATCTAGAATTTAGTGACTTTATTTATACCAACACACTCACAAAGACACCTGGAGAATAAAGTGGAGGAGAGGAGCAGAGAAAATCCTCCACCCAACCTCAAGGGAGTGAAACGTGAGCAGGGCTGACCAGTCGAAACACATGAAAATAAGCAACAAGAAGCAGCTCCTTCTGCTCCCATTTTATAGTTGAGGAAAAGTGGAGTAAGATGTTTTGATAAGAATAGCTAAAAGTCTGACCTTGGTCCTGTCTGTTGTTGCCTATTGTTTATGCTCTTGTATAGATGAGATTTTCAACCTAAGTGGGAGGAAACATCTGCTCCTCATATTAACTCTTTATTTTAGCTTGAACAACAGGACATTTACAGTTACATGTTTTCTTGTTTAGCTGTAAGGATGCACCTCCTGTAAGCGTACACCTCCGGTTTTAACTGAACATCTTATTCAAAAAAGTTCACAAAACAGAAAATACAAACACCAGAGTGATGGCCGCGACAGGGCTCTGGCAGAATCCTGTGAGCCAGAAAGAATAGGTATAAATGATGAACGGATGGAAGAAAAGCCATCAAAGCAGTCGTTACAAGCACGTCATTAGGATCTGCAACATTTTAAGGCACATATGAGAAAATGCTCAACTAAAAACATGAATTTCTTTTACCTGGTGCCCCTAAGACATCCAGAGAGACCTCCACTGACTCACATTCAATATCAGTTCAATTCAATTGTATTGTATTCATATAGCATCTTTTAAAATACAAGTTGTCTGTAGGCGCCTTCCAGAGACCCAAAACATGACCCTCATCCTATTTTTATTTTAACAATGGCAGGTAAAAACTCCCCCAGTGGGAGAAAAACCTTAAGCTAAAGAGTGGCAAGGAAAATTCCCTTTAAGAGGGAAGAAACCTGGATCAGGACCTGGCTCATAAGTGGGGACCCTCCTGCCGAAGGCCAGCCGGGTAGAGCAAGAACAACAGAGAGAGAGGAGAGACACAGACACACCGTCAAAGGTACAAAAGACAAGATACAGAAGTATAACTATCCGTTAGCAGCAGAACTAAGACTTCCATGTATATATGACTGATACGAGGTCAGTTGGTGACTACAGACACGACTATATAAACAGGTGTAGACAGCAGACACTGGGGTGGTCAGAGGTGGGACTGCAGGTCTGGGTGTCAGCAGGTATCCAACAGACATCCATACAGACAGGTGGAGGTAACACTGGGATGGTCAGAGGGTGGGACTGCAGGTCAGGATGCAGCTCCTGCGGCTCTGGTCTACAAACATGTACGGAAGAGAAAAAGAGGGGACAGACCAGCACAACAAACTACAAGAACAATGGAGCACAATTATGATTATGAGATACTTCTAATAAATAACTGATGACTGAGCTGAAGAAGGGAAAGAGAAACAGAGAAGGTGAGGGGCACCACTCAGTGGATCATGTTGGTGTCCCCCTGCAGCAGGTCTACAGCAGCAGATCCAGGATGAAGCTGTGTTTAAGACCAGCTGCTCTAGACTGACACAAACACAATAAAGTTTACATTAACTATATGCTTTACTAATAAGAAGCGTTTTAAGTTTGGTTTTAAAGGTGGAGGTGGTGTCAGCCTCCTTCACCCAAACTGGAAGTTGGTTCCATAGTGATGGTTCCTGATAACAGAAAGTCCAATCTACATAGTCTAGGAACTACAAGTAAACCTGCACTCTGAGAACAGAGAACTCTATTAGGAACATATAGTACTATCAGGTCTTGTAGAAAACAATGAACCTGGCTGTTTTGGACTTTATATGCAAGTAACAGAAGTTTGAATTGGATTGTAAACTTCATGTTGAATTGGATTGTAAACTTCATGGGCAGCCAGTGGAAGGAGGCTAACATAGGAGAGACGGACTCTCTCTTGTTGATTCCTGGCAGCATTCACGCTGCTGCATTCTGGATCAGACGGAGGATATTCAGAGAATTACTTGGACAGCCTGCAAATAATACATTACAGTAATCTAGTCTGTAAGTTACAAACATGTGAATTAGTTTTTTAGCATCATTGTGGGAGAGGATGCTCATATTCTTCCCAATATTACGGAGATAAAAAAAACGCTGTCTTACAAACCTGATTAATATGCTGTTTAAACAACAAATCCTGATCAAAAATAAGTCCTAGGCCATCGCAACATCATTAGATCCCTTTCTAAGCCATTTGGGACCAAAATTAATTATCTCTATTTTATCAGAATTTAGAAGCAAAATGTTAGTGGAAATCCAGTCCTTAATGCCCTTAAGATATACCAGACTTTTGCTGATGGTTCTGTTTCATCTGGTTTCATAGACAAATACAGCTGCATATCATCAGCATAGCAATGACAATTGATGCTGTGGTTCTGGATAATAGTTCCCAGGAGCTCAAGTATAAAATGAACAAGATTGGCCCTAGCTCTGAACCCTGCTGGACACCGTAGCAGACCTTTGTCTGTGCAGAAGAACCCTCATTAACATGAACAAACTGGAATCTGTCAGAAAGATATGATTTAAACCAACCTAGAGCTGTCCCTTTAATCCCAACAACATGTGTTAACCTGTGCAATAAAATGCTGCAATCTACGGTATCAAAAGGAGCACTAAGGTCCAGCAGAACGAGTATCGTAATTGGTCTATAATTTGCTAGAATGTCTAGGTCAAGAGAGGGTTTTTTTTAAGTAAAGGTTTAATTACTGCGACTTGAAAGTGCACATATAAGGGGGACAGATTCAGCAGCTAACCTACATTCATTCCCATCCAACTGTTGTGATAAAGACCAGTGGCACAGGAGACCCTGATTGTCTAACATTTTTCTTTATCAAGAACTGCAGCTATGACGCAGGTTGTGTTTGTCTGTTTAATCACTTGTTCTAGGCAAAAAAAAAAAAAAAAGAGTATCTTTTCTTTCACTGAGCAAATAACTGTCTCTTATTGAGAACATACTTTTTCAATTTAAAAGCAGTATTGCTGTTCCTCAAAACTCTACTTTAAGTAAAAAGACATGATCCACGTCTTCTCAAAGCTGATTCTCAGGTCTCTAACTTTTTGGGAGGACACAGAAGAACAGGCTCTTTCTCATGAGCGCAAGACTTTTGTACAAAGTACAATGAATGAAAACAATGAAACAATGAACATAAGTCTAAAAAAAATGTGATTGTTAGATTGATTCTTAGATTGCTACGGTTTGCTCTCAGATTGCTGTAAAACAAATGTGTCTGAAATTTATCAGCCAGTGACAGATGTAACAATGACACTCTCCTCATTTTACATCACGATGCCCTCTCTTGACAATTTCAGGTTTACTAACTGACGCAAATCTGAAACTTAAGTCAGTATCAAGACAACTTGCCAGTTTCTCAAAGATGGGTCGAAACTGGACTGTTTACCAAGAACAGTAGGCATTGGTTCGAGCCTCCCTTCATAATTTATGATAAAGACTCTGCGAGAGCTGCGATGTGTTCTGCCAGACCCCCGTGACCCTGAATAGGAAGAGAACAGATGAATAGATGGATGATCTGCGCAGTAGCCTGTCAGTTTTGTAGCAAGTATTATCTATAATCAAACGGAGATCACAAAGAAAGCTTCCCAGTCACAAAACGCAAACAAGGTAGAAGTGTCGAAAATTGTGTGCGTGCAACTGTGAAAATGACTGCAGAGCCATAGATGTATAAAGCTGTGTTTTCATGTATAAAACAGTTTGCATGCTAAGAGGCAGAAACGTGCATATACGTTGTTTTTGCTTGTCATAAAGCTGCGCATATGCTTGTTTTTTCTAGGGATGCATTGTTTTGTGCATTTGGCCTCAGTGTCTTTTGTGAGCAAGTCATTTGCTGCACAGAGCATGATACGCCAGCTCTGTCACTTCTCCACAGCAAATGTGTGTCTGGTTGCCTCTCAGCACAACAACAAATAATGCAGGATAATTTAAGGCTCTGAAATGAACACAATATGAATATGTGTGTGTATGAAGGACTCATATTCTTGCCTGTGTTTTCTTCCACCCAGAACACACTGTTAAATGCTGCAAACTTCAGTCTATGGTGAAAGTCCATGTGGATTATATGGCTAGTTTACCTCTAGCAGCTACTTTTTTACATAAAGTCACTTATATTAAGTGCACATCACATTTAAACTCATAAGGTTGCAGTTACATTTTCCTCATGAGAAAAATTACATGCAAAACAGAAACACAATTAAGCTAGAGAAGAGGAACCAAGTGATATATTCCTATTTCACTTTGATTGCTTCACAACATATTATTTTATATTTGTTCAAAAATGCTTACTTTGCTTTTTATTATCATTTTTATTTAATATGCCTAGGTATACATTTGATCTAGAAGGTGTATATTTGATCATACTGTTCTTATTGCAGGAACACCAAAAAAAAACCTATGTGATCTTTATCACTCTAAACATGACACTGATTAGTTTAAAGTAACAAAAAAAAGACACCTCTAACTGTATGAGTAAATGAAGAAACATAAAACAAAAACATAAAACAAAAAAAGAAATGTAGTAAAACTGGTTTCTCCTCAGGCTTAAAATGGTTGCACACAGGATGCAAACCAAACTTTGGTTCTTGAGCTATGCTGAAACCATCTTATTCCGTCCGATTTTAGCTACTGTATTTGTTCAGGATTTTACACGTTGTAGTTCAAGTTTCACACCTGCCATTTCAATTTGGAACATACTGGGACCAAATGTTATAAAAGCACCATAAAAAATGGTTGATGATTCTTCCATATTCACATACAGAAATGTCAAATAAAAAGTGATCTCTTTATTTTAGTAATTTAGTATACAAATTAATTCTAATCTCTTCATGTTAACTTATTTACAGTAACAATTATAAAGGAAAAAATTGTTTTTTTGTTTAATATTGTATATTTTGACCTGATTTCTAAATTCAGTGATCGCACAGTAGAAAGGGAACTTTATTAATACCTGGATTTAAATGTTTGATGCAGACTCACTTCCTCTCCCCCATGGCGCTCTCTGGTTTCAGAGCAGGTCAGGGTGGCATGAGAATGACCTGGCAGGTGGGGTCAGAGGTCTCAGGGTCAGGGCTATGCTCAGGTACGGGAGTCCTGTTACACATAAGGAGACAGGAGAGGGGTCTTGTCACTCACTGTCAACAGATCATAGCGCTGAACCATAACCTTCACCTCAGTGACAAATCTCTCAGCACTGCAGCCTTCACCTCCAACAAGCAGGAAACCTTAAGGAATATGGATCAATATTAAGTTACTGACCTTGATATGGTAACAAATGCTTAAAATTTAACATTGGTGTCATCCAAGTTTTTTGGTTTTGTTTTTAAAGATTACATATAATTAAGATTATGTTTGCAGCTTTTTTGTTGTTTCTACAAATTGATGTCTATATATGTACATATTTTAACTGCTGTATGGTTACCATATTTTATTATTCAGCCAAAGTTTGCAGGTCTTCCAGACCCACCAACACTCCATTTAATTGAATCATCTGGTCCTTGAAAGGTCTTAAATTTGAGTAAATGCAACCTCAGATGAACAACAGCAGATGACATATGTCTTCACCTACATGTGTTTATTTCACACAAAAAAGTAAAAACGTGGAAGCAATGTATGAAAAAATAAATAGACTTTTTTTGCATCCACAAACATTAAGATCAAGATCATAGGATGCATCCAGGTGCTGATAATCAAAGGCAATTCATTAACCGATCATTAGTATGTGGAAACATCTCTATAGAAAAAGAGATGTTTTGGCATTTTTCTAGTTTGCTGTTATGTAGAACTCAGGGATTTGTAACACAACACCAAGAAGGAAAGACATCAGCAATGGTCTTAGATGTATAGAAATTTCCATCACCCCTAGATTTGCGCAAAACCTAAATATTGCAAAGAAAAATCTGTAATGGAAATTCATGTGAGTTAAAAAAAAAAAACAGGAAATATAACAAAAGTCATCAAAATCTAGTTACCAGCTAATGTTAGCCTAATTTGTTTAATTATGCATTGTTGCATTATATAAGGGCTATCCCGTTCAATAATCATTTTAATTATCATTCGCAGCCTTCTTCTTTTGTTGACTATTTTCGCAACAGCGATCGCGGCAGTCCATATTATTTCTCTAAAACGAAACATGTTTTTGTACATCTTCTTCAAAGTTAAGAACTTTTTATACTTTGTTTTGAAGAGAAGTCTAGCAGGACGAGACACGGAGAGTTACGACGTTATAAAGAAAGAGCTAGGAGGGTTACACTCTTACAGGGAAGAACACCATTCAATGGAAACATCGGCCCACCACAGCGGGAACTTTGCCGCAAACTCAGTTCCGCTTTTGCTGTTTTGTGAAAAAGTGTAATGGAAATTCACCTAATTGTTGCTTGCTAAGAATATGAAAAGGGATTTTATTCATTGTCAAACAATTTGGACTCCTATTCTACATTGAGAAAGATTATTCACAAATAGAAAATTTCAAGACAAATGCCCGTCTTTCCAGGAATAGATGTCCCAAGGTCAGACCTTTCAGTGGTCAAAGAAATGACAAAAATCCTGCACTTGTGTAGGATCACTCAATTCCTGGTACCACTGTTTATGAACCAGTGTTTTCCATAAATACCACTGTTCATCTGGGTATATTTAATTCATTCCAAATATTTAAGGAAAAGGATGACTTAAAAATCATTCTGAAAAAATAATTTTAAGTAATTACCACTACGACCACAAATTCTCCAACAAGAGCCAGTCTGAAAATGTAGTGAATATTGCTAAGTATTACAATTATACTGTCCAACATGCCTTGTGTAACAAAATAAGCAATAGAAAAGTCCAAATAATGCAAATATTCAAATTTAATATAAAAAAAAAAAAAACAAAGCTGAAAACATCACTTGTGAATTCTTCTTCCTGCGCAGGTACTGGGATGTTCACATACAGGCCTGCTCCGCTGGTGTTGGGCTCAGACTTTGTTCTGGCCCAGGTCAACTGCTGGAAACCAATCAGTGGTGTCTGGATGATACGAAGGTGATGAATGATCTAGGATGGAAAAATTAAAAAAGAAGGCCTTTGTCTAACATTCATTGGAACAAATTAGTTTACTGTATTAATTACAATTTACATTTACTCATGAATCTTTGGCTTTTTTCTGACTTTACTTACTATTCCAGGTTCTACTTAACTATTATCGCTATATAATTTAGATATTTTGACAATGTAAAAGACATACATTTATTTTGATTATATAATAAATATAATAAAATTTCTATTTATGCCTTAAGATTTTTACCCTATTTCTTTACTTTACTGTTTTCCATAATGAACAGGAACCATGAATTTTGAGCACAGAGAAATATTCTAATAATCCTTATAAGACCTAAGAATTTATACGATAAATTGGAACCAAAGGCTGATGTAATTTTTGGCCACAAATACTTTCTCTTCAGTGGTGTAATTGATGGTCCTCTTCTCACTCTCTGATGTAAGTGTCCCTAACACGGGGGGACTCTTCCACAAACTTCCATGTTCTTAACATCACACTCCTGCATATTAGCTCAAGAAATCCTAGTTAGGGATCTACTTGGTCCATGACAGTAACCGGTAATGCAAATAAAATACGGGACGGGGCATTGTATTAAAGCAAAGTTTTAATGCAATTTGTTGGTTTCCTTAGCAAAGCAATAATGATTATTGTTATTTTATTGGCTTTGATTTAATTTGACTAATTTAGAATGAGTTAATCGTATTATTGAAGTGCTTTGAGATGGCATTTGTTGTGATTCGGCGACATATAAATAAAGCTGAACTGAACTGAGAGAACAATCCACAGTGCAACTCGACCTTATCCCACTAGTGTTGTCTGTAGATTTTTTGTGTGTAGATTTTTTTTCTTTATATGGATGTAAACCTAGTGTGAACCAGGTCCACACACTGGCCCACCACCAACTGGCTTGGGCTTGTTTTCCAGTGAAGGGACCCTGTAACCAGTTGCTGAGTCACTCGTGAACTCCTCTGCTTATGACAGTATCAAGGATGAAGATTTTGTATTTTTACTTGTTATTATTATGGCTATGATACTGCAGAAATATGTGTAAAACTTTAAAGCTGAAAATGTGTGGTTTTGTCTTTACATAATTTGAAAACTTTAATGGATGTTATAACGATGTGTATAACAGTACCATAAATAGTCACTGTACATTAGATCAGTATCTATATCTGCATAATATGGGACAGTTGTTATTATCCTCCACCTGCAGTGCTAAAGGACCCCTGATTACGGGAATAATGTTATATAATCTCCTCCATACAAATATTCATGGTATTTATGAATGCAGCATTTTTTTAACATCTACAAATTTGAAAAGTTAATTATTTTGTTGTACATAATTTATTGTGTACAATACAAAAAGTATTGACACAATGAACTAAAAGAGAACCAGAAGTCTCAAGATTCAAAATTGCTTCATAAGAAGTATGGACTAATAATAAATAAAAGACTATTACTGATGGAGAGGAGGACCCCAGAAAATTTAAAAAGAACGTGCAAAATGCTGCATTATTTAGTCTCTATACGTATGTATAGATATTTTTGTTTCATTAGTTTCACCTAAAGCTTTACTTTTCTGTTTTTGTCTCTTTCTGCTTATTGTCTGTTACATAAAAACATACAGTATTTTACTGCTAATTACCCACAAAAAGCTCCACCAGCTTTCCTGATCGCTGCGATACCACTGTAACCTAAATAAACAGTAAATGAAGAAGCATTCAAAGATACATTATTATGATTAGAAAAAAATAAACATGTCCTTTTTAAAAATATATTAAACAAACTTCTGTAATTTGTTGCTCCAACATGTCAGAATCTTTAACCTGAGAAAACTACACACACACACACACACACACACAAACACACACACACACACACACACACAAACACACACACACACACACACAAATACACACACAAACACACACACACACACACACACACACACACAGACACATTAGGCTTTGGGATCCAACAGCTTAGCATGAAAGCAAAGGTGAAACTGAATCTGTAAATTGCAGAGCAGGGGAAAAGGAAAGGGAGGGCGAGAGGGACAGACAGAGAGCTGTTATCAGAGCAGGGGTGTGGGTAACCTCATCCCGCTGCTAGAGTTTCCTGATCGTGTCACCTGACTGCAGCTCCAGGGTGTGATTGGCTGATTGGCTCTCGTAGTCAGGTAATGATGTAAGGTGAGTGTGTGGGAACGAGAGAGGGTGATAACCCTGTATGTGCGTTGCGTGGTGTGTGTTTGTGCGTGTATATATGTGTGTCTGTGTCTGTGTGTGTGGGAACAGGGTAGGTTGATAACAGCTTTTCCCACTACAGCCATATGACCCTCTCACCTGCCTACCTAACACTGGTTATCACCAAATCCTACACAGCAGGAGGTCTGTGTTCTCGTATGTGTGTCTGTTTGCACATTTAAGTGTACCAGTGTTCCTGTGTGTGAGGGTTTGTCTTCACTGGTACCTCTGAGATTCTGAATGACCCACGTGAACAGACACTGCAACACTGAGAAGGGTTTCACAGCCAAGAATAGGAAGACCACTGTTTTATATTTCATGCACAGACAATTCAAAGTTCTTTGCAGAATTTTTTTGAATGCTGTAAAAAGTAAAAGAGTTTAACACCAGGAATTAAAGTAAGAGTTATGAGTGGCAAAAGCCTGAAAGTCTGACAGGCTTGTGTTTTAAACTAGAATGAGTGCTCCGTTCTTGAAAAGCAAGCATCTATCATTTCTGATGGTCATGATGACATCTCCGAGGACACTAAACAAACAAGATGTTGATGATCACGAGGCTTGTTAAGCTCAAAAAACCTTATCGAAGGAGTTACAATAAGATGCCGCTATTCCACTGTCAGTCAAACTGTGTACAAATGGAGGGTATTCAAGATCGTTGCCATGGTAGAGGAACGACCGCTCCATGGACAACATGTGTAGTCTACGAGGTCATTAAGCAATCCCATAATGTATCTATTAAAAACAGCATTATGAATGTCCATCCATTAGCTATAACAGCTTATTTCAATTCAGGGTCACAGGGATCTGCTGGAGCCGATCTCAGCAGAAGGCAGAGGGAACATCCCGGACCAGTTACCAGTCCATAACAGAGCTAAATATAGACAAACTCTTTTTAAAACTTATTTTTAATCATTTTAAGAAGAAAAAAATCTATGGTATAACCTTCTGGGATTTTTGTTTTTATCATTTTAAATTGGGGTGTCAAAGCAGTTCAAACATTTTCTGAATTATTACTTTAACTGCTTAGCGGAGGACAGTTGATGTTCAGTTAATAGAGAGATCTGGACTGTGGCAACAAACATAGACCAAAAAGTAAAGACGTACAAGAAACTGGGGACTGGACAGAAGCAAATCAACAGCGTATCTAGCGAGTTGGAGATGCTGGAGCAGCTGCATCAAAAAGTACAGAAAAACAAAAAGAAACCTGAATATTGAGGCTGGGAAGTCAAAAACGGAACAAACATGTGTGATAGTGGAAGGAATTACTATGTTTGGGCTGAGAGAGGAGGGAAGCAATGAAAAGACCGTGTTGCATAAACAGAACCAAAGACAAAACAGAAAAACTCCTCTCCCCCATTCAAATTAATTTATTCTCTACTCTCTTTTTTCAAGCAGGAACCCACCCACCAGAGCCAGTAAACACAGCACGAGTAGGAGGTGTTGACAAGCAACAGCGGTTGTTGCCTGGTCAGTTCATATCCCAGCTCCAGTAACGAGGAGGGAAAAACCTCCAAATCCATAGAGCTGCTATCCAGGTTTACCTCTGGGTCGACCTACTCAGCCGTCGCACTACACTGAGCTGCAGAGGCACTCATCCCAGTTTACACCCTCTGTCGTTAACAAGCCCTGCCATCCTTCCTCTTTAACACTCACTGCAGTCTCGGTATACTTGTAGAGTCTGAAAGCCGTGTGGAGAGGTGTTGGAGTCCAGAATACGTTTCTGCAGTCTTCAGTGAAACATTCATACAACATCCATGTCGCGGCCTCGTCAGTGCTGCAAACTCGTCCAGTTTATTTGCGTGTGATGTCACATTCACAATGTTAAAGTAAGAAGCAGCCTGTATCCTTGACGTTTGCTTTTCTGCTTGTCAAGATTTGGGTTCTTATTTTGCTCATCACCTGGGTTTTAGAAACCTCAGTCAGCTGTTCCCATATATAAACTTTTTTGTTGTCATGGCAACACTTCATTATATCTGTAATAATAAGCAATACACAAACCCACATAAAACAATGTTTAATAAAAAAAATTGGATTTCAAGAGGTCACGGTCAAGGTCATATCTATTTATATAGCACATTTAAAAACAACAACGCTCGTGCAACGATACAAAAAAGCTTAACAGAAAGTCTCAAGAAATTAGACAGACAGACGATGAGCAGCGCTGCTGCTGCGGGGTGGTGACTTTGATGTGATGTGCTGACTTAACTTCAGCACCCATATTCACATGCAAACACACAAACTCTATCACTAACAACAGCTCCCAGCACCCCTGCCATGGCAGTCAGCACCATCCAGCACTTTTCCCATCCTATAGCTGCTCAAAACCTTAATTGATAGTGGCCTTGAGTTTGGCATGTGTGGGTACTTTCGACACAGACTGACTTCAGGCAAAGGAGGGAGTGACAGTTTGTGGGAATAGATTTTCTGGGAACTGAGAGCCCCCTGAACAGCACACTACATTTAACACACACACAGCTTTCCCCTTTGTGCCCCCCCGAACTGGAAGAAGCTGGCTGGTTCTCAGACACCTGGTCATTACCATTGCTAATTAGGTACCATTAATCAGGCCTGTAAGTGTGTAAGTGGTGAAAGTGCAAGAGTGTGTACTTGTGTGTGCATGTGAGGTTGTGTGAGACAGAACAGAAAGTCTAGACAAGTACAACTTAGCACAAAATAGAGAGGCAAGATGATTTTTTTTTATTTCAAATCATGACTAAAACACAAAAAAAATCATAAGAACATGTGTAATAGTTACAATTAATCAGATATTCAAAACATAGTAGACTCACAATAAAGGCACAGAAACTGTTAGAAGGTAATATTGTTTTTAGGTATTGTTTTTCTATAGAACCATGTTTTAACCATATATTTATTCATGTTAAAGTCAAATGATGTTGTTTTTTATATTTAAAAATATCACATTCTAACCGTATATTTTTTATGGCCCTGACATTAAACCTTGAGTATAGCCTTGAAAAGACATTATATTGAATATACTGTACGCAGAAGATTATTTTTCATATAATGTTGTCAGTGACAAACCTTCCACTAAAAATCTCCAGGAGTGCATGATGGGAGGCAGCCACGCATGAACCTGCAGGTTGTTGTTGCGCCATTCCTGGATCAGGACAGTAAGATGAACCAGCGTTGTGCCAAACCACAACATGAACAAAATGATCATTCTGGTCATGGTCTTGCTGCTAATTCCCAAACAAGACCATCTGAACCCCATCAGGAAATGTAAGAAGGTGCTGAGTGTCATGTGGGCCTGGTGTGGCATGCTAGTGAAGAACCGCCCAGTTATTATTGGCTGCACAGAAACTCCTGCCAGAGACTAAAACAATTATCTGGTGGTTAATGAAATTATGGCTTCTCCTCCTTCACCTTTTCAATTTCTTTCTAGCTTCAACCACAAAAATATCTTCATGGGTTTTTTTCCACAGCTTCCATTATCTATAGCTGCGTCTTCATAGTCAGGGTCACAGGAACCCTGGCAGGTGGTCAGTCCATCACATGGACACATGTAGACATGGTCCTGCTGTTGGTAGATCATTGGCGTCCTCCTACCCTCGTATGACACTCTTGCAGTTCCAGAAAAGGGGACATATTGATTCATTCCACATTATCTTATTATTATACCTGTATATCAGCCAAGTTGTGTGTTAAAATACCTACATTTAAAGCCCAAAGGACCTGTTCTCCTCTCTGAATATCTGATTAAAGTAGAGAATCAGATGGCATCAGATTGTCAGATTCATCTTCTTTGCTGTTATGCCATGAACGAGAACGTGGTCAGTCTCAGTTACTCTCTGAAATCAATGCTCCTGGGTCAACTTGGTCTTCCTGCCCTCCCTCTTAATCCTTTTCATAATATCCCCAACATGCACTCGTCCCTCAGCTCAGATAATCTCTTGGTTTGTGTTGTTGTTTTTAAGCTTCATCGACGCTTCCACTCTGATCTGCCCTGAGTTGGTTTCATTACATTGCTCACAAAAACTTTGTTCAACACGGACTCACGTGTAACCTGTTGCACGTATGCGATGACTAGGCTTTATTTCTGCTACCTGCGGTCACTTTTACACAAAGCCTGTTTAAGTAACTGAAAATGTGCTTGAACACTTTCCAACAAGATTAAATCAGATCTGTTCAAATCTGCTTAACTGAGTGAAAATTTTGCCGAATGTGCTTGTTTTGTGAATTTGGTCCAGGGAATCGAGTTCGGTGTTTTAGCAACTGAGGAAACGCTGGAACAGAAAGGTTGAAGTTACACTGGACAACCCTCCACCCACCCTGTGCACTTCCCTTTAAACACACACACACACACACACACACACACACACACACACACACACACACACACACACACACACACACACACACACATACACACACTGAGTAACCCTGCTTTGTTAAGTACAGGAAGTTCCTGACAGGTGTAAACAGTTGTTTGTTTGTGTCGGTGCAAATTCACACATAAAGTCACACATTCATATATACCTAGTCTGTGCCTCACATGTTCTCACAGTTTACATGCATTTAGAGTGCATTAAATGGTGCAGTTGCTAAAATATATACTACTCAGAAATGTTTCAGCCTGACTTGAATCTAAACTGGAATTAAGCTGTTTGATTAGAATTGAACTGATTGTCTAAGATTATTGTCTAAGATTCACATACAATATAAAAGTTGTTTTGAGAGGTGGAATTGTGTAGTCATGGTCAAGGTCTAATTATTTATGTTGCCTATATACACTCACTAGTCACTTCATAAAGGTACACCTGGTGTGTCATACCATTGTGTTAAGTGTACCAGATGTGCCCAGCAAAGTGGCTGGTAAGGAACGTAGCTGACTAAATGGTACACATGTCCCATGGCTGCTAAACAACCTCAAATCCTGCGCCCCCCACCCCAATGCAAATTCTCCCTGGTTCCATCTGCCTGGAGGACGGTGCACCAGTGGTTTTCATGTTTGTTCAGATGCAGCTTTACAAAGGCCAGTCATGCTTTCATGTTCTTCTTAAACAGAAAAGGTTTTACCCTGGCAACGCTTCCAAACACACTGGACTTGTGCAGCCTTGTTCTAATTGTGCTGTGTGATAGTGCTGAACTTTAAAATTCACAGTAATCCAGTAGGGCGTGAGATGTAGCTCTTCAACTTTTGTGAAATTCTTTGCGTGTTATACCATACAACTTTGGGGTAAATTTACTGGGGTGCCCATAGGAAAATTGGCAATTGTCTACTATACTTTCCAACTTAAGAATGTTGAACTCCAAATTGTTTGGAAATTGTTTTATGGCCCTTTTCAGACAGATGTGCTGCCGGTTCTCTGATACCAATGCTTATTTCTTTCTTTCTTGGCATTATGTTAACACATACCTGATGCTCCAGACCAGCAAAGTGCCAAAATGTTTGCTTTTACAGAGATCTCTTCACATACTGTTTATCACTTTTTGAAAGACTGAATATATGCGGTCCCTCTTAAATCCTGTAGGAGCCATAGTGCTCTATTGTTTTTTATTAAATGAAAAAAAGCACAGAAAAAACTGTTACGCAGTTATTGTAAATCTCAGATTGCATTTGTCTAATACTACCATCCAATGTGATCGAAAGGTTTTTATTATGGATTTATATGCATGCAACTAATTATTATGTGTGACAGGATTGTGAGGACACATACACTAAATAAAACATGCAAAACAGCTCTAATATGTATGTGTTTATAAACCAGTCACAGATGAATTGACAGATATGGAGCCAATAGGAAATGTGCAGCATCTTCAGTGTGTAGAGAAGCAGAAGAGAATCAGATGAGAGCTGAACAAAGCTTCAACAACAAGGTACAGACTGCCACGGACAATGATTACATTTATGCCAAGAATAAGGCAGTAATTCATGTACTCTGGGTTTTTAAAACTATATTTCAATAGTAGCCTCATGAGTGGCCATATTCATTATAACTAACAGGACTCGAATGTGCTGAATATGGTAGCCGTATTGTGTAAATGCCACAAAAGGCCACATAGAGCTCAAAGGCAGCCCAGTCCATCAAGTCATTAATGTGAAACTATAACCTAGTTAGTGAGCCATCTGAGTGTAACTTAGAAAAGAGAAAAAGCTTATTCACATCATCAACTCAGAGACTGGTCAGTTCATTTGAAAAAAAAAGTCATAGGATACAAAATCCATTTTTCTATTATGTTGTTTAATTAGTCATAAACTCATGAACTGGACAAAATAAAGCTCCAAATCAATAACGTTCCATCTGCAATTACATCCAAATCAGGCAACTTCAGCTTTTCAGCTGTCCACTCGCTCTGCTCTCTACATGTCAACATAAATGTTAAAAATATTTCAATACTTGTGCATAAAGTTTGCGTCTACAGCCTATTTTCCTTCAAAAACTGACTATAGCTCATAGTTGGAACCATATTACAGCAGATAAAACTCATTCGGCAGATCCAAGGCATGTGGGAGCCAGATTACCAAATGTTCCACATCACATTAGTCCCACATTACATTAAAAATCACAGCACTTTGGGTTTCATTTCAAAACAACCCAGAAATTAAAGCATTAATTACTGTAATGATGGTAATCTGAGGCGAATGTGACACCACGTTAAAGCATGACAGATTTAGAGTATTTCTGAACGGGCCTAATTTAAAAACAGTTTAATTCTTGTGGAGGTTTGAAGCTGGTGGAACCCTGGGGGATTGTTTGACACGGTGCCATGTTGACTGTCTGATATGCCGAGAAGTTCTCTCAACTTCTTAAACTGGTTCTGTCCAGTAGCGGGGATATATGTACATTAGAAGAGATTTTAGACAAGGCTATGGGTTTCAAAGGTTTGTCTCTGCTGGCATAAACCATGAAATGACTGTGTTTTAAGTACGTCTCTAAACTGCTGGAAGACAGGAGCTTATCTTTATTTAAATGGTCACATTTCACCCTGTCACCGGCGATGCTCCGGGACAATAGCAAAAGTTCTTCCCGGTATTGGTTTTAAACACTGACGAGCATATTTTCTTTAATGTTTCCAAGCAATCTGAAAATCTGTCTGGTAAGAAAGATCTGATTTAACACCTGAATCCTATGTGTGTTGCCCAGTTACAGACCGACATCAGCGCTTGAGCTGTGTGGCTCATCAGTTGTTTATGTTGAGGAAAAGGCCCCAGACCTGACTTGGCGTGGACTCGGTTCGGTTGAACGCCATGTTAATGTGAGCCAGGGATCACACATGTTGGTTAAAAGGATTAATTGGAAAGGCCTCTTTATTTCATTCAGGTCCTGTGCACAGTAACAGACTGTAAAGCAGCAGAGTCAAGTCTTGGCTGGCCCATGTGTGTGTGTGTGTGTGTGTGTGTGTGTGTGTGTGTGTGTGTGTGTGTGTGTGTGTGTGTGTGTGTGTGTGTGTGTGTGTGTGTGTGTGTGTCTGAGAGAGAGATTCAGATCCTGAGGTAGCACCATTTCGCTAAGTAGTCCAGTTGGAGTGGCAGAATGACTAAATGATCCAAAACGAACAAACAAAGATCCATATGCCCATTCTGTGTGTATGCCAGCTTTTTCTCTCAGCAGGCCAAGTCAAATCTTGTTGCTAGGTTTTACATGCTGGCAACGCTCCAAGCTACTCATGTATTGGAGTGGACTGTTGGATTCTGTCAGTCACACATAGGCCTACACACACACACACACACACACACACACACACACACACAGCCATCATATTTATCATGCAAAGCAAAGTGAAAGCTCCCATTGATAGAAAAGCCCGACTGAGATGGGACTAAGGCAGGCGAAGAAAGAGAGAGTGAGAGATGGAGGGAGACAGAGACATTTCTCTCTCTCTCTAACAACCAACCATCATCTTTAATCAGCACCTCTAATTTTTCTTTCCGTTGGCTGCCACAGCTTTCAGAGTCAACCCTCCATCTATGCTATTAGTCTTTTCAAAAGTGAAATAAAGTTTGTAGGGGGTAAACAACTAAGTGGACAAGCACAGGAGAGGCAATCTGCACTAAACAGTGTTATTTGTGTACGTGTAGTATGGTCTCCGATAATGTTAGAACTCAAGATATTTTATTTATAATGGATCAAATGACTGTCTGATATTAAAAGTGTTGCTTTTAGTGATGAAGCAAAACAAGAATTATCACTGCTCTCTTGTCGTTTTATTTAGGGCTACACATGAATGTACATTTTTAGTTGGTGAGGAGTACGAGGGATAAAAATAGACCTTTCTGATGTGCAGTGGATGTTAGTGAGAGGCTGATTGGTAAACAAGCGCTTGTCTTCAAATCTAAATATAAAACATATTATATTGCTGAAAAGTTAAACCAAGTTTCTTCTTATTGAATAATGTCTTTGTGCACCACCACTGCTGCAGTACGATGCCACCAAAACCTAATTCGACATGTTTTAGTCACTTTTCAGGGGGCAGTCTTTTGTTTCCTCAACTCCTGCTCTTCTTTTTTCTCACAAAAATGCAACATCATTTTTATGTCACCATACGTGCCACAAACTGACATGATATCTTACAACAATAGGGTACATGCTTTCTGCGCTTTTCTTTCTGCACTTTCTGAAACACGCACACACGTTGATGAAAAGACAACCTGCAATATAATGCAAGATGCAGGAAATTAAATAAATCATGACAAATCTCAGGGTGCTAACAATGATGCCAGCTAAGTTTCATATAAAGAATGTCGTCTTTATAAAAGAAAAAGTGCAGACGACACACAAAACAAAACATTTCTCCAGTTTTCTTTTTTTTGTTTGTTTTTTTACTTGTGGTCACAAATAACTCAACTTTCTTGCCTCACAGCTCCACATATATTTAGCATTCAAATGAAAGACTAAAACAACATTTTAGGACATTTCAAAAGAAGATGATAAGAACTTTATGTCAAATAAACCTTAGAGACCAACATACAGTTGGATCATGAGACAAAATAAAAGCAGTGATTCCAATAAAATGAAGAAAATAGGCAGATAGATGTTGAACAAACAAAGAAATCACATAGCTCTGTTCTTAGTATTTTCCTCCAGTATGCAAAGTGAGTGATTTATATTACCAATAAGAAAGAAAACAAGTCAATCCCTTTAAAGTCTCCATCAGCCAAAGAGAAAGACACACATAAGTGAGACATAGTGGCAGAAAGAGTGTGAAAGCAAAACCCGAACCATCCATCAAAATGTCTAAAACAAGACAGTGACCGCCCTTTAACCACCTTTTCTTTTCTTCCGCGTGTTTATTCTGCAGAAAAACATTGGACTGTTCTGTAGAAGCAGTTTTAAGTTACAATAATGGAAAAAAAGAAAAAAAAGCAGCAAAGAACTTTGAAGCTTTCTCAAGCAAATATTTACTCAGTATGAAAAAGGCCAGACGGTGAGGGATCAGAGATTCAGGTGCTGTATGTTTTTTGCATGTGTGTTTTCATTTTGACTTGGGATTACTATCGTCACAAAGGCCAGCAGCTGCTTCAGACAAACAGCAAGCAAACACGAGAGGGAGAATTTCCTGTGTTTTTCCCTGAATATACTGTAGGTATAAACCAATGTAAAGAGAGCAGATATCTACAGGTGTACAGTGACTGGTATGAGGAGTGTTGCAACCACTCCGGGAGCGCACACAAACTCACTGCCAAGCATTCTCACAGACATGAAAAATCATGTTTAAAGGCAGAAACACCATCAAGAATGTAGCCCAGGTGTGAGATGGAGATCCTCCTGATAACTGTTGTCTATATGCCCAACATTAAGAGCAGTGCTGTGTGAGGTTCAGGCCACGAAAAACTAAATAATAAGTCTAAACATCCAATTCTAACAGTCACAGGACAAAGAAATCACCGCAATCCCAACTGTTAGGTAAAAACTACTTGTAGTAGGTCCCTGTGTTGGAGTTAAGTCTGCTCTGAGTTTTCTGAGCATGTATTACCATCTAGTGGTGGGAAGGAGAATTACACACGCCCAGTGAAATCAGTGTGGTTCAATTCAAACAAAGATTTATTTGCAGTATACAATGACAATGTCTGCCGTTAAATCTGCTTACATATAAACTGCACTGACCCACTGCAGTTCTGGTGAGTATCTGCATGCTGCTTCTATTCATCGGGAGGCTGCAACACTGGTGAAGACAGACACGGCTGGTGCGCAAACTCCAGGTTTCACAGCTGTATGTGTCAGTTTTGAGAAAACAGCCAACAACTTCTAATAAGAAAAATTCAAGTGCAAAATTTTGTTTTTAGACGTTACACAACAAAGTATTACCACAAAATGTCAGAACACTGGCAAAACATTTGGCTATGTGCCTGTGCGTGTGTCTATTTTCTATTGTGTTCTTGTTTTATTGATTTTATTGCTGCAATCTTTCAAACTGCTAAGTGTTTTTCTCTACTTTCCTAATATGAACAATATGCCACTCAAATAAAAAAATGAATGAAAAAAGGAGGGGTGCATTGGTTACTATGTGGAAAATAGATTAAGATGTGTAACTTCAATCAAAATATGAACTAGTATAGAAACAATCTGAGGGCATAACAAATTTAATAAGAACAAGAAACTACTAGTTCCTGCTTATGTAAAGTGCAGGGATTAACTTATAGCCTATAGTCAGTTGTCAGTTTAGATGATTTTGCAATGAAATTCAGGATCAGAATTGCTTTATTGTCAACTATTTCAATATTACAAGAAATTTTCCTTGGACTTAGGTGCATTAACATAAAAAACAGATAACAAATCTAGATTAAGACAACAAGTGTTAACAAGGAAATTAGGTGAACAAAATAAAATAATAACTCATTCAGGACAGAAGTCATCTCAAGGCAATTTAAACAAAAAGTATGCAAATTTAATGCAGTCAAAATGAATATTGTCCTATTGGGTCCATAGTATAAAGCATGTATATGCCAATCAAATCAAGTTCATAATCCATTTCACTCTGTTTCAAAACCAGTTAAGAGTCATATCACGCTAATTCACACAATAAGAACCTAACTAAAAACAAAAAAAACAACATTGGAAAAGAATGACTCACTTTTAACAGCAGAACAACCATTTCAGAAGGTTGATGGTGGTTGAAAGACAAGAAAGACACAACTAAACCTGCTATGAAGGCAAAGGGAGAAACACAAAGTTAATCGTAATATTAATGGCATAAACATAGATGAATAGGCGGCAGCAGCAAAACTGGGCTGTCTCACGGTCACCTAGGCCACCTCCACCCATGAGCTTTATCAAAAAGGAAAGTTTTCAATGTAATCTTAATCATCCATTCATCCATTCATTCATTCATTCATTCATTCATTCATTCATTCATTCAACTGTCTTCATTCCTTAAGTAATTCACCAGCCCACAGATCCTCCCGACCGGGCCCACACCCACTCACGGCTCACTCATACTTAAGCAATCACTGGGGATAATGTGCTTTTCATCGCTGAAAGTCTTCTCTCTGAAGCTGCTTACAACCACATAAACACACGTATGCATCAGTTCTTCATGAAGCCCTGTCCACCTCGCTGCGCTGCTGTCTTTGATGGCTGTGGGTGTTTAGTGGCATGCTGCCTCTTCAGAAGAAAAGACATGGGGGCAGTAAGAGAGACAGCAGGGAAAGAGGGAGAGAGGGAGAAGCAGGTAAGCCACATGTTTGGTCTTCGCCTGACGGACCGATGGAGGCTTCACATAAACATGACGTTCTGTCTGCTTCCAAACACACACCTGATTCCACATGTAGCACACAGGAAGGAAGGAACGCCAGATGAATCCGTGTCTTCTTTTACCCTATTTCCGTTAAACTGTGGATTCCGTTAGTGCAGAAATGCAAAAACGTAATTAACACAGCCAGGTAGCACCATCAAAATGTAAGGAATGTCAGACTGGCTGCAAAACAAAGGAAAAAATCACAGAATCTAAAACAAAAGTGAACTCTTTTTTTTTAACCTACTAACATTGTTTTGTTGTTTTGTGAACAGAATTTGATTATGCATTTTATATTTTCTAATGATTTTTTAAAGGTATTCTATGTAATCACAAGCATATTTCATACTGGTTGTGATCATTGATTGAATAGTTGCAATTTATTTTTCAAAATGTATGTTTTCTTCAAATAATCTTTTTTAACTTATTGAGGTGTAAATTTCACATAGTAAAGTTATAATATTACTGAGATGAACTTATGAATGACACGACAGCTCTTGGAAGTTTATGACAAGACTTGATGAAAGTCAAGAGTCCTTTGAGTGCCAAGCAGCCTTTCCAGACATCCGATAATTATGTTTGCTCCGGCAGACGTCACTGGGTTTGCACGTCACTTCTCGTTTGAGGTCTTCACTGTATTTCTTTAAGGATAACTGTGGTGATTCCTCATGAAAGGGGTGTATCAGAACTTCACAGGACGACAGACCATTAGACGACATTAGACCAAACTAGAAGCAGTTTAACGCGACTACACTTCATCTCGTGGCTTTGATTCAATGATACTTCTACAAATATGAGAATTTTAAGCATTTGGTTTGAAAATTCTCTTACGTCACAATTGTTAGGAGTCAATTTGGATGTCAAACACTGAGGCACCGTGATTGAGACATGCACATGCACAAGACCCAAATTACAAAATGATGTCCCAGAGATTTCCACAGACACCAAGTCTTTGATTGGTGAAATTTTACCAGTTGGTACTAAATGGTTCGTATCCTTGCCCAGAAAATCACCAGCACGCCATTGAATTTGAACCCATCTCCCCAAATATGGTCGAGTTATTTTCCAGTTGGTAATCTGTTCATTCATCCCTGTGAAGTAAATCTGAGCCAGCACCTGGACTAGAGTGTTTTTCAGCCTTGTTACCTCCCTCACAAAAGGTTATCTTTGTCCCCTCAAGTGTTATCATCTGCTCAGAATCTACAAAAGTGCAGTTCAGGACTTTGCTCACAAATCTTTGCAACTTACACATTTAGTTTTGTGCTTGTTAATTATTTCTGTCATCAATTTTGTCAATGTCATAATTGTACAACTGCAGTAGCAGAAGCAGTATTATTTCATCATGTGTTCCATCAATCACATACGATGATGCCGAAGATTTCATTAGTGCACATCATATTGTCTTGCAGTAACACACACACACACACACGCACACACACACACACACACACACAGTAGCAGTGGTAATAGTAGTATCAGGCATTACTTCAGTCAGTGCAGATAAGCAAAGTTGTGAAACGAACTGTGCAAATCTTTCCACTTCAGCTCCAACTCAGTCTCATATCAAAGGTGTGGAGCGATAACAGCTCTCTCTGGCTCACACACACGGGTTTAGATAGACTCGCTAACCATGTTGGTGGTCTCTCCCCCTCTCTCCTGCCTCTCTCTTAGATTAGCCTACTGACTGACTGGTATGTTTGTCTCAATTCCCAGACGCTGGAGTCAGACTTCAGCATCAGAGAGCCTCTGCAGGTCAGGCTGAAAAAGCAGGATGGCAACACAGGAGCTGCATTTTCTGGCCTAATCAGACGGGTTTTTTTTTTCATTTTCAATTCAGTTCATTTCTTTTATCGGTCATTGCTCATAAACATCAGGTGTCGTGAGTGTTAAAGATCCCACACATTTGAGCTTACCTTTGAAATCACGAAGTCCTTTTCTTGACCGTTTGTTCCAACACTAAAATGTTGTGTGTAAATGTTGTGCAACTTTGGTTCCTATAATCCAAGTCATTAAATCTAAGTGTGTGTTAAGTACAACATCTGATACAAACCAGGCCTGGTTTCACACAAATTAGTTATGCCATCATGCTACGGGCTCCTTTAAGATCCCAATCACTGCCTCTGATGATAAAATAACTACTCCTGCAAAAACAGGATGTAATAAGTCCTTCCACAATTTCAAACACCGTGGATGTAGAGAGTTCAGAGTGTATGCGTCTGCAGGTGTGCCGAGAGTGTGTGTTAGGAACATTCTCTTCGGGTGCTGGAGCAGAACAAACATGGATTAGAGCCACACCACCATGCAGGTACCAACAACTCCCCGTTCATCTGCACTCACACACCTACAAACACTCATGCTCGCAGCAGGCAGCTGCTTCGGCTTACATGATGTCAGGCCTATTAAAGTCGTGTAGCTGGAGAGAGCAGACAGATGAAAGGCTTGTCATTTAAACAGAACAAACTATTAGAGGGCTCGTAATTGCTCACAGACAGACAGGTTTACTGCCTCAGGCTCAGAGGCGTCGAAAACCTCTGCGCCTATGCAACGCATTGGTTTTCCAGTGCTACTGCTTACAGTGAGAACTGTGAGTTTTCCATCATCATTCACATTAAACTTGGATACACTGTGATAAAGATGTGGGCAGAAAAAGCACAAGTGTCTTGATCATTCAACTGATTGATGAGTCAAATGACGGCCTGTACGCTCACACGTGCACTTACGCTCTCACCTGCTCTTTGAGTTTGCATCTGAGCTACCCCCCCCCCGAGTTCAGCCAGAGGTTCTCCTGATAGCATTTCCACATACGTGCACAGTGTTGCACACCTGTAATCTGCTGGCCATTCCATCGAGATCACGTTCTACTTTCCCTTAACTCTTGTTCTAGTTCCTGATACCTCCATGAGATGTACTGTACAAGAACATTTTAACGTATATGTGAGCGTTTTATTGCTAATTTAGTCAAATCAGCTGCAATATTGAAACCACTAACAGGTAAAGTGAATAACATGTTATCTTGTGTTTTTTAGGAATGAGATATCAGAAAAGCTGGAATGCTGTTTTCATCTACTTCAGATCAGAAAGTAATGATTTTCAAAATGAATTTTCAAAAGATTCTGACATTCCAAACAACCTTTTTGTTCAAGGAACGAGGCTGAAAATCAATAACTGCTGGCTGTGATCTTGTGCAATCTTTTTTCAATACAGTATTCCATTTCAACATTTGATGGCTTTGTTGTACTACTTTAAATCAAACATATCAATAAAATGATTTGAGGTCATTACATCATTAACATTTCACAGCATTTCCCATCTTTTTGTTGTTGATCATTCCGAAGTCAGTGTGTTGGAGGCAGGTAAAATGGGCAGTGCAAGGACCTGTGTGGCCTTGACGTTGGCCAAATTCTGATGTGGATGGAGCAGAACCTGCAGACTGGTGCCCTTATCGACCACGGTTCATTGCAGAAAGCACGTACAATGAGGGCTGGAGAATCCGCACGATGGAGCCAGTTGTGCTGGTCTGGTCACATGTTCTGTATCACATGAATGGCCAAGCGAGGAACATTAAACCTGGAAAGAGATTGCATTTTATTATCAGTATGATGCAATGAGCAACTTCATACAAACCTTTTTTAAATATGTTAAATATGTTAATTTAATGCAGCAATACAATTTGCTGAACATTTTGTTGAGGGGTGGACTAGTTTTGTTTTCACTTCCAGTGAAAGAAGGGAAACGTCTTCCACCAGTGATGGAGTGGAATCAACTTATCGCTGAGCTAACCATCTGCTAAAACAAACCAAACGCCACTGAGCATGTCTAAACTCATACAGACACACCCGTCCAAACCAGCTGCCACTCGATCGGCCACAAACCGGGAAGCTTCGACAGGGGGAGATGGAGCAGATAGGGGCTCCAAAAGGCCAAGATCAGCAGGGTCAAAAGTTTCCATGGCAACGTCAAACACACTCAAATTCATTTGCACAGCCAGATGTACGTTGTGAACTGCAGGGTTACCGGAGTAACTTAATACAAACGCATGCACCTCAACAAGAGAAAAAAAGTCTGGTTGACACAGGTGGCTTTGTCACGTTTACTTTCAGACACCTCTCCATACGCTGCCTGACTTACGTGTAAATTATTCTTTAGCACTGTATCTGTGAATTTTTACGTCTATATGAAAAACACCCACAAACGTAGTCAGGTACAGCTCCGAGACTTTAAAGGTATATTTCTGTCATTTAAACAAGGACGGGTGATTTACTTATGACTTGTAAGCTCATAACCTGCAGTAGACGGCAGTCACTTCACCTTTCAGTTGAGAGAACTAGGTTTAATTCATGACAACTGAGGCAAGCTAAACTTTACATATTTTTGGCACCTCTACATTTTCGCAGCACAAGAATGATTGTGTTTCAGTCCATAGTTTATTTAAGTAACTCAGTATAAATACTCCAAATATAACATTTGTTTAAGTTCTTACAACACTTTTGGTTTGTTTTTTTTGTTTTAGGTGAAGACAGTTCTCTCCTGGTGACCAAGTCAAAGCTACCTGATCACATCTTACCCGATTCTCCAAACCGAGAGAGCTGGCTGTCATCTGCTGCAGGTCCGACCCTGTTGGAGACGTTTTACTGCTCCGCTGTCATAAGGTCAAACTCCGCTAATGTGAGTCATTTCTTTCTCCTCCTATTCTAGAGGAGTTCTCCTCTCTTGGACCAGATAAGAAGTTCTTCCTTATGCAGGTGAGATGAAGTCAATGTAAGCAAGTGTGTAAGACAAACTCAAACTGTTGAAGGTATAAAAACGAGCACCCCAATAATAGTGTTAAGTTTGTTCTAAGAAGGTTTTCCATCCATCCTTATTACATAACCGTTTAACCCTGTACAGGGTAACGGGGCTCTGCCGGGACTTATCGCAGCTCATTACAGGCGAGAGGCAGGGGTACTACCTGGACAGGTCACCAGTCCATCGCAGGGCCACGAACAGCCATGCATGCTCGCACTCACACCTTCAACCAATTTAATCAGTCAACCTAACATGCATGTTTTCTGACTGTGGGAGGAAGCCGGAGACGTTTCACAGTGAATATATCAGGTTTAGAAACCTTGGCAAAAGAGTGACTGTTTGTGGAATGAGTGGCTCCAGGGGATGCGATTGAACAATGGCACCCGACTTGATGCAGAAAAATACTCTAAAAGTTTCCCTGAAATCACTGAATTTAGAAAATTCCTCTCAAAAGAGAAAAAGATTGCTTTAATAATAAACCAGCAACACAGATTTATAATTACAGTCTATCATTTTTAATACCCATATGAACAGTCACCATTGAGAGTTTTTATAATTAGTTTAAACAGATTTATTCGTCTAATTGCGTCTCCTCTGTTTGTTTTTGTAGGATTGGGGAATGAACTAACATCGCTGGTAGGACTTCACCTGGACCCCCACTTAATGACTCGTCTCTGGAAATGTGTTTGCATATGTCAGAGTGATGGAAGGGCAAGCATTTGCATTTACAAGCATCTACTTGTCTGAGTAGAGATGAAGCAGATCAACAAGCAGAAAACACAAACATCAATTTTCTTCGCACACATATCTCCACCTTGTTACTCAAGAGAGAATCATGTGACATGACACGCTGATCAGTTTAAGTTGTCTCTAGGTGGCTTCACTACAGCGGTCGGCACCTTGTTTTTGAATTTTTAGACTGTAGTTTAAAAATGTTACATTAAAGTAAAATACAACAAGTGTGCCATGGAGTATACCTGAGATATGAGAAATCTACTCTAATATTACACCGACTATCCGGTTTTATTTTATTTGATGCAAACAGATACGCGCTCACCTAACGTTTCAGTGTGAAAGATCTGCATTAGATGGTTAAAAATGTTTAAGTTAAAGTGACCTATGATGGCAGAAAGGTATCACCTGAACAGAACCGAGGACAATGCAGAAGGATGCAATGTTCTCATCTAACAGTTAGAATCATCTTCTAAGTAAAAATGGAACAAAGCAGGAAAGCCTTTAATTTTGTTTTTCTCCTAACTGTAAATGAAAAGAAAAAACTGAGCTAAAGTTGACTAAAGAAGGCTTTAGGAGAGTTTGGTATTTTCAGTCTCTTTCTTGGAATAATCCAAGCAGGGCTGTTAGAAGCTGGCCTGCCTTGTCAGAAACTTGAATTTGATTTAATACCTACAACTTTTACTTTTCGTAACATAATCCAAAAAAGGCAGCTTGTTCAGTAAAATGCAAAATCTTTTTTTCTGATATTCTCAATCAACCAAAACATAGACAAAGCGTCTTTGGCAGGATTTTACTTGTTTCCTCAGTTGAGACTACAGAACCGTTGACAGGTGACAAACCTGGAAGCAAATGTGCCGTCTTTCCTCCTTCCTGTTGTTTGGTTCTTTGATTGATGCCTTGTGCATGTAAATTATGTGTTTTGAAACTCTGACTTCCCACTTCTGAGATGCATCAAATGCATCATTATTTGATACCAGGATGTCAGTGCACACTGTGTTCTGATCTTTGCAACCATATCCTGCACTTAAAAACCCCTTTTCCTTCCCAATGAAACATTTTGTTCAGAGACTTTTACTTTTTATGGAAAGGAAAACATTCTGCATTATATATGGGTAATTTATAAAGACTCGGGTTCATTCAGCAGAGATTCATTTAACACACACACACACACACACACACACACACACACACACACACACACACACACACACACACACACACGCGCACACACACACACACACACACACACACACACACGCGCCCACACACACACACACACACACACACACACACACTGATGCAAGTCGCCATCCATGACCAGCTGCAGTTAAATAGATGAGGAACTGCCTTCCTCTTGTCTCTCCGGGTCACAGACTAAGGAGGTCAGAGCGTTAGGTGAAGAACTCGTAGTAAATCTAATACCACCCACCTGGCCACACATGCACAAGCTCCTACACAAATTCCTAGACAGCTAACTTACAAGGAAGTAGAATTGCAGGAATTCAACCTGTTGGGACAAACCTTCAGAAATCTTACTAAAGAGTAGCAGATATTACAAATAAACGTACTGATGTTATTGTGTTTTTTTTTCCCTCATATGCATTAAAAAAAAAAAAGAACAGCCAAAATTTGCAAATGCCGTCTGTTTTGTATTATGTTTCTAATAATCTTACATTTTGCAACCACTCAGTTTGTCCTCAAGAGGGAGCCTCACCCCACACATTTGAGCTCAACGCAGCTTTTACTTTGGTAAATTATTCCAAACACCAAAGAATCCAAAAGAATCACGTGCCAAGAATAAACTTTATCATCCACTGCTGCCTCCCTGGAGGTCTATTGTTCAGCTTTTACACCCTGCTGTATATCTTTAATGCCTGCCCTAAATGGAGAGCAGAGTACTATTTCTTTCTTTCACAAATGACCAATTAATATTGATTCAGCCATCCACTTTAAAAGCCAATCAATTAATTCTGTTTTTCCTAAGAGGCAAATGCAAACTATGTCCTACAAGATTGGTACTAATATACACACATATACAGTGGTAACTGAAGTCTGCAAAAGCAAACGGTGCATGGAGAGAAGGAGGGGCTGGGCTGAGAGAGAATTTCTCATAAGCCTATTAGTAATATTAGGGATATTCAGTGGTAATGATTGAAAGCCACTTAAAGCTGATGTATTTAACAAGAAGATCAGCCATGACATGGTTAAAGTGGCCAAAAGAATTAACACAGTTCAGTAATGTCAAATAAGGAAAGGAAAGGAAAGGAAAGGAAAGGAAAGGAAAGGAAAGGAAAGGAAAGGAAAGGAAAGGAAAGGAAAGGAAAGGAAAGGAAAGGAAAGGAAAGGAAAGGAAAGGAAAGGAAAGGAAAGGAAAGGAAAGGAAAGGAAAGGAAAGGAAAGGAAAGGAAAGGAAACAAAGTAGCAAAGTATTTGCCTTTGACATAGTTCATGGAGAAAACTATTTGCATGTTAAGAAGCAGCAGGTTTTAGTTTTCCTTCTTGGTACAAATGAGCGAGATTGATGAGTTACAAATTGCTTTAAACAACATTTGATGTCGTCGGCATCCTACCTAAGATTATGGTAAAATTCTGATAAGTGTGTTTATTTCTCTTTTTTATCTATTATTAAGCTCAAAATCAAACAAAACAATATGCATACATCATACACCATACACAAAACAATAAACACATATCCAGCCAAAAAGAGGGGGGAAGAGTCAAATAAATGTTGGTCTATAATATGTTTAACTCCTCAAGATGCAGGTCATTTTGCAGTGGGAACAACATGTTTAAATACTGCCTAAGAAATCATCTTTAAACAAACTCAGAAAATGTTTAGATAGTTGTAAAGTGATACGTTTTTGCTTTGATTGGAGCAAATGCTTGTCACTCAGCGGGAGGCCTGATCAAGCCTCTGGAGCAAATCAGTCAGAGTAGATGTGCCTTCTCGGATGCAGTCAGCCTGCCAGGCGTCTTTGTACAGTCAAACTGGGGTTTTCACCATAAACGTGGTATAACAAAGCCACTACAGCCACTTCCACAAAGCCTGGAAGAGACTGAGCTGACTGACTGAGGTTCATGTGCCCTCTTTATTGATTGTTACCTCTCAGGCCTGACTTGGCTCATCTCGTAAAAGAAAAGAGAACAAGAGGCAGGTCATCAACATTGCAACACTGGAAAACAGTCCCAAACCTGCCACATAACTGGTTTTTACTCTTAACTGTGCAGTATGGGAAAGAATGTTAACTTCTTAGCTGAATGCTCTTACAAGCACTTGCAAGATTGCAGTATAAATTAAGTTGAGACCAAAGCTGGGAAGGGAGCCAGACATTATCTTGTGCCTTGTCATCCATCTCCATTACAAACATTTGAGATATTGTAGAGCACTGGCCAGTACGCTCCTGTCTCGGGCACAAAGACGTGCATTAAACACACATTTCAGTTGGCAACAGTTGTGTCTGACCATTGAGCGAGATCTGACTCTTGCTTTACAAAGCCTGAAGTGTATGAAAATATTCAATTTATTGTTTTGTCATGTGTGAAAATTTCCGATTTGCCAGATATCTGATAAATGTGAAATGTTCACACATCACACATCAAATAAAGAATACTTCAGCCCCTGAGAAGTACTCCTTTAGGGATGGAGTGTTTTCATTATAACGCCAGCAATATGCCAGTCTCTGGCAGCCTCTCATTTAAAAGTAGCTTGCCTTTTCCAGTCCAGCTGTGAGGAGCGAGCTCCCAGATTCTGCTGCAGGAGTGGCATTATGTAAGTGGGTATAAAGTAGAGATTTCATTGACAGTCACATGGGGAGAATTGCTGGGCTCTGGACTCACACACACACAAACACAGACAGGCAGCAGATTATCCACTGGATTTACCAAGTAAATCTGCCTTTTAGGATGAGTTCATGACATCTTTGCTTTTACTGGAGTCATACCAGATTAAAGAAAAGAATAAAAAAACTGACACATACATGTGATACCAGTATTGAGTGAATTGACAGGGCTGTAAACCACAGCTGTAAGAGAATATGTAATGTTTTCAGCTTTACGATGCTGATTTTCAGTTTGGCCAAAAGCTGGGCTGATACTGGAGATAAATGCATATTGGTAGTTTATAGGTTGGCTTCATGTTTTTCTGGTGTTTTTCTTTTATCGGACAGGCCATTGAATCACACCAGGACCAAGAGGTGCAAGGATGAGGGTATATGAACAATGTAGAAACATGCAAATACATGTGCATCTTTCATTTACAGGAGGCCAGAGAGAGAGAGAGAGAGAGAGACGGCGAGAGAGAGAGAGAGAGAGAGACGGCGAGAGAGAGAGAGAGAGAGAGACGGCGAGAGAGAGAGAGAGAGAGAGACGGCGAGAGAGAGAGAGAGAGACGGCGAGAGAGAGAGAGAGAATGAGAGACGGCGAGAGAGAGAGAGAGAGAGAGATGCTTGAGCAGCTGCAGCTGTTCTGCTCTAAATAAAGCTGCTGGCACACATTGATTATACAGGATCATTAGCATTTTCTCTTCATGCTGTTGATGGAAATGTCACGTTTATGTTTTCAGGCAGCAACATAATGATTCGAAGAGCACATGGCACTGACAAACATTTCCAGTTAACCGCTTTAACTTTCTATGCCTTTGGGCCATCATGTTGTTCTCCATACATTGCTGACTGAGTGGACTGTTCTGAGGCCTCCAAGTGGGATCAGGACTGGATTCATCAGAGGTGATGCTCACGAAGATGACTTCACTTTATTAGAGATGCCTTACAAGAGAAACCTGGAGAGCCTCGATACTACATTTAGTAGACAGATATACAAAAACTGATTTTATCTCATATTTAATTAGCACATGTCAGAGGACATAAAAAGTGAATCTAAAATATGAAAACATATTTGAAGTAAACACATTTACTTTTAGCCTCCTGTTTTTGGCTGTAATACACAATATTTTCATTGAACTAACAAACTAACTGAAAGAATGAATAAACAAATGAATGAATGAATGAATGAATCAATCAATCAATCAATCAATCAATCAATCAATCAATGGCTGCGTTGCCATTTAACAGGTGCAAACTTTTGTACTCTGCATAAAGAAGTGCTGAACATTTATTCATCTACATAATGTACACGTACACAGTTCAGTGGTATTGATGTGCACATGAATAGTTTAGGAAACTGAACCAGATAAAGACAATTCTGCCATTATTAATGCCATTATTTACAATTATGCTTTTCAGCAGTCAAAATAAATAAATACGGCTCAGAGAATCACTGGATGCCCTCTCGCCTCCCTGCTGGACTTTTTCAACTCTTGCTGTCTTAGCAGAGCAAAAAAAAAGAATATTTCAAGGACACCTCACACCCAAGTTTTCACCTGCTTGACCTCCGGTCACCTTTTTACTCTCTGGGAGGCTTTACAGGTGTATTGAAGCCCAGGCAAAAAGACTAACAGACAGTCCTGTTACTTAGATAGACAAAACTTTATTTTTCATTGCCATTTGGTATTGAGTATACAGTGTACAACAGAATGAAATATCCATCCATCCATTTTCTATACCTGCTTTATCCTTTGCAGGGTCACGGGGGTCTGCTGGAGCTTATCCCGACTCATCACAGGCGAGAGGCAGGGGTCCACCCTGGACAGGTCGCCAGTCCATCACAGAGAATGAAATATACTGATTTTACTACTGAAGCTGCTAAGACTATTTTTATAATCAGTTCCCATTTGTTTGACCTTTTATCGTCTTAAGTATGTATGCATGTAGTATGAACGTGTTGTATCAATGATGTTTTAATTGGATATGGTCCACCTGGACATATGATTCTCATATTTTGTTGAATCATGTGTACAATGACAAGTAAGCAAATCTAATACACTCTAGAAAATGTCAAGATATAGCACTCAAATGGGTTCCAAGAGGGGAAAATGACAACAACTGAAGGAACTCGAGAAACTGGACAAGTACCAAGGATTGAAGAGGGAGATGCAGAAGATGTGGAGGGTGAAGACAGCAGTGGTGCTAAGTAGTAACTGGAGCACCTGGAGATGTGCCCTTCAAGCTGGGAGAGTGGCTCCAGCAGATCCCAGGAAAAACATCAGCGTTTTCAATCTTTGTGCTGTATGATTTATAAGTTTAGGGTCTATAAATATCCGAGGTTGTGTGTGGCACCAGCAGGGAGCGCTGAAAGGCTGCAGTGAGCCGTCAGAGCGCGACCGTGCGCGCTTCACTGTCAGTGTGCGGTGCGCGTATGCATGAATGCGCGTGCCTGACTGTCAACGTGCGTATGCATGGGAGTGTATGTAGGTGAGTGCGTGTCTTTGCTGGCAAAGGGGGAAAGTGATCGTGGCAGCAGAGCAGAGATGTAGCAGTGGAGCTCGCTGGGGACTCCGTGGCTGCTTTCTGTCATTTCATTTCTTATACCAACAATCATCTTTCTGACATTAATCCGAAATGGGAAAGATTGGATATACTTTTTCGCACAGTCACACTGCATGAATGTGCATCGCAATGCGACCGAGAACAGCTGACTCCGGGGGGATATTTGTGTTTTTCGAAGCGGGTTTGTTGGAGTAGCTGCTGCTAGCGGAGAGCTAACGACTGCGCTACTCGTCACATCTACCGCGAAGATGCTTCGGTGGATACGGCAGCAGCTGGTACGTCTGCCCCCGTCCTCTCTGTTAACGGTAGACGCCGTCGGTACATCCAGCACGGCGCGGTTTTTACTCCGCGGAAATCCGTGTGAACTTTGTCGCGCTGGAAACGGCAGGTTAGCCTAGCCACTCGGCGGCGTTAACAGTTGTCAGGTGAGCGCCGCCGGAGCAGCTTATCGGCCGGCCGCCGGGAGCGCGTCCGGCTCGGTCCGCCTCGGTCCGCCTCGGTCCTCCGAAGTACGGGAAACGGCTGTGTGCGAGCCTCACTTCGGGTTTTTGTTTCATTTGAAAAAAAAAACTAATTTGAAAAATTAAATTAAAAAAAATAAAAAATGACCAAAAGTTCGGTGCCTTAGCACTAGCACAGAAAATAACGTAAAAGTAAGTAAAGTTACTCAATAAACACCAACTTCTAACGTATCGATGGAAGACGGATATTTTGATTCACACTCGCCTGTCAACAGGTCGAATAAATTAACTCAACAGCGGGTTGCATGTTGGCCTCGGCGTCGGAGGACGTTAACGTCCGTTCAGCTACTGCCTGTCTAACCTGCTCATAAACATAAAACACATCGGTCCGTTTTACCGCTATAAGGGTCTTTGTCCAGGTAATTTGTCTAATTCCGTTTTAACTTTTGTTGCTCGTGCAGACGAGTCATAGTAGCGTAAAATATAAGTAGTAATTTTTAATTAAACTTAAAGGTTGTTGCACAGTGGTTATGTTCAACAAATCTGCAGTTGCCCAGTAAATGAAAGTAGTGTGACTGGTAACAGTTGGTGTGGGGGACAGATTTCCGGATAAATAAATGGGTGTATTTAGATAAGTCGCACACTGATAATCGCTGATGTCACTGTAGCGCGGAGTTTAATCGGTACTAAATGAGGCGTACCCTTTATTTGCATTGATGCAATTTCCCTGAGGTAATGATGAAATGGCAATCACGTGGATTGGTGAAAATATCAGGACATGCAATGCAGGAGCTTCTTGAACCTTGAAGGAAGTTCACGCCGTTTTCATGAAGTCTTGTGTCAGAGCATAATGTAAGCCACTCCACCCCTCTCAACAGCAACATGCAACCATGAAGATCTGTCCTACTCTTTTTAGCTACCATGCAAATGTATTTTGGACACAGATTACACTCAGTAACCCTTAAGGTTTGTCATCACCACTTGAGACAGAAAACAATACTCATACAGGAAACGAGAGCTCAGCTACGGTGCAGATAATTGACAGAAAACTACTTTTTATGTTCAGACTTCAGTTTCCCATGTCTGCAGGTCAGACATGGGCAGCTGGTCCTGAACCTCCTTATTGTCAGATGTTGTTGTGAGTTATGCTTTGAACAGAACCAGGTCGGGACACTGAAGCAACGTTTACAGCCAGTCAGTCGGTAATGCATCAATTTGAAAATCCCACTGGGATTTCATGATTATATGTAGTTTTGATAACCCCCTGGCTTTGCTGTCACTCCATTTCTCTGTATTTTGTTAACGGTTTTAGAGGATACTGGTAGAAACTGTTATTTATGTGGCCTTCTCGTTGGGAGTGTTTACAGAGCTGTTTCTGTTTTGGCTGATTTCAGTGCTGCTTACTGAACTTTTCAACTTCTGACTTGGAAAACATTACCTGAAAGTCAGGATATAAAACATTGAACAAAATATTGGTATAGTGGTCTTAGACTATGTAACTGCTAGTGACAACTTGCTGTCAAGAGAGAAAGCAAAATAGCTTCAACTTCAGTGGTTCAGTGAATACAGCATGGTTGGAAGTTTAAGTTGGGTGAGGACGATGAGGATACATTTACTGTGAGCTAACCTTGTGGTGAACCAACCTTCTACAAATCTGATCTGAACAGGTTACTAAATGACATAAATTCAAACCTTGATAGCCCCAAATGGCTGTGTTTTTCACTTGACAGAAGAGCGCCTTAATATATGCTCTCAAGCATGTAATAATATGCACTCTTACAGCAAGTTCTGACTCTTTAAGTCTCAAAGCCTGTGCTTTCACAGATTAAGCCTGAGTCTAACTTTATTAAGACCACAGAGACATTAGGGTCAATATACAAATGGAAGTTTCCTCCTAATTTATGACAGCTCAACTCGTTTGACCCAGCCTGCCTAGTTAATTAAAAGTTTTATTATTAAAGTGCATCTCAGTACAGCTCTCCAATTTATTTTTGGAGAGCATCTGATATCAACTAGAAAATAACATGGTGAGTGAAGGAAGTGAAGAGAGATATGTGGGGGGAGATGTTTTCGTAGTCAGTTCTCTTCAATAGGCAGTTCTAACATCATGTCATTACTTATATTTTCCCACCATAAAAGAATCTCTGTAATCACAGTTTACATAACAGTAGCATCTGGGGATATTACTTTGTGATACCTTATATCTCATCTCTTATAAAGAATGTTGGATACACGTTTCAGAGCATCTCCTGTGTTTACAACTTCAGACTCTGCTGTCAACCTCCGTGGTCTAGTCATCTATAGCTGTATATAAAGAGTGGGACATGCAGACTCTCTTATGGATTTTTGCTGCAGCAACCCGATAAAGCTGTTTCATAGAAGCAATCAAACATCTAATTAAATGAGTTATCCTACTTTTAACAACTAGATCCTTTCTCCTACTACTGTTCTTACATGTCATTAGATATCTGTTTAGCGTGCCTGTTATCATGTTACTATAGCTATACTATTATTGAGTCAAAAGCAGCAATTACGGCTCTTGTTTTCTTACTAGCACGCTCTGTTTTCCTGTTATGTCACTGCATTGATGCTGCCACCAGTATGCTTGACTGGAGGGATGCTCACCGCCTCTTCCATCCTCTTTCAGCTGTGCGTGTCATTCTGCAAGGTTCTTTCAGCTTCAACTGGGATTGTTTTCATAGTGATCACTGGTTTTGTTCGCTACTACTCTAATGGAAAATAGACATTCAGGGCTTCAAATTGCTGTCATTTGAGAATAATGTAGTCTAATTTCCACTTTGGCATTATCAATCGTGTAGAAATGGTTCTCGTATTCTTCCTTCGTTCCTTTAAAATATCTGATTTGAAGAGGACTTTTTTCCTCCAGCGTCTTTACAAAACCTCAGAATCCTTATTTTGTCTTAAGTTAATGTGTGCAAAGACGGTGATAATTGGGCAACTTGGCTTACAACAGTTTAGCTGATTGGTGTGCTGCGTGAGCCTGACAGACTCATTAAACTGTTTAGTGAATGAAAAACAACAATCATTTTCATAAATAATGCGCAGACTTTTGGGTAAAGACTACTGATCCATATATGCTATGATATGGTTGCTCATTGATCAGTGACAATTAGCCAGTTTTTTTTTCTTGGCTTACAAAGCTTACGTCATGACACCATCAGTATTTTAACTGATATTTTTTTAGATCCAGTTTTACTTCATTTAAGTTTTTCTATAACTGCTTTAGTGGCCTTTTTAGCAGCAGTACTGTGCATGTTCCTCTTTATCCCCGTTAACTTGAGATTAAAAGGGCAACTTGTGCATCACACTCTGTTCACCTGAGCCAGATAGAAGATATTACTATAGAAAGTTTGCCATTACTTTCCTGTTCACTCAACTTTGTTTTGTAAAACAACATTTAGAGTTTTAGCTTAGAGTTTAACCGGTACACTAAAGTGTTTTTAACCATTCGTTTGCTCCTAATTTCAGTCAAGTTCCTCGTTAGACTGTATGTCTTTAGTCCGAGATCCAAAGCAGGGTGAGATGTGCCGTTTGTGGTTAATGATTGGACCAATATGCTGATGAGGATTATGTAGCCACGATGTGAGACAACTGGATGATAATTTCTTTCCCTGGACCAAAACAAGAGTTAAATTGCTCTGGGCAAGCAGGTAGCTGCCAATGTCGAGCTCCTTAATGGTTTCTGCTGATTAAAGCACAGGCGTGCTCCAAATGTTGAAGCAGCCACTTTCATCAAGCAGAAGTTGTAACGGCTGAGTGACAGAGTGCCACAAGCGGCATGTGAATTGGAGTGAGACTGGAAGATGTGAAAGCATTCGTACAGTTTGTATGGATTGACGGACAATACAAATAATAATGTGACCTGTATTAATATGCATATACGTAACGTCAGAACCTTGAACAGGTAGCTTGACAATAAGCAGCAGAACAGAAACGACCAGTACTGACCAGTACTGTAGCTCAGATCACCATAGGAATATAAAATCCTGATCATAGCTTTAGTTTCTATGAATGCAGTTGTGAAAAGAAAGTTACTCTATGCACATTAATTTTAATAACTGTGACATTAAAGACAAAAGTGTACAGTATATTTCTAATCGGTTTAATTTTTTAAAACGGGCCATGTCTCAGTATAGCTGTTTTCACACTGAGGTCCCACTAGCTCTTGTTCCTCAACAGTGCCATAACGCCGTCTTAGTGCTGTTCACATAGATCATGGTGAAGGTGGCGTAACTGTGAGTCAGCGTGTGAATTCAGACACTAAGCTGGCATTAGAAATGAGACGTGCAGCGCAACACTGCTCCACATCAGTTGCAACACAAATTGTCCACTCTTAGTCTGCCAGTCAAAACAGCAAACATAGTACTAGGCTTTGGATTCCCTGCACACCCTTTCCACACAGACCTCGTCTCCATTTTTCCTTCTTTGTGCCTCTCAAGCCTTTCTGCCATGTTGTCATTCACGTACAAAATAAAGTGGATTATTAGTGCCACAGACTTTAAAAAGTGAATTCAATTGTAGCTTCAGTACAGGCCATTTATTTTGAAACACTAAAGCACAATGGGAGGATAATTAACTTGAGAGAGACACACAGAAGGCAGTAATCGTTCACATGTGTCCGTGAACAGATGTGAATGTGTGTGGGAGTGAGCGATCCGGGCCAGACACATTTCTGTGTGCGCGTGTGCACGAACGCGTAAAGCCTATGTTGTGTAACTGCTGCAAAGTAATTGTTATAACTAAAATCCACAGTTGCCATTGTTTCTCTTCATTGACATTCAAACGATTAACCATTTACTGATCAGAAATTAAGATTTATTATCATTTTACTTGGAGCTTTGTAAATAATCTCTTGTCTCCTCCGTATTTTCCATCTCCCTCTCTGCCTCCTCTCAGGGATTTGACCCCCCTCATCAGAGTGACACCAGGACAGTTTATGTAGCAAACCGCTTCCCCCAGCATGGCCACTACATACCACAACGCTTTGCTGACAACAGAATCATCTCTTCAAAGGTAACAAAATTTAAGTCGGTACTTGTGTAAAGTTTCATGAACTTTTACACAACACACTTTTTGTAAAACAACAATTAAAAAGTGAAAAAGAACAGGACGTTTCACATACTGTTGTGATGTGTGATTGTTGGTCTGTGTGTGGCCTGTGATGGACTGCAGCTATTCATAGTTTACCCTGTCTTTTGGTCAGTACCATCATGGAACCGCAGTGACCTTGAACGGAATGAAAGAATATGGAGAGTAAAATGAAATTATACGACTATTTGATCAATAACTGTGTGCCTTTGCAAAATTAAGCAGCGTCCTCACACAGTAACAAACATTTTGCAGGAATGTTGCATACACGAAGGAGCTAAATGTCATCTAGAGACGTATTACACCTCTAGTTACTAGATGTAACTCTAACCTATCTGTGAAGCCTTTTTTCTAATTGTAGCGTTATGTACTTTGACATTTACTGTGCTAACCAAAGTGTGTTGAGTCTGAGAAGTTGCAGTCGCTCTGAGTGATGGGCCTCCCACTCCTGGAAAAATTGGCAACCGTTTTTCCACTTGTGAGTAATCTCACAAATGGAAGTGGCTTTAAACACATTTAAGATTCAGGGCAACCAACAGTTGGTTGTCCAAGATCATTGCTGATCAGTTCCTTCCTCTTTGGCATTGTGCCAACACACCCATCTGAATGTGTCAGACCTGTAAGGTAGCATAAAAAAAACAAAAAAAACAGGGCAGATTTTTTTTTTTTTTAGTGGTCGTTTTTCTTTTTTTCTTTTTTTTAAACATTTGAAATGGAGTTTAATTTTAGTATGTCTGTGTACTAATTTAAACTTATAGTGCATTGAGCAAACCAGAAAGAGTCGCCAGTGAAGTACTTGTCTTTACTCTGCAAAAGCGGTTGTACTTCCTTTAACTCTCACTCATGAGAGGTTTGTATTTGAAGCTACCAATGAGGAGTGGTGGGGAAAAGCAGACAAATATGTTTGTAAAGATCTTAAAATCATTAGTAAGAGAAAATGTTCACATTTTCATAAGCTTCAAGTTAAATGTATTGGATTTTTTTTCTTTAAAAAAAGAAAACATCCAGCCAAAGTGTCAATATTTCAGTAATGTTTCATTTTGTATTAATACAGGAGTTTCAATACTGCTAAAATGAAATTGACGACTTTACTATCTCATGTTCGTTTATCTGTACATTTACTTTTCAAATCCTGTTTTATCAGCTTGATGAAAGGTACAGGTAATTTGCTTAAATAATTTGAAAGTGTCCTGCTATTGTAAACCTTGGTGTTATTTTTTTATTTCTCTTTCAGTACACAGTTTGGAATTTTGTACCCAAGAATTTATTTGAGCAGTTCAGGAGGATAGCAAACTTCTATTTTCTCATTATCTTCCTTGTACAGGTAATTTCACACACAAATACACACATTAAAAAAAAAAGAAACGTACATCCTTTTTGTTGATGCATGTTCTCGTCAGGCGAGGATGAGTCATGTGTGGCCTCAGCTTTGCTGTACCAGATAGAACAATGTGGGTTGGTGTTTGTAAGAAGCTCATTACCTTTGAGGGAGTGGAATAGAAACAAGCCTCCCTCTGTTTTGAAATATTTAACCCGCATATTTAGTAACATGTTTGTCTGTACAACCAGCCCAAAGCATTAGGCCCTCACTATGCATTTGTCATCCTGTCCTGAATCTGGTTTTTGCTTTCAGATTTTTAACCGTGCCCTCATGTATTTGGGATTATGTGGTGATGCCAAATAAATTTACTTGACGTTGTCTGAAAAGGCTTTTTTTTTTTTCTTCTTTTTTTTTTTTTTTTACCCATTCGAGTTGTCAGTTCAGTTGAAATCACAGAAGAAAGAGCCACTTTTAATCTTGGCAGCCGTCTTGGGAGCCATCAGTAGAACGAGTAGTAATACACGGATGCAGCTTTAAGAGATGGCCACTTAGAGAGGGCTGCGTGCAAAACAAAATTACATAACTTTATTTAGTTAGGACGCAGAGCGTCTTCTAGTTGGAGGTCAAGAACAAAATGCAATTTAAGACAGGAGTAGAAAAACTTTGACTTTTAGTTGGATTCATAAGAACTGAGTCTCCCTATAAGTATAAATGCCCATTTTGTGATGCATTTCACAGTAAATGTTGCTTCTGAAGCATTTATATTTCTTCAGTGTTTACATTTATTGATATTTGTGTGTCTTTTGTCTCAAGGAACAGTGTTACATGTTTCAGACTAAATTTGTGTAAAGTGAGCACATTTTATTCTCACTTTATGACATACAAGTTTAACCATTTAGGTTAAAGTGAAGATTTATGTTAGAAATTCAGTTTTGTTGTGAAATGGAGGGCAGGTATAATGTTTGTAAATAATCAAAGGGTGATATATGTGTATATGCAACACGTTCTGACAGTTGACCTTTTGAGGGAAGTTGTGAGTTTCCTGTTTGACACATCAGCTATGACTTCTCTGTTGCCTCTGCCTGACGTGCTCCCTCTTTACACGTCAAATCCACGTTTGCTCTGGGGGTGCATTTTCATTTTTTATTTTATTGACATTCCTGATTCTTGTTGTTCCAGCTGATGATAGACACCCCAACGTCGCCAGTCACCAGTGGGCTGCCTCTGTTTTTTGTCATCACAGTTACTGCTATAAAACAGGTGACAACACAAGCACAACAGCTTCCTCTTACTTGGTCTGAAAATGTGGAACTAAACTACATACAATATCATGAAATTTACATCGAACATGTAGTTAAAATTGTCAGACTTACTTTAATTTATGTCGTTTTAGCCGACGCCCAATCAGTCATATTATAATGAAATGTGTGTCTTAAAATAAACTATCCTGACAGGTACAAAAATTTGCCCCCCTCAGAGTTGTGATGGGTGTGAAATCAAACGAGTTTTTGGAACCAGGCTGTAAATATGTTTATTTGTGTTCTAAAGTCAAACATTTTAACATGGGAGTAATGTCTTCACCCCTAATGACTTGCATCAAGTTAGAATGTCAATTGTTAGTACACTATATATGTGTGATGTGATAACCAGATGACATTTGCAGTATTTCATAGGCTCAAAAATGGCTTTTTCTGCAGGGCTATGAAGACTGGCTGAGACACAAGGCAGACAATGAAGTAAATGGGGCTCCAGTGTTTGTGGTTCGCAGTGGCAGTCTGGTCCAGACAAGATCCAAAAATATCAGAGTAAGTTGGAAAACTGTATCCTCTCAAGGCACTTTGTCATGTCATTTATTGCTTATTTTTCTGCTATTAAAGAATGACTGTTTTGGGAGTAAATTTGTGAGTTTTGGCATTTGAGGCAATCAGACTGAACAAATATGACTCTGCACTCATGACTCTTTTTTTTTTTTTTTTTTTTTTTAAGTGATTTCTTTTTTTGGGGGGGGGGGGTCCCAACTACACAACTAAGTGCAGTGAACACTGCTTTGGTTCACACTGCGTTGTAACCGCCATCATCTCTGTAGTCAAATAACATTTAAATTTAATTTGTACCACATGCTTAACACATTATAGAGCTCTCGTTGTCTGCAGATGTGTGTTGGTGTACAAATGTGGTACACTAATTGGTTTATGATTAAAAGAAAAGGAGCCCAGAACAGCAATGTCAATATCCTGATTCATTGGTTGAGGTACCCGCTGCATTTTTTGCGTAATTGTAACTGTAAGTGTTAGCAGTGACTTTATGAAAATAATTGTTTGGTTCTAAGATGATTATAGACTTGTCCTTGTTTTACCGGATGGCATTAAAACCCTTGCTTATTTCTTGCTGAACCCTGTCTGGTAGAGTTAAAACTGCGAAGTAAAATTGGAAATTGCTTGATTCATTTAGTTTTATATTTAATTTTCCTTCGGTTTGTTTTCAAATGCTACTATTTGTCAGTGCTTTGCATTTATATGAATTAACAACTTTGCAGAAAATGTATGAACACAAACGACTTTAGCTGTTACCCATCTTCACTGATGCATTGGTCTTTATAGGCTATGATATTCCTGTAGCTCAGAATATTCCAGTGCACGTACATCTTTGTAGGTCAGTCTTCCCAGACACACTGTGACTATTGTATTTGGAGCTGTCTGTTTGCCACTCTGCCTAAATGACGTATGTCCTTTAGAGAAACATCTAATGAACCAGTATGCTTAGAAGGAACTTGTTTATGCAGTCACAGTGACTGTGGACAGCTACGCTCCTTTTGTAACAAATTATTTCTTCTTGACAGCGGGTTTCCTGGTTGTTTGTAAAAAAGTTTTAAAAACTGAATGCCGGCAGAGTCTAGCCAGTGTAACAGTGTAACTTCTTATTTCTTACTGATAAGATGCATTGCACAGCTTCTGGGGAAAGGTCAGCAGCAAATTAAACGGCATTTACTCAGAAAGAATTGATTTCATACATGGAAAATCTAAAAGACAAACGCTAAAATTACAAGGTTCCAGACAGGCACGTTATCTAGTGGGATCTAGACGCCGCCGTTATATTTCTAACAAAAACATCTTAGTATAAGAAATGTAATAACATTTTTAATTTGTGGGTTTAATGTTTCCATAAAATTAATTTGTAGGAATATTTGACATTTGTCATTCTTATCCTTTCATCATTTAACTTCATTAAATACCATAATGTAAGGCCAAATTGCATTTATTTTTAGAAGGTAGATTGACTGTCCTGAACCTGTGCAGTGTTGAACTGCATCCATTAATGCTTCTGTCAACCATTCAGGTAGGGGACATCGTTCGGGTGGCTAAAGATGAGACGTTCCCAGCTGACCTGGTGTTGCTGTCGTCAGACCGTGCAGACGGTACTTGTCACATCACCACAGCCAGTCTTGACGGAGAGACAAACCTTAAGGTTTGTGGATCACATCATTAACATACTTGAATGTGCACATGTGCATCAGCAAGAAGGCACATCCAGTGTTATCTGAACTGGTTGAATTTTCAAGTAATCACTATTATTTATATAAATAAATAAATAAATAATTAAACCAAGTGGTTTCAGCCTTTATTGCTGCTTGGGTGGTATCCCATTCATGATGACAATTTATTAATCAATTCAAGATTTTCAGGTAAATAAGAAAAGGAAAACGATATACCTTTTTAAAAAAAAAAAAAAAAGTAATGATGTTGTGTATGTTATTTTATTTTAAATATAAATCAAGTAAAGTTGTCCAACTGAACAACTGCATCTTGGAACCACCTAATTTGTAAATACACTGTCTAAAAAATGCTTTTTCTTTCTTACTGTGTCTGTCAATGAGTTCTGTCTTTTGTTCTTTTGTTCTTCTTTTTGTGATCTGATAAACATCTTTGTCCCATTTCAATGCTTTCTCGCATCAGCATTTACATTTTTTATTTATTTTTTTATTTTTTTGGTAGACTCATTTCTCTGTGCCAGAGACGTCGGTGTGTCAGTCAGTGTCCCAGCTGGAGGCTTTGCAAGCTGTAGTAGAGTGTCAACAGCCAGAAGCTGACCTGTACAGGTAATCTGCATCTGTGATCACACACTTTCAGGATAAGAACACAGAAGTCTCTGTATAAAGGACAGGGAGAGGATTATTCCCACCTAGGCTTGTTACAACAGTAAAATAAGATTCTGCATTGAAAGGCTTTAGTGAAGGTATCTGATTCTTTATTTTTTATTATTTTTCTTTATTGCACAGTTATCCTGCTCTTCTGTCAAAGAGACAGAAAAAACCTGGTAGAAACGTTCTTCTTAAAGAGAAGTCTATTTGATCTACGTTAAGAATGGACTCAGTGGGGTGCCATATGACTCAACTGGTTGAGACGGCGCTTCATGCACAGAGGCCTCAGTCCTTGTCCAGAGATACTTTGCTGCGTCACCCCCTCTCCTGTTTCAATACTAATGAAGGCCACTAGTGCCCCCCCCCCCATGACTCCATCACCTCAACAACAACCCCTTCTCCTCCTCCTCTTGTCATCAGCTTTCTGCTTTTGGATCAGTCAGGCTTTTTGTTGCTGATGCAGTTTTCTCTCCTAAACCCCTCAAAGTTGCCGTTTTATACTGTAAAGTACTGGGGGGGGGGGGTTTCACCTGTTTTTGTCACCCTGAAATGTTCTTGCCATTGCCCAGAAAAGCTGTATGTGAGAACAAAAACAAGTCCATCAGACCAGACTTTGTGGTGACTTGACCCTGTCAAGTTACATTTTTGAGTCTGCATGTAATGTTTAGTTAAGATTATGTGCAAAAATGGCAGTAGAGTTCATATTTGCATTGTACTTATCTTTTCTGCTTGCATGTATGTACCTTTTTACAGCCGTTCTCTTCTCGTTTTCTTTTTTTAAGATTTTTCAGATATATCAAAAGTATTTTCCAGTTTAAAAATGTTTAATTTCTAGCAATAATATTTTCATATAGCTGTGGCAGTGCTGGTACAGGATGTGAGGAAAGATCTGTACTTATTATAGTATACAAATGTTTGTTAGAACTTTTATCCAACTTTTGAACATATGTCAAAACAACAACAATGTTATGTGAGGATTAAAAGCAAACACCCATAAACTCAGGCAGCAGAGATATTCATACATTCAAATGATTCAAATAAAATGACACCTTACTAGTTAATAAAAAACAAAACTGATTGTATATAATTTTGGTTACTGTGCATATAAAAGCCCTTCTCAGATAATTTCCTTTTGCATAGAATGGTTGACTTTGGGGTTGTGAACGCATTTATGATCCTTATCATTCCACTAAACTAAAGTAAAACGTTTGTTTTTTTGTTTTATTTTTCAGATTTGTAGGGCGTGTCACTGTGACTCAGCACGGGGAGGAGATAGTCAGGTAAGATCAGGTGACCAGATTTGTACAGCTCTAGTGGCTAATACCTGAATTAAATGTTTGTTTAGTTTACTTTGAGAAATTGTGTAAGTGTTAATCCCAAAATGATGGTATTTTAATGGCGTAGGTACCAAAGTTACAGTGTTTATCCGTTTCTAAGTCATAAAACGTTGGTGTCTTTATGGGTTTTTTTCAGCAGTGAATTTCCATTCCGTCAAAAGAGATGAAAATGCTCAACAAAAATGAAACTACATGTTCATACATGGCTACATTTTCTAAATGCGTAGTAATGGTAAAAAATATTTACCTTTATCTGTATTTCTATGGATTACTTTTATGTCAGACCACTGGGTCCAGAGAACCTGCTGCTGCGAGGAGCCAGGTTGAAAAATACCAAAGAGATTTTCGGTGAGTCGAAATAGAAATAAGAAGAAACATTTTGCAAACCCTGACAGGAAGGAAGTCATCTAGAGAAGTGGTTTTTGTTGTTGTTGGAAAAATGTAATACCCTCCGCCCTTGTCCATGGAAAGATGAGGTGAAGAATAGTTGTTCTCCAACTGTAAGCACAATAGAGTGGCTGTGACATAAACAAGGCAGTCTCAGCGGATCATTATCATACTGCCGAGGTCAGATTTTTTTTTTTTTTTTTTAAATTAATTAATTAATTTTAAATTCAAGGCTGCTTCTGTAGTCTAACTTTGAAATGCTTTTTGTCAGCAGGTTTGATGGAAGTGTTCCAGTGTCTTAATAGCGTGAACCATGTTCATTGCAGCCACTATTCACATGAAGAACTGCAGCCAGTTATCTAATATCTCTACATGCATAGTTGGAGTGTCTTTGTTCTTACGGCTTCAAACATGAATCAGTCAGGATAATGAAGGACAGGCCATAAACCTGACATAATGGCTGAAACCGCTGTGCTGTTGCAGGTGTTGCAGTTTACACAGGGATGGAATCCAAGATGGCCCTGAACTATAAATGCAAGTCCCAGAAACGCTCTGCAGTAGAGAAGTAAGTCACTTCCTCTAGGCAAACAAAATATTTCTGTTCAAGGATGTGCTTGATAAAACCCTCAACTTGAAAATGGCTTCCATTGTCAGGTCAATGAATACCTTCTTAATCATCTACCTGGTCATCCTGTTGTTCGAGGCGGTACTCAGCACTATTCTGAAGTACGCCTGGCAGGCGGAGGACAAATGGGACGAGCCTTTCTACAACCAAAAGACTGAACAAGAGCGAAACAGCAGTCCGGTTGGTTTGGCATGATCAACCTACACTTTTTCATCTTCTCTTTCCTCTCTGTCCTCTTCCAGCTACAAATAATCAGTCAAAAATATAAAGATGAGACCATGCTTGAGTCCACATGCACACGCATACATGGAGACGTTTATAATAATAGTAATCTTTATTTCTCAGTATATCTCTCACGAAACACTCCAAAATTAGTCCTCTGCTTTTAACCCATCACTGGCTACACTAGGAGCAGAGGGCTGCCTTTTTTCTGGTGCCGGGTTGAGCAGTCGGGGAGGAGGGGTTAAGGGCCTTGCTCAGGGACCCACAGTGGTTCATCTCTGTTGCCAACCCGGGGACTTGAACCTGGGTCCTCCAGACCCAGGCTGTAACTGCTAGTCCACCTCTCCCCTGACCGATGATGGGGTGGATTCAGTGTCTCTCTGTTCTGACAAGGTATAAGAGGGGTCTTTATCTACTCCACTAAAACAGTAGTTGCACAAAAGCCTTTCTGCTCCCCAGAGACACAAAAGAATGCCTACAACAAATTAAAAGCCCCCTTTCTGGATTTAGATAGATTAGAACGGAAACTAAAGAAACCCAGCAGTGTTTAACCTTTCACAACAGCTTCATGTCTCTACATCAGTGCGCCTGTAAAACTGAGAATTCTTTCTTTGTTATGGCCTGAATATCCCGTCATCACTAACAAAGTGTAACACCACAGGATCTAACTTTACACATTTTTGTTTAGTTTATAGGTGTGAGTTTTTTGTTTTTTTTTGTTTTTTTTTTTAAATTAACTCCTAGTCAAACATGGTTTTGAGATTACTTTTGATGCTGCTGAAAACGGTCTCTGAATGTGTGCTCTGCCGCCCTCCTTGTCTCATAAAGTGATTAAGTCCTTAATGGGAATATATTACCCTGCCTGCTTTGATTTACAATGATCTTTCCTGAGTTTCCATAATTCTGCATGTAGCTAATATGATTGACAAAGTTAATGACAGACAACCTTTAACTTTTATTTCCTTTTTTATTCTTTCAAGATATTCACTGTTATGCACCTCTTTGTTCCCTATTTTACTAGAATTTTTGTCCTTTTTTTCTCATTCTTCTTCAGATCTTAAAGTTTATATCGGACTTCTTGGCATTTTTGGTCCTCTACAACTTCATCATCCCCATTTCACTCTACGTTACCGTGGAGATGCAGAAGTTCCTGGGCTCCTTTTTCATTGGCTGGGATTTAGATCTGTACCACGAGGAAAGTGACCAGAAAGCTCAGGTCAACACATCTGACTTAAATGAAGAGTTGGGTCAGGTATGTAAGAGGAGTGTGTGTATTCTTGATCCATTAGAGACGGAAAAAAAACCCTGAAAGCACATGTATCGTCCATCTTTGTATTATTCATGTAAAAGTGTTATAATTGTTTGGTTTATATTTTTAGTCTATGAAAATATTGTATAACTACTGTGATTTGCAGTCAGCGTCTTGTGTATGTATGTGTGTGTGTGTGTGTGTGTGTGTGTGTGTGTGTTTGTGTAGGTAGAGTATGTTTTCACTGACAAGACGGGCACACTTACGGAAAATGAAATGCAGTTCCGCGAGTGTTCAATAAACGGAACCAAATACCGGGAAGTTAATGGCAAACTGGTACCGGAAGGACTGACGGATGATTCTCCAGATGCTTCTACGGCTCACCTGGTAACTGAAACACAAGCACGTGGGGACGATGTTATTTTGGCAGACATGTACACCTCTGTTTACAGTGTGGTTCACTTCAGTTGATGTATGGTTCGTCTCTCCTCCTTTTCCATTTTCTCTCCTTCTAGGTGGGTGAGGAATTGTTATTTCTCAAGGCAGTGTCATTGTGTCACACTGTTCAGATCAGCTATGACACCCCTGACTGCCTGGTTGTGGGAGGAGATCCGTTTTCTCATGCCAATGGCTTCTCATCCAGTCACATGGAATACTACGCTTCCTCACCAGATGAGAAGGCTTTAGTCGAGGCAGCAAAGAGGTGGCTTTTTTTTTTCTTTTCTTTTTTTAAGAGCTCAAAGAAATTTCTCCTTTAAGTTTCAGAATGTTTTAACAAGGCTACAGATGATTATTATTCTTGCTGTATTATAGAAACATTACAATTTACACTACTGATTTTAAATTTATGATTTATGTATTTTTATGTGATTTATTTATTAACATAAACATTGTTTCATTTTGCAGCTTGCACTTTTATGGTGTGGGCATGTTGACATGCGTTCATTTCAGCTGACAGTAATCCTCAGTATTTTCCATCGAGAATCAGTCGATCAACTGTCTTCTTACTTGAGTAATTACATGCACATACGGTCACAAGCACAGTATGGGACGGTCAGCTTGGTCCTTCAATCCATCAAGTATCAATCCAAGATCAGCAGCAATACCTGCAGCTTTGCTCTTGACAAAATGAATCGGAATCAAAAATACTTGAATCCCCGGGGGAAGATGGACTTTTGTGGAGTCCAGTTGTCTTTTTTTCTCTGCAATTTAAGTTAGCAGCTCGAGTTTTAAAAATTATTTTTCCCAGGGAAGATGCATTTATGTAATGAAGGCAGAACACTTGGCTATCTAAGTATCAGTTATGCAACTTGATGACACAGTTGGTAAAATTGTAGTAGGCTTTTATAAAATTACATGGGGAGGGGTTGGAGGGTTGTCCCTGCCTGGAGTTAAATACCTGCTTGCTGTGACAAGATGCCTGGACTTCAGTGTCCCTTAAACATCCTGAACAGAACTTCAGTGGAAAACCTTTTCAAGGCCTCAGTACAAGTTCTAGGTGTTTAAAGCCTGAGAGTAAAGAGCTCTTTTCACAACTTCATTTGCATAGCTTGGATATAAAAGTATTATGGTATGAACTGAGTAAAAATAAAATAAAGAGATATTTATGTCACATAAAACACCTGCAAATGAGACAACTATCAACCTAAAGCAGTGTGGTGTGTTTATCTGCTTCAGCAAAGCTGCTAAATCTTCATCACAGCCTTCCAGCTCCGACTTAGTCAGCTCAGTCTTGTCAAATGAAGGTACAGCACTTGTTGTAAAAATAAGTCTTTAGTTAAAAAGTGACAACACTGCACCACTTTGAACTTCTGACATTAACAATGATTAATAGCCCCAAAGGAACCACGAGGCAGAACTGTAGTGATGGAAAACCAAGAGCAGCGAGGGAAAGGTGATGCAGGAAAAGTTGGTGGAACGCCACAGAGCTGTCACAAATTTATTGGGAAAGATTTATTGACTTTTACTTGTGTGAAGTCCACTTGGTTTAGGTACAGTAAGCAATACCCGGCAATTTATACTTTATCCTCTGTGTTAAACTACATTTGACCAGAAAAATACTTGGAAATGCTGTTATTTTTCTCTTATTGTGTAGAAACCAGATTAACCTCAACAAATTTTAGAAACATGTTGATTTTCTAAAATAAAAAGTAAATGTTAAGAGTATTTGGGTTGGGTTGAAGTGGTGAGATACCAGAATAATCCATCCATCCATCGTATCCTGTTTACATATTTGTTTATTTATGGTCATCAGCAGAGACGGTTAATGTCTCTGTTTTTATTTGTTTTAATCTGTTCTGTTATTCTTGGAGAAGCTGAAAGTAATAGATGTTTTTCAAAAATCAAGCACTTCTTTCTACCATACCTTTTTAACTTTTTATTCCAAGTATTGCTGTAAAGTGTCAGTATCGATGAGCAGTACCCATACCTACCTACTGCCCCCCCCCCCGTCTTTGATTTGATTGTCACTCTGTATTTAAAAGTCAACATTCTTTGTGACTGTTGTCTTTCCCTTTTTGTTTTTGTCTTTCAGGATTGGAGTAGCCTTCACTGGTAGCTGTGGAGATATCATGGAAATCAAAACATTTGGAAAATTTGAAAAGTATGGGTACATCTCCTGAATCAAAAATGTTTTAAACTGATTTTGAGCAGTCTCCTAAAATCACAAAGAAATGTGATGTGATCATTAACAAAAGAGGCTGAATTTTTATTGCAGTTAATATTAGTTCAGATGTCATCGTTTGTACCACGTCAGTCATTAGTAGTGCGGCACATTAGAGTAAGCTGCTCGTGCTGTCGTCTGTGTATTTTTGTAACCTCACTGCTGCAGGAACATCATGCAACTACATTGCAGCCAAAAGGTTAAAGTAGAATTAACCAAACGTGACAAATGAGACCAAAATGAGGAAACGGTGGTTCTGAAAACTTGATGATAAACCCATGAAGTAATTGATATGAATTAATCTGTATAATGTTGATGCATCTCACTTCATTTTGTGGGAATATTTTCCCAGTCTTCTTCAGTGTTACTGGAGTTTATGGAGGTTTGGTGGGATTGTTTTATGGACCGCTCTCTAGAGGTCTCACTTCAGCATTTCAGTGGGGTTGATGTCAGGACTTTGACTATGCCATTTTCTGTTTTCATTTTTGAGTAGATTTGCTGATTTTGTTGGGCCATCGTAGCAGGTTTGTGTCCATCCTAAGCTGCCAGGGACAGGAGGCTTCTCATTTCTGTCTTTTATCCTATGAGAATTCCCTGGTCAGCTCAATGAGTAAACCGCTGCAACGTGCCCAGGTCCTGTGGCTACAAAACGAGCCTAAGTCATCACCCCAGCACTGTGTTGTTCTAAGGCATTTCTGCCACACGTACCACAATGCATTGTGACCAAACATCTGCAGTTTAGTCTGTTGGTCCAGTAGCTGGTTCAGGTTAAACTTTGCACACCAAAGCCAGGCTTCCTTGTTCTAATTAAAGAACAGAGCTGTCTCCTGGCAATCCTGCCAAACAAGCCATACTTGTTTAATCTCAGCTGGCAACGTCATCACTAGTTGAGGTCTGTAGCTTCTGGGATGTGACTCTTGAGGTATTTACTTTTTTTTTTTTTTCTTTTTTTTTTTTTTAGTATTTCACAGCCTGACTGCCAAAACCTGTAGTTTTAAAGAAGTGGCCACATGTCCTGACAATCAGTTGATCAAGTGCATTTGATAATAAGCGCTGGGCTGCTGCTAGGCCTCATTTATTTGAAAGCACCAAGTGGTGTATTTTTTTTTCCTATGCATTCTTTTATGCAGTCTTTTATTATAAAGATGATGTACTTTTACTTTCATATTTCACATGAATGAACATTTAAAATAATAACCTACTATACGTTTGCCCAGTAATTTTAGCCCTACAAAGTCAAGTTAACAATGTTTTTTTTTTTTTTTTTTTTTTTTTTTTTTTTTTTTTTTTTAGGTATAAACTGCTCCATGTATTAGAGTTTGATGCTGACCGCAGGAGGATGAGTGTCATACTAGAGACCCCCTCAGGTAACATTGCTTTTTTTCTTTTGCAAGAAAGTGAACCAACGCTAAGTATGAAAGTAAAAAGTTGTCCACACACACACACACACACACACACACACACACACACACACACAAAGCCCAGACAGTGCTTTCACTGTCTGTTAGATGCATCACGCAAAAGCCTGTCTCTTTCGGTTTGCTTTTATCCATGTCGGTGCTTACTGGCTCTTACAGACATTTCATTGACGTCTCCTCCTTTTCTGTTACTGTTATGATGTTGTTACATCTTTCATGCAACACCAAGAGATCAACATTTATAAATATTGCATATTGCAGTGTAGTGGATAAATGTGGAGAAAATCCTGACAGCTGCATTCATGTCAACGTTATTCAGTTCTTAAATATTTGAAAAGTGGTTTGAGAGAATTTTAATGTGATAGGCCATAGGGTTTAAAATGTTGTTTTTTTTGTAAATATGTGTACATTTTCTATATTGTGCATCTTTTTGCTGTTTTCATTTCCAAGGAGGAAAAGTGCTGTTCACCAAGGGCGCCGAGTCGTCCATCTTGCCTGTCACCACCAGTGGTGAGATTGAGAAGACAAGATTGCACGTTGATGAGTTTGCCCTGGTGAGAAATATTCAATTATTTATATCTGGTTAAATCTACTTCAAAATCTTGGTATTGCATCACATTTGTTGCAAAAATAAATTTTTATTTGCTAAAATGTTCCCTAAACTTGAATCTGCTTTAAATACATAATTATTGAATCCTCACAAATTGTCTGGTGCAGACCAGCGAGTCATTATCATCGTTTTCCTTTTTCTCAGTGCAGAGACAAGTAGGTGTTGCCTTTTATTTGAAACGAGTAATTCTGCAAACCACATTTGTTACTTCAGAGAGAAAAATTTCCCTGAGAATAAAATAAACACGTTTACATTATCTGGCTGTGAGCCTTGTATTTCCTAATATTCAATTTGTTACGTTTTCTCTGTCCATTAGAGTTCACCCAGCAGAGAGACGCACACACAATAACACGCACGCACACACACACATGCACGCACGCACGCACGTGCACGCACCCTTATCATGCCATCACACATCAGTGCCCTGAAGTGGTTCTTTGGATGAGGTTGATTTGTGCTCATTGTCCCTTCAGGCTGCTTCTCTGAATTAAAACTAAGCTGTTTTAATTAGTTTTTGATTGCTCTATATTTATATTTATATTTTCATCGCCTTTTTATATCTTGTCATTCTTCATCATCATCTTTTTGACTCCACATTTATCTTTCCTTATGGTCCAAATTTATTGGCTCATTCATTATAATTCATTCATTCATTCATTCATTATTGTTAAATCATTTAACATGCTTATTTAATCTTATTTCTTCCGCACGTGTTTATTTTTTTTTCTCCTTTCGTCTTCGTTTTTACCAATACACTTTGCTCTGTTGTAGAAAGGTTTACGGACGCTGGTGGTTGCATGTCGCCACTTCAGTCCCGAGGAGTACACTGATGTGGACAAGCGGCTGACAGCTGCTCGCACGGCACTGCAGCAGAGGGAGGAGAAACTACAGGAAGCCTTCAGCTACATCGAGAGAGACCTGCAGCTTCTGGGAGCGACTGGAGTCGAGGACAAGTACGGACACTTTCAATCAAAATCAGAAAAGCTTCCAGTTTCAGTCTGTTTTCACCACATTCTTTTTTTTTTTTTTTTTTTTTTTTTGTTCATATCTGTCCTAAAAGTACAGAGGAATTGCATACCACATTTTAATCACGCTAATAAATTTTATAGAGAAGAAAAATACTACTTTAATAAATAAATACATACGCTTGTGTCCAACCATTGAGTTAGTGAATGGATTAGGAAAGTAATAGAGTAATATTTCAGTATTATCATAAAATTTGGGAAGAAACGTTTTCATTCCCTCAACATCGTGTTTTTAATATATTAATCCCACATCCTCTTTAATGTCAATTTAAAAAAAAAAGAGAGGGAGAGAAAACTTGATAATGAATGTGGCAAAGTTGAGGAGACGGATGCAAATGAAGTCCAAACTTTTGTGAATGGTATTTTCTGCCCATTTTTACTAACTTTGCATTCATGCACTCATCAACAATTGAAATATCTTACAACCAAAACAGGAACCTTTTTTTTGTGCTCTTACATTAATAATTCTGTTAAAGTTCTGTGTTAGAACATAATGACATTAGAAAGTATCATAACACTCTCTCCTGTTTTTTAGTGACCACAATTAAAAGTATAACTGTCCCACGAGCCTTTCCACCAGTGACTTAAACATTTTCCACCGTCCAAAGGACCTGCCCCCTGTTGTTGTAGCAGTAGTTTAACATGTATCTGAAATCCACCTCAACAGAAGGTATACATTTAATCCCAGTATTGTTCACAAAATCATCCCCAAGAGTTTGTTCTGTTCTCTTTGAATGGAGTTTACTCCTGTTCTCTTGAGTAAATGCAGACGCCGACAGTGCAGGTCCTGATTATATGAGGAAGTAGAAATAGTCCCAAAACCAACTGTTTGTCTTTGCTGAAGCCTGACTTGTAGCCTGGCTGCTGCCTGTCACACATCATCTTTTTGTTTGGGTGTTTGATTTTCATTTGGGTTTTTTCTTCATTTTAACTGACAGCGTGCCGAAGGCTGTTTATAAACTCCTCCCTTGTTGCATTTATTCCAGTAAGAGATCATCTTTTTAACCTTTGTTCTGTCGTTGGTCACTCTTGCACACCTGAACAAGTAGTTTGCTCTCATGCTCCTTTTGGTCTCATGGTCATGAAACTCAATCGTGAAACTCACTCATTCCGTGTCAAGTCGGGTAGCCAGATTTATTTGATCATGTGAGTGGACTGCTGTCGTTCAGTGGGTCATACATCCATGCTTTTTAAAAAGAAAAAAAAAGCCTCTTTTATTTATTGAAGTCTATTTTAGAAGCTTCAAGACCAATAAAATGGTTTTTGAGACACTAGAAACGGTGAGCGACTCTTGGATGACAGTTTTTTTTTTTTTTTTTTTTTTTAAAAAGCAACAAAAAAAAGGTGACAGTTATTCTGAAATATGTGCTCATCAAGACACCTGATGCTTTACTCTCTCTGCGTGCACATATCAGCTGTTTTTATTTGATTTACAATAAAAAACTACTATTGAACGCAACCTTCTGAATGTGTGAAGGCTTAACTCTTTCCAGTAGATTAGCATTAAGCATGTTCTGGGTTTTTATAATTTTAATTGAATAAGATCTAAGCAGATTACAGATAAAATAAATTTGCAATTAATAGCGATGAACTTTAGAATTGTAATTACTTGGCAACACTAAAACATCTTGACAGTAATTTGCACTACAAATACTCAGCTCACTTCTGTAGACTTCCGTCTATTTCAAGTAAAGAAAGATTGTAATGCAGATCTTTTTTTTTTTTTTTTTTAACCACTTCCTGTGAGGGTTAGTGGTTGTGTGCTTCAGTTGGCATTGCTGATCTGACATTTACTCATTGTATGTTGCTCCGCATCCAAATTTCTCTCCCAGAATTGTAGTCATTTTTTCCCTGCTGAGCATTAGTCTTCTGACTGTGATGTGCCGCTAATATTTTATCTAGTGAAACCAGAAGAACCAGACTTGCTGAATCTTAATTAGTTTGTTCTTGTGCCATTTATCAGTCATGTACTTTTTCACCTTTCGTCCAACCTTTTGGCCAAACATGTGGAACTAATTTCCAACAGCCTTCGTTGCACCTTGGGTTCATTTGTAATTAGCAGAACTTGGAACGCTGAACTACAGTCGTTTTAATTGTGGTTCCACTCCCAAGGGCGTCTTGGTGCTGGGAGCTTGCAGAGTAAACCTGACAAAAAGAAATAATGGAATATTGTTAAATGGCAGAAAATACATTCCCAAAACAGACATATACAGCATTAGGAAGAATGTCTAACAATATATAGTCGGCGAAGAGATGCAGATGCCACCTCACTGAGCCTGTCTGGAAATGAATGTTGCCGTTTGTTTGTATTCACTTACCATCTGTTCCTCACATAAGCCTCAGCTTCTCTTATTTTGTTTATCTCTCTGCTCTCTCTTGTCACTGCTCTATTTCTGTGTCTGACATGATTTGTTCCCAGGGTCATTTGTGGCCACGACCAGAGGGTCTCCTCTTATTGAAGGCTTGACTCATTTTTTTATCTGTTTTCGTGTAATATGAAGAATGCCTCCCTAGACCCATAATTTTAGATCATATATAGCCAAAAGCAGAGCATATATGAAGGTTAGGATGAATTATTAAAAAAAGACAACCCTGTGTCAGGTTTAACCTTTTACTTCCCAGAAATTGATCAAATGCAAATATTTATAAATCACTCCACCTCTTTCTTATGCACGACACCTTTCATGTTTGCACTCTGTCTTCTTTGTCCGTTTTATGCCTTAGACTTCAAGACAAAGTCCAGGAAACAATTGAAGCTCTGCGGCTGGCAGGAATCAAAGTCTGGGTGTTGACAGGTGACAAGCATGAGACAGCGGTCAGTGTCAGCTTGTCCTGTGGGCACTTCCACAGAACTATGAACATCTTGGAGCTTCTGCAACAGCGCTCAGATAACGAGTGTGCTGAGCAGCTACGCAGGCTTGCCAGAAGGTGTGTGTGTGTGTGTGTGTGTGTGTGTGTGTGTGTGTGTGTGTGTGTGTGTGTGTGTGTGTGTGTGTGTGTGTGTGTGTGTGTGTGTGTGTGTGTGTGTGTGTGTGTGTGTGTCTTCTGTAATAACGCCAGTTGAGAATGTTTGAATTTGGACAAAATAGTTTGAAAAAAAGTGTTTTGTGTTTAAAAAATAAATAAATAAGTAATAAATAAATTAAATAAAATGTTTGCGTAACAACGTTCTGGTTAAAGAAATAAGTAAAAACCTAAGATAGCGTTTCCTTTTCTTGCTTCTGAAACTCTTAATTTGATCCCAGGATAAAAGAGGACCACGTCATTCAGCATGGGTTGGTTGTGGATGGGGCCAGTCTGTCTTTGGCGTTGAGGGAACATGAGAAGCTCTTCATGGAAGTGTGTAAAAACTGCTCAGCTGTGCTGTGCTGCCGCATGGCCCCACTGCAGAAGGCTAAGGTAATGAGCAGCACCCATGAAGCCCCAGTAATCACAGCAGTTACTACTGCTACATGTTGAGATGCAACAGTGGCTCAGTTTTGACAAACAGTGATGGTTTTAGCTCACCACTGTTGTCAGAGTATCGGCTGCAATATAAAATTGCAAAAAACTGCAAAAGTGTAATTATTTCACCTAAATAAAGTGCCAGCAGAGAATCCTGCCTCCATTAGCGTAACACTTTGTTCACTGCTGCTGTCCAGCTTTTCCACCCAGATTCAGTAGCGACATTGAGCCACAGTCGTTGATAGGTGGGATTACATGTTTAGTGCTGAACTCCACCGTGTACCACGGAGACGCACAAAGCCTCTCCAAACCCGTGTTGTGATAAAGATGGACATAAGGATGACCTCATTTGTGCATGTGATGCGTCAGCTCTGGTTCGAAGGGACGAATTTAGTTTAGGTGACAAACACGCAGCTCACTTCCTTAAATGTTTTTCTATAATTATCCTCACTTGAACTTTTAAAATACAGTTTCTTTTAACTCATACCTACTCATACCAGTGTCATTAATGTGTCAGTGGTACTTTGTGTTTTTAGGTGGTGCGTCTTTTAAAGACCTCTCCAGAGAAACCCATCACTTTAGCTATTGGTGATGGAGCCAATGATGTCAGTATGATACAAGAAGCCCATGTGGGCATAGGTAAATGCATACCGTACATGCACAAAAAGTAGGTCCTTAAACTCGGGCGTTCTTCTGAAGGGTCATTCCTGCTGTCTGTGAATCTCCAGGTATCATGGGGAAGGAGGGTCGTCAGGCCGTGAGAAACAGTGACTATGCAATCGCCAGGTTTAAGTTCCTGGCTAAACTTCTGCTGGTTCACGGTCACTTCTACTACATTCGAATAGCTACCCTTGTACAGTACTTTTTCTATAAGGTAAGATCTGCCTGCAGTGTGAGATTTCTAACCCCTTAAATCATTCCTTCAAAGTTGTGTCGCTTTAGGTGATATTTGCTGTTTGAATCAAAAGTTAATTAACACTTCTTTGCTGGACCACAAGTACACGCGAGTCTTTCAGCGAATCACAATCAAGATAAGGGCACCGCTTCGTTTATGTATCGATACTTTAACCAGACTTCCACAGACTCCAGCATTAGTTTTGAGGTCAGTCCTTTAACGATTGAATAAACTTTCTAACTTGATGTCAAGTAGCTAAATAAGAAGTTGCTGAGCAGTTACAACCTCTTACTTTTGCACATCAAAGACGTGTTGTTGTGATGATGCTCTGCGACTCACATGAATGACATTTTGATTCAAACAACGTATGACGCCTAAAAGTGACATACATTTGCGGACATGTTACAGGCTTTTCTTTCAAGCAGCTGTGATCATTATAATTATTGAGCGAGGCTTTCACGTCACCTGTTGTCACTACTGTATTCAGCTGTTGCCTTTCTTCACATTTTAATGTTTCATTCTCTGTCTTCTCCAGAATGTGTGTTTTATCACACCCCAGTTTTTATACCAGTTCTTCTGTCTGTTTTCACAACAAGTAAGTCTGTTTACTTCATTTTTCTTTCTTCACATGTCTTTTATTGCTGTTGTTCTTTTGTTTTGTTTTTTTCCCCCTCATTTCTAATGTTGTCTTTTAGGCCATTTTACTGTATTTGAAATTAATTATTAAGCAAGTACTTTATTGAAATAGTTTTTTGAGTTGGTATAACATTAACCTTTTTTCTTTTTGTAATAAAATTTGTCAGACGCCTGTTGAACTGTGTAATTCACTTTTATTAATTAACTTAGATCATATCTGCACTAAGATATGACTTTGTAAGACATTATCCTGCATATATTGAGGACCAGTGGAAGACTACATCATGTTGTAGACTTTAGTTGTGTATAGTGTATGTATATAAACATGCACGAGTGTGCTCGTCCTTTCTTCCTGTTGTTGCATGCTGGATGAATTGGCAGCATCACTTTTTGATAATAGTTTGTTGCTGAGTGACATGTTTTTTCTTTTCTACCTAGACTCTGTATGACAGTGTTTACCTGACCCTGTACAACATCTGCTTCACCTCGCTGCCCATCCTGGTTTACAGTTTGTTTGAACAGCTGGTCCATCCGCATGTGCTGCAGAGCAAACCAGCCCTGTACAGGTGAGGCCACGTGTAATTTCCAGGTGCATAATTGAGAGCTGACAGGAAGCAGTTGTTTTCTTGTACTGTGAAAAGATAACAACCTCCTTTTTATGCAAAGTCAAAATCTTTAATGCAGTATATCCATTTAAAAATAAATCTACGTATCATCAACAGAGACATCAGCAAGAACTCTCTGCTGTCTTTCCGGACGTTCTTGTACTGGACTCTGTTGGGCTTCTGTCATGCCTTCATCTTCTTCTTTGGATGCTACATCTTGATGGGAGAAGACACAACCCTTATGGGCAATGGACAGGTGTGTGTTTGACGTGATGTGTGTGATTTATGTAGTGACTCTAAAGTAGAATCTTATGTCTTAGTCTCAGCCCAAATTGGAAAATGACAGTTCAGTGAGTTAAGAGTCACTAAAAAACATGGACAGTACAGGTGCTTGTGTTTTTTGTGATGATCTACTGCTGTTAATGATACTAATCTCTGGCTGTTATATCTTGGACTCGTTCCCTTGATCTTGCTCTTTCTAGTCTGTTTTTTGTTTTTGTTAAACAGCTGAATGAACAATTCTCTTTCCTGCTACACATCTTGCCATCTTTCTTTCTGTCTGATGTTTGCCATATCTGAATGCTCTCACTCTAATTACTCTTTTAATGATGATTTAATTCCATCTTTTGTTAATCACGCCTTTTTCCTTCTGCCTTCACACCTTGCATGTCTTCAGATCTTGCGAGCTAACAGGCAGCTGGTAAGAGTTTGCTCTACAGTTGAATGCATGTCTCCTTGGGAGGTTTAAGAGGGGACTCGGCGAGATTGGCCAACATTAAACAGAGCTGTTTTATGGGATAAACTGAAATATCTCTGCTCAATAGTGTTTACATATTGGCTCATTTTGTTATGTATGGCATTGACCTTCTAATCAGCACAGGATTAGGTGTTAAATTTGCCTTTAAAATGGATTTGATTTCTTCCTTTTGCATAAAGTTCATTTTTTATTTACGCTCAAATGCTTTTTTTTTTTTTTTTTTTTTTTTTTTTTTTTTTTTTTTTTAATTCTTCCAGTTATAATTGTTTATGTAACACACCAACAGACTGTAATAAATTTTTTTTTTTTAAAGTTTCACAACGCTATATATATATATATATATATATATATATATATATATATATATATATATATATATATATATAAATTAAAAAAAAAAACTCATGCAGGTTTTATGAAACTTGGTTTTGGATTTTCTTTTTTTTTTTTTTTTTTTTTTTTTTTTTAAACTACAATAGTGAGAGTCTTATCAATAAAGGGGAGCCTTAGAGTTTTAACAGAATTTTTGCTGAGTTAATTTATGGATGGATGGATGGATGGATGGATGGATGGATGGATGGATGGATGGATGGATGGATGGATGGATGGACTGATAGGTAGATATATCAAAGCTCATCAAAAACTCTCTTTAAAACACTATAGTATCTTCTTTATTGATAAGATTATCCTTCCTGTAGTTTCAAAAATAATCCAGAAACAACTTTTAATGCCATTGTCGTTGCTTTCCTGATTTTTGGGACACGTCTCACGATGACACTTGCTATCCAGCTCCAGCGTTCAGGCTCCAGCAGGGTTCTGAATTGGCTGTCAACCAAGCTGCGCCTCCTGCAGCTCTCAGCCTATAAGTAGCAGTGAAGCTCCTGAGGGAAGTCAGACAGGCCTCGCTGCAGACACTAACACATTTCAACTTGATAAACGGGGCCACTGCCTTGTACAAGGCTTCCTCTTACCTCCCCAAGTGTAAACTAAAGCTCTTCTATAAATGTTAGTTCAGGGCGTTGGTTGCGTACAGGGGTTAATCAGCTTATCAGCTGTTCTGCCACTAACCATGTTTGTGCATGTAAACTAAGCTTCCTTTTCTTTCTCTTCATAAATTCTTGTCAGCTTGTAAAATTTGCTCTGTAATGCGGTTGACTGCTGATAACCGCAGTGTATCTGTGTTTAAAGATGTTCGGGAACTGGACGTTTGGAACGCTTGTCTTTACTGTTATGGTCATCACTGTCACGTTAAAGGTAAACTACCGTGAATATCCTACTGAAACAATTGAACTAGTTATTTCTAATAATTCTATTAACCTGCATTTTAATATTTTAGGGTAATTTACAGAAGTCCAGGGCTTTTGTTTGGCTGGAAACATTTTCTGTCTTAACAACCAAACAAACAGGAAAAAATGAAACATGGAGAGAATTCAATTTATTTCAAAGCGGGGCTTTTTAAGAAAGGTCAGCTGCTATCATCAGCGTTTTAATTTTGAATGGACCAGACTTGCACTCACAGATTCTAACCTAGTTTAGTTTCTGCTCAGCAGATCTAACTGTCTGTTGATTTCTGCAGTGCAAAAGCTGTGTAACATCTACAGGTGTGGAGACGCGCTCGCCTTTGTACGGCCAGACTGAAGTATAGTGGGTTGTGTAGAGAATTATGTCAGTGACCATTACCTCAGAAGGATTATTTGTTAGGGGTTAGGGAGGTCAATGTCTCTTAAGGCCCGGTAGCAGATTGATTTAATTTGATGCAACACCAATCCCTTTATCAGTGCTTGACACCTAGCCTTTATTCTCCCCCTGTTGTACGTGTGTGTGTGTTTGTCCGTGTGTGTGTCCTTGTCCACGGGTGGAACGACAGCTTGCATTAGAGACTCATTTTTGGACGTGGATGAACCATTTTGTGACGTGGGGCTCAATTGCCTTCTATTTCATCTTCTCTCTCTTCTATGGCGGAATCATCTGGTAAGAACATATTCCTTAAAAGGTCTTTCTGTTGTGTATTTTTTTTTTTAAAGCTATTTACTAACATAACATCATTATAACGCCTCTAAAAAGATCTTTGTTTTATTTAAGCAAAAATGCTCTGCAAAGTAATTCGATAAAGATTAAACTGTATGAACCCTGACTCAGAGGTCTTGGTTAAACGCTTACTTTTGTAGAAGTAAAGTTTAGATCACAGTTTACTGTACATGAATGGCGTCTTTGTTTATTATTCATGTTGTAATAAATTCTGCAGGAGTATTGAAGGAGCCTGCATTAAACATGAGAGACAAATAAACGCATTTCAAAATAATGTAATTACAGCACAACACTTCCACAAATTGCTTCAGTCATGATCTTTTCCCAGGAAAGCCATTCACCTGCAATAAAACAGATGTGTAAATGGTGCTCATATAGCACTTTTGTTGCCAGCATGTTGCTTCGGCTTTAGAGCAAACGGCCACTCTTGTCACTGCAGTAAAATCCTGGTTGTCAGAATCCTCTGTGAACATTTTCTAAAATGTCCGGCCAGTCAGATTGATCTTGACCACTTTACTCAGTCTGTTCGGCTCACAGACTTGTGGGAGCCACTCTGATAATATTGAGCCATAATTGATATTTGTAGTCTGACATGTGCACTGCTTGTTTAACTCTGCTGTAGGGGACTAATGCGATCACTGTGAGAGCTCGACTCCAGCTGCCACTGAGACCTGGATTTATAGTGAAAAGGGCAAAGTGAGCAGAGTCTGGCTGTCCACTTTCTGTGTTTTAGACGTCACGAATCTGAAGCTAAAATCACTTAGAAAAGGCAACTCATGGTTTCTGCCACTGACGGTGTGTATAAAAATGGGTTTTACAGCGCATAACAATTTGTTTCCACTCTCTGCAGGCCATTTCTGCACACCCAGGACATGTACTTCGTATTTGTGCAGCTTCTATCCAGCGGCTCAGCGTGGTTCGCCATCATCATCATCATCATCACATGCCTCTTTCCTGATGTGGTAAAGAAGGTCTTATACAGACATCTGCAGCCCACCAGCACGCAGAAGAGTCAGGTAACGAATGTGTGAAGCACAGCTTTACTCAGCTCAGTTACTTTTCTCTGACATGATATTGTTTTGCTTTACACCAAAGTTATCTGTGCTTAGTTAAACGTTTTGGTGATATTAGCTGTTTTTAAGTAGAGTTGACTTCCTGATGGCCTTGCAAGGGTTTATTTGTTTATTTAGCCCCCCAAGACAAATGATGCCTTTGTAAAGCCTGGAAAACAGGATGGGAAAAAGGTTTGAGAATAATTTTGGATATGAGAAACAAACTCAAGTCAGTCAGTCAGGACTCGAGTGTTGACTAGAATAAAAGGGTCTGCTAGCTCAAATCGAATTAAACATGTTGAAATTTACAGCAAATATCACTTTCCAGTGGCCAAAATGTCTCTGAGCAGTGTCAGATGTACAAAGGTGTATAAAATGGAACCCACGCTGTCGGTAATAGGAGAAGAGCCTGGAGGTAGAAATGAACCGCATTGTCAAGGAAACTCAAAATCTCAACAGAAAGAAAAAGTTGTGTGTTTTGTGTTTAATAGTTGATTATTTTCAGCCCCAGTGGTCATGAGTAACCCACTTCTTAACAGGAACGTCATGGTGTTCACGTTATCACCGCATGACTGCCCTCTGAGCACAGACGGGCTCCGAAACAAACACACAGGCCCAGGCCTCTCACACTCTTACATATTGATTTATCCAGATGGAAATAGTTAATTTTAGGTAAAACTCACACACTTTGAAAATGTCACTTTTTTCCACCGAAAAGTTCCTTTTCCAATCCTATGTGGTGTTTGTACTTTCTGCACTAACCTTTGTCCAGTTTTGTCTTTTTGTGTGTGTGTGTGATTGTAAGTGGGTTTAGCGTGACGTGTGTGTGTGTGTGTGTTGATTTCTAACCTGTGTGTACCTGTGTTCTTCATCCAACCCTTTGTCTGTATTCTCCTGGTGTAGATGTATTCCAACCGAGTGGTGATAGGTGATGACTTCATCGCTCTGCAGCCTTTGTCCAGAGCCAAGAGCCAGCTGGGCAAAATTAGGTAGAGGATTTGAGATCGATTCAGCTGCAGGTTTTATATACATCTTAGCAAAAAAAAAAAAAAAACAGGGTGGGAGACTACATTGCAGGAGTGCTTCATTCATTAGCAATTTTAGTCAAAGATTTTTAACCACTGATTTCAGCTTTTTTTTTTTTTTTTTTTTTTTTTTTTTTAAACATAATTTTCTGTCCAGTCTTTGATTGTTTCCGTAAAGAAACACTAATTGCAATCGTTTGCAAAAGTCATAACCTGAAATTAGGCTTCAAAAATATAAAAATCACTGAATTGTTTCAATTATCAGTGGTTTCATTCTCTTTCATAACTTGACAGAATTGCTTTAGGCAATGAGTGCTCCTGTTCCTGTTCACTCAAACAATAATTGTACCTGCCAGGTCTGTTGTGTATTTGTCCCTCCTCGGGCCTTTGTCCTGGACTGGCAGTACTTCAGAGCTGGGTGCTGTTAGTCTTGGAGCAGGGCCTTTGGTCTCATGCTTTTTTTTTATTGCATGCTTGTTGACGAGCCAATCAGCATTCTCTGCTGTTGGGGTGGCAGAAGTATAAATGCGTGTTGAGGCCTTGTGGGGGTGGACATCCTGCAAAAGAATGTGCTTTTTAGGTGCTGCATGTTTGGTTTTTAGTTAGGCAGGTTTAAATGTGTTCTGAGACCATGTCCCTCTCACAGCATGCTACTGCCATCACACCACTCACCTATTGCATGAACAAATGGAAGCATGAGTGAGTGAATAAATGAATGAATCAGTGCCCATTCACGTCCCCCTCCACTCATCTTCTCAAAGTGGAGCTGATTGCTTGTGGTTGCTATTTTGAGCCAGACTTCTCGTTGTGGATTCCTATATTGGGGTTCCTGGTCAGACCGACTCCACACCCCACTGCTAAACCATTTTGTACTGGTATTGTCATGCATACAGTATGGCATGGCACTTTTTAAGGTAAAGCTTCAGACGCATGGTGCAGCCCATTAAACCACCTATTTATCAAAACATTATGATGCATCTTCTTGTTGTCCGCCCAGCCGATGGCCTGCAAACTGGTTTCACCACTTGTTAGACAGCCTCTTCACACCAAACTTGCCCACCTGCATGGTTTCAGCAGAACGGGACCGATTACCTACCAAAGCTGCATGAGTGACTGTTGAACTGGTCTGGGCCGTCTAAAACGGCAGCATGATGTTATCCCGTTGGAAGCATGCCAGATATATCACTATGAGCAGCATTTAAGGAAGAATGCAAGTAACAGTCAGAAAATTTAGTTTTCTATAGTTTTAAGATAATTTTTAAAACTTCTATTAAATGTGCACGGGGAAGATTTGTGTATTGTTGAGGCTGCTATGCTGCATGCATATCTTTGCCTGCCAGGAAATATACATTTATATGGATTGAAAAAAAGGCCTTTACAGCACTTCTGGTCATTAGTACATGTATTGCGGTTGATTTGCTGTACAATTCAGTTCTGTTGAAATAATCCAGTTCCTTTCAGGGTACTTTTCCAGTTGTTAGAGGAGATGGAAGTAATGACGACAGAGCCCAGAGAGCTCTCCTGGGTTCACCCATTGTTTGCCTGCTCTGTAGCTCTGATAGAGCTGCAGCAGCAGGTTAATTGGCTCTAGTACCTAAAGATTTGTTCTTATCTCTGTTTACCTTGAGAAATCCTCCATATGCCTGAAGCTTTTTTTTTTTTCTCTGCTCATTTGCAGTTTAGTTTAATTGCTACTTCTGAGCACACTTGTCCCGGTGTCAGTGTGCTCATTTGTCTTCTTTAGCTTTTGGGGGAAATAAGAGCCGTCCTTCAGTGACCTTATCAGCGCAGTCAAATATGTTTACAGATCACTGATCTGTCACTCAGTGAAGTTCAGATATGCAGCAGGAAAGTCTTGACACACAAACAGAAAGTAGATCATCTATTTTCTTGGTAAATCAAAAGAAAAGCAAACAAGTTCTTACCACTCTATTGCTATGTTGACAAGGTCATTCGTGAAGGACTTTAAAATTCAGGTCTAGAATTGCTTTGGTCTATGCATACTGTTTGTGTAGATATATTCAAAGCACTCTGTGAGCTGACCCCTACACAGCTGCCATGACTGACCGCTTGTCCACTTATTAAGTTGCTGTTTGATAAATAAACATCAGTGAAAAAAATATCCACTCCAGCCATAGTTAAGTTTTTTTTTTTTATTGGGTCTCAAAATCACAGTTTTCATGTGCAAAATTGACGCATGTCATGATTTGTGCACTAGATTCATCAAAAAGTTAAACGGACTCCTGCAGATATCTGATCGGGTCATCTGTCGTTTCATTACAAATCTAAAGCTACATGACAAAGATGGGTATTTTTTGCAGTGCGACTTGGTTATGCTGCCGTGTTAACATCTGGCTTATCAACAGTTCACCTTTATTGACTGATGGATAAGCTGTTTGAATAGCCAGGAGGGTTCACTGTAAGCATCTTGTGTCCTTCAGATGGAAGAGGGTGAGGGTTCAGTCGGCCCAGAATATGACCCTGTTAAAGCCCAGCGGAGCCCAGGGGAGGACAATTGGCACCTGCTAGCTGCTTATCCTCCCCCTGCTGCCCCCGGCCCAGACCCATGCTCCCCTAGGTAGTACCGTACATGTACTTCTTCACTCCCATTGAACCCATTGTACTGTCCTGCCCTGGTTTCACTTGAGGACCAACCAGCCCTGTGCACCCCCCTCACTGCTGCAGTAACCTCCACATGTATGGTTACAGCTTGCACATTTGATCATTTTCCCTTGGCTGTATGTCACAGCTGCTCCCACATTGCCTTTTTTATGTCAAATCTACTGTTCCTTTAAAAGCATTCTGATGATGAAATCTCTTTGTATGTGAATGACTCCACACTGTCCCACCCAGTCATGATTACCTTCATCTATCCCAGCCCAGATGCAACCGACTCCCTTGCCCAACCATGATTTTGCCTGAATGTCTTTAACCTGTCTCAGTTCTCCTCTCATTGTTATTGATCAGCTGTGGGTTCGGTTTTACGACAAAGAGAATGCTGTTGGCATGCTGGCTTTTTGTCTTGTTGTTTACCTGTGTTTTAATTTTTTTAAAGCTTTAATTTAAGTGCGTTTGTTGTCGCTGCATAGTGTTCGTGAAAACCAAATGTAGAGCCGATGTCAGAGTTTTATTCAGAGGGAAAAGCACCATACCCTGCTAAAGATGCTCCGTTCCCTGCTGCTGCTGTCATCCAGCAGAGTGCTGCACTGGGCTGAACTCTTGGGACTGAAGTAAAGTCAGCCAGAGGATGATGTCATTCTTATAGCCGTCTCGGAGGCCATTTCATAACATGTCTTTCCGTTCTGGGATAAGTTTCTTAGGAAACGTAATTTTGCTTAAGAACTGATAATCATCTGGAGTGGTTTAGCTTTAGTGTGGGCAGGATGTAGGTCCTGAAAACTGAGCTTTTCACGTTAATAGAGCTTTCTAGAAACAATGTCTGATGTACTATTGCTGTCATGTCTGCTTAATACTTTACCAGGTGATATATTGATTTGAGCAAGTTCACAGCTGTTGCTGGCTTCCACATGTGTGGTTTGGAGTTTCTCCTCCTCCCTGTGGTTCATGCATAATAGCGCCACAAATAATAATGTTCTATTTAAATCAACAGTAAAAGCAATATGTTCCAAACACGGTTGAACTATAAACCATACATTTAGCCGTTTTGACACTCTGAGAGCAATAATATTTACTTAAATCTGCGTTTTCTCTCTGTGGCCACTTCGGAAGCAGATGTCTATGCTGTCTTTATCATTTTAACGCTGTAGTTGAGCATTTTAGTGTTTACTTACCCATCATGTGCTGCAAGAAGCTTGACAGGGTTGAAACTTTTTAGTAGGTAGAATTGTATGTTCCTGTAGCCCAGTGTACTTTTTACTATTTCTAAAATATCCCCTAATTTCCAAAAATTTTAGATATCTCATACAGAAGGGTAATAAATCTGTGTGGTGTCCTTTCTGTGTCCCTGAAGGAGGCAGAGCGTATCATCCCTGCTCTCCTTCTGCGTCTCTCTGATCTTAACTTTGTCTTCTGTCCATCACACACCGTCTCATGTGCGCTGACTCACAGCAGGAGAGACGTCTAATGTCCATGTTTGAAGCCAGAAGCTTTGGTCAGACCACCAATGCATTGCTGGCTCACTGAAAAATATGACTAATCAAATCTGTCTTAGACTTATAAAGACAGGCAGCGGTGTATTTATGCTGAGAGTCCGATTATATATTCATATGAAGATACTACTACAATATTTTTTTTTTTCTCAATCTCTCAAGTCCTTTTCAACTTGTATATTTAGTTAAATATAATCCCATCACATGGAGTCGTGTACAATATGTGCAAAAACTGGATTATTTAAGGATATTAAGGAAAATGAGCTTAGAGGGTCTCAAATCTTGGCCGGTTGAATGCCGATTGGACAGTGAGTGATCCATCAGGGATACGACAGCCTGGCAGGATGACCTGAGCTGCGTTTGAGAGGCCTCACACCAGGGAGGACTAGTCCTGCTTAGGAAGATCACTGAAATACGTTCATGATACCCTGGATCTGGCTTTCAGTGGAAAAAATTCCCAGGCTGAGATGCCTCAGAGGGGGGGGGGGGGGATTATAGTGTCCTTGCTCAGCTCTAAATGTCGCACATGTATTTTCTGTTCGAAGCCCAGCTACTAAGAGAAACGGTAGAATCACTGTAAAAACCTGAGAGATTAATATTTTTATAGATATTCTCATTATAGTGCTTAAATAGTTGTGATTTGCGAACAAGGCAGGATCCAAGCTTGTTAATGCCAAATAAAAGCTAAAATGATCTTCACTTCATTTTTGGTTGAACACTATGAGCTTCTTTGTGTTTTTTTTTGTTTTTGTTTTTTTCAGGTGGATCAGTTTATGTATTTATTTGCACCATTTCAGTATCCAGTGTGGCATGTTTTAAATCCGTTTCCCTGTACGTCATCGTTGCTGTGACGGCATGCAACATGTCATCCTTCAGTCACCTTTATCATCCCGTCAGTGGACAATGACACTGATGGACAATAAAAAGACAGTCATCCTGTATTGTACTGGTTTTAATTTCTTCTCTTCTCTTCTTTCTCCACTCACTTCTACTGTTATCCTCTTCTTATTTCCTTTTCTCTTCTGTTCTTATTGCTCTGTCATTTTATTTATACTCACTACATCATGCTTCAACATTCTTCTTGTTTTATTTTCTCTCCATCTCTTTACACCCACCGTCTGTGGCTCCTTTTCTACACTTGCTCCATGTCTGCCCTCCAACAGTCTCTTTCAGCCCCCCCGGCGCAGGCCCTCAGCTGTGTGGAGTCCCTGTGCTGCTACCAACATGGGCAAAGCGGCTGTTCCCGCCTGGCCCGCTTCCTGGAGCAAATGACCGGACAGTGCAAGGCCAACACCAACAACTGTCACACATCCAGCTGCAGCAACAGGTGGGGAGGACGGCGACAAGACACAGTAGATCCTGATAAACCCTCACCATATACTCGGCCTGCAGTCTTGACTGTCGTAGCTCATGACGAGACTTTCCTGGTTCAGATTTGTGGAGTCAGATGGCCATAGAGGCTGGTTTTAGGGTGCAGCATAGCAGTGGAAAGATGAGTTAGTCTGAAGCTGCGTGGATGACGCCACCGTGGACTGCTCTAATATGACCTTTCATTTCAGTCCAAGTCTGTGATGGGAGAGTCTGGACATTGAACACTTTGATTACCAGACAGAGTAGTGTGCTTAACTTCACATCTACGACAGCGTGTTGTCAGAAGAGCATTAAAACCAAAATTATTGAGACTGTTGTCAGACTAGATTATGACGGCAGTGCTGTCAGCATGGTTTAGAGGAGTGGAGGTTTGCCAGCGTGGCCTGAGAGAATTACGGTTGCAGTATTTCCACCCGAGTCCGTTGAATGCTGTGTTGTCTCAGTGATGTACGCATAACCAGCCAAACTTATTCTACACTTGTCCTGTCTGTGCTGCCCGTGCACACTGTAAGTGTATTAATCCATGTGTCCTTGTCTTAATCATATGCTATGATCTGTTGTCTGTCTGTCCTAACACTCTTCTATTTGTCTTTTTCTCATGTATCATGTTTCCCTTAAAATCCAGGAATGAGTCAAAGTTTCCACTTAAAGTCTATTCTGTTACACGTTTTTAGAGATGACATGCATACTTTGTTGACTTGATTCATTCAAGGTTTGGTCTGTGTTAGTTGTTTTTTTGTTAGATTTGTTTCATTTGTAAGGGCAGTTGTTAGCTGGTCGAAACACGTCCACTGACACATTTATTGTGTTACACTAAGTGGGAAGTTGTGGTGACTTTCAAAGCTGCACCAGGCAACCTTTAGAGCCCTAAATGACAGTGACTGATATAAAGTAGAGATGGAACATGATGTCACTTCGCTACCCAAAGTGAGCGTTGCAGATCCACAATAAAACATCAATACTTTTTCTCAGAAAGCTTTTTGCCTGGTGCAGCTTTAAAGACCAGCGCGCTGAGCCGACAGTTTGCTGCTCTGCACAGTCGGCACTTTCCTGCGATATTATTTATCTGAAGCCCAGTCACTCTGCAGGGTTATTGATTAATTGACCTGATCAGCCCTTTCTGCTGAGCAATTGGTAGTTTTCAAAACATCTGGGGAAATTCAGTATTCATTAGATCAGTAATAAAGATGTGCTATTCTTGTTCTTTGTGTGCAAGCGTTTTACAGTTGACCTTGCCTGGGTCCAGGTGGCGTAGCAGGCATGTGTGTCCGATCATGACCGTGTGAGTGTTTGTAAAGGTAATGACAGCATGCAGGGACAATAAGGGATCAAACGCTCCTCGCTCTTCTTGGGACGGCTAATCTGCAGATTCTCTGACACGACAGAATCCTGTGCTTGGCAGACAAATGTGCCAAATAGTCTAAAAACTTATGTTTTCTTTATTTAATAGCTTTGACATTGTTACTGTGTGTTTTTGCTATTTTATTACATTTTAGCCCCCTTTAAATCTGAAAATAATGCTCATCGTTGGTCATAAGTTATGATTTTAGAGTTTTGAGTCAGCCGATGGAGAGCATATATTGGTTTCTATGCAGTGTTTTTACCTGTCTTTTACTTCTCATGTTGGAAGTGGGACGTCTATTTCAGTTGGTGTCAGGACCCCTTCAGAGAGTCGGCCCATCAGGGTGAGACTGCCACTAAATGTGTGATGGATCTCGGTTAAGATGAATTTCTTCCTGTGGGAGTGGGATCTGTTTTTCTGTCCTTGGCACAGAGTCGCCAATTGGACTCTGACAAACGACAGTCGGTTTATACCCCTTTTACGAATAAAAATAAACAGTGAAGGTCATTTAAAATGCAGAGGTTTGCTTTTTACTGCAAATAGTCAGATCTGCAGTTGTAGTTTTTAAGTCCTCCCCTGTTTTTCCTTTTTCTTCGCCGCTTCTCTTCGAGCACCACGTGCCGTCATCCACCTCGGCCTCGTCAGTACGGGGACGTGAAGCGGTTCCAGGAACTGAACGAGCAGTGAGCCACCATCCACATTTAGCCTTAATGCTGGGATACTGCCATGGGGGAAAGGGCATCCACCCGCTCCTGTATTCTATGCATAATGACCGAAAGAAACATATAGCAAGCATATTACCTGAAACTTGTATAACAAAAAGTATTTATTCAGTAATTGTTGGGTGCCCAGTTGTCTTTAGCTGCTCGCTTTTGGCTGTAGATGCAGTGTTGAATGTCAGCCAGCTCGCGGCTGATGGTGAATACGCAGAAATGCATACGGGTGTTTGGAGTTAAAGATATTTTTATAATCAACGTGTCATAGATGCCCGCATGTGGTTGTCGCATCCATGTAGCCGAGTCTCTGTCCGTGTATCAAACAGTGCTGACACTTTGAACTCTTTTCATTGGCATTTAGAAATAACAAAAAGTATGCTTCCAGTTTAAAATCAATACTTTTATTGTGAGTTGATACATGGTTGGATGGCTTGTGGACAGATATTTAATCTAAAGATATTAGAAGACCGATAGTTTTAACAAAAATCATTTTAATTTTTCTAAATACTTTTTTTTTTAATTTTAGAAAATGAACATATTTATGGGTCGTCGTCCTCCTACTGTTCTACATAGGAGGAGCCCTGCTGTGGTCTCTTTGTTCTGTTTTCAAGAATAAGTGGACCATGTGTCGAGCCAAAGAGGCTGCTGGGACATGTAGTCACCAAGAGTCTCTTTCCCTGCTACTTACTTTATCTACTAATCTTTTTTCTATTGGATCCTGAAGCCTTATATGTGCTTCTTAGAAGAGGCTGCCTCCGAGGGTGTGCTTGTTTTATTACTGTTGCTGTTCTGTTGGGTGGAGTTTGTGTTGAAAGGTTTAAAGTTACAGAAAGTCCACTCCTCTACTAGAAGCTACAAAACAAGAAAGCCCAGACTGTCGTGTTGCATGGGGGCTGCTGCTACTGGTGTTTTGAATACAATGTAAACCTGTACGTATCTGTCAACACCTCCCCTCATTTGTCTCCTTGTCCTTCTGTATCTGAAATGTACATGTCACCAGACTTTCCATGTTTATTACTTATGTACTCTTAATGTTCCACTGTGAACTTGTCAATAATCTGTCTCTCCTGTTCTTTTCTTGCTTCATATTACCAAAAGGTGTTTTGTGTACTTGCATTCTTTATGGTCCCTCAAAATCTGAAGCTCAAAAATGGTTTTAAAAGAGCAGATGTTTTAATTTCACCCCCACCCTGGTTGACGAGGGAACAAGTGATGCAGCATGTGAGACCGCCTCCAGTCAAACCACCATTTGAGTCATGAGCCTATTTAAAGTCTGTGAGCGGCCTTGTTTTATTTTTGTTTGTTTACAAAGTCTTAAAACGGTTGTCTTCACTTCATAGCCAGCTTCAACTGTCAGGTCATAATAATCAATAAGAGCGGAGAAGTGTACACTTTGAAATAGAGGAATATAAAGCGACATGCGCAGAAATGAGTCCTACAATTTGACAGCTTTCCCCTTGAGTGATTTCAGATCTAAATCAGGGCAGCATTAACAACCGTGCACGTGTTTCGGGCATCATTCCTGCAGTCACGTAACATGATCAGGTGTAACATCAGAACGGAGTCGGCGTTTGAGCCGAGGCGACGTTAGGCCACAGTGTCACGTCGGAGGTCGACGTTCGGACCATCGTCTGTTCCTACTGTAATGTCAGTCAGCACAGTGGAGGTCGGTGCTGCGACCTCAAACGGTGGATTTAAACGGTCACGAGCTGGGATTTTCTGTTCTTTTTTGGGTTTTTTTTTTTTCAGGATGGAGCTCTTGTTTTTAGTGTCTGGCATATAGTTTAAAAAATGTGACATATAGACAGATGAGATTGAATTCAAGAGCCGTCCTTGTTGGACACTCCGCAGAGATCAGCTTACTAAGCTAAAAGACACAAATGGCTTTTCCTCCGTCATAGTTTACGTGTTATACTGAACTGTATTTAAACACGTTACACACATAAATGTATAGAGAGTCAGAGGTTGTAAAGAGGCAAACTAACCTTTATGATGTTGATAACACCAGCAGAAAATCTGTTATTGTTGTCAAGTGGATAAATGATGAAAGAATGATGCTGATGATGCTGATGATGCTTGTGGATCATGACTTTTATTTGATTATCTTCATCTTTTTTCACGTGTTGAGTAACTTAAGTCTCATCTCAACTCCTAAAAGAACAAATAAGACAGCTGGTTTCAAATATCTAAACCAGTTTTAAAGTCTCAAAACATGCAACATTAATATCTTCATTATTTGACATTCAAGACTGTCAAATTAGACGCTTTTAGGCCAGAGTTGCCGGTTTCAGAGCTCGCCAACGCGTTGGATGCGAACTGGCAGACAGTCTGAGTCTGCACTTGATCCTCATGTGTGAACGACTCGTCAAAGCCGAAGCTGAAGCATCACAGAGCTCTTGGTCAAAGAGACCAAAACTAAAACGGTGTGACTGCCATCCTTAATAATCCAGAGTCTGTGGAGCGCAGTCAGGAGACGGTGTGTCTAAATCCCGAACGCAGCGGCTTCCAGAATTACCGTTTATTATGATTTAGAAACGCCAACCTCCAGTGAAGGAGCATTTACAGTCTACAGCAGTGTTTCCAGTAGCAACAGCAACAAGTGCTCAACAAAACTGGAATATAATAAAAACAAAATGCATAAATATTTAATTATGTTCATCTCTGATCTTATTTTAGTGTCATTATAACATCAATATCACATTAACCTGCATTGGGGCCAGACTTTATATCAATCACGCCCCTGTCCATCATAAAAGTTATAAAATCCAATCCCAATTATTACGTGAGGAAATGCACTACTTTTCCACAAATTAACACTTAAGACTAACATTCTTACTGTAACAATGCAGATACTTGACTTAACACTGAAAACTCTGTTAATGTGCATCATCTGATTGTTTCTGTTTTCGATATAAAGTGTGTTCATGTTTAAGAGCATTACCGAGAGTTGAGGAAGATATTTCTGGTACTCATCACTCACCAGCTCTTCACTCATCCATCCTTCCATCCTCTGCTTCTTCCAGCTTGGTTAAGTAATTTGTAATCACATTTTTCTGATCGGTAGCGACAGCTCAGGCCCACTGGTCTCTCACTCACACACACACACACACACACACACACACACACACACACACACACGTGCACACCCACACACACACATACAGCACCAGTCTCCTAACTCAGTCACTGCTGCCTGTTTTCAGGTCTTGGGGCGACACAGAGAATTTCTACTCCAACGATCGCAGCATCCTGACTCTGTCGCCCATCGAGGCCACCCACTGCTGACTCCCAGGGCGACTGACCGCAACACACGCAGCTGGGAGACGGCGCTGCCGCCCATTAACGGATCGTGTTATCACCATTTAAAGACTTATTTCAGTTTAAACTGGGTGCACTTTCACATACATGCAGTGACAAATCGGAGATTTGGAGCTGAAGGACTCAACTTTATCCATCACCTTTTTGTCAACGAGTGAATCGGTTCTTATGAAGACTGAGAAGAAGCTGCAACATCGTCGCCTGGCTCGACTTCTCCGCAGCTGAAAAACGAGCAGGATGTCTGCGGGTCCTGAAAACATCTTGAAAGCATCTTGATGTGAATCTATGACGTCCCAAGGATTCATTTCAGTCTTCAAAACAACCGGCAAAAACAAAAAAACGGATGCAAGTTTAAAGAAAAGAAAAAAAGAATTCCATACTTTTTTGTTTCTCCTTCCTACAAATATTTATCATCATCAGTTCTGCTTAAAGCATGGGAGCGTTAAACTACTCAAGCTGACCAATCTCACTGTTGGACTGAGACGGTTTGAGAGAAGAATCAAACCGGGATCATTCATTTAGCACCAGAAGCTCAGATAAGTCAAAACCACACCCCAGATGTGTGGGGTCACGGTTAAAACTGCATCGCGTTAACTTCCATGAACTTCCAGCGCAGGAGTCTCCAAAGCCTCTGCTCCACTGCTGCACCTTTGTTTCTCATTCAGACTGAAAGGGAAAAACCTGGACCCCTCGCTGTCCTGTAGCGTCCAGACCTTCTGCGAAGAGCTGCAGTACTCTGAGCTTTACCTGGAGCTTCATCTCTGCTGCGGTACCAAAGACCAAAGGACTCGGACTGGAGTTTAAAAGAAAGTGTTTATTTTTGTGCCTGATTGTACAGAAGCTTATATTATTATTATATTATTATTATTAGAAGACTTCTATTTGTTCATGCTGCTTTCATGTGTAACGGTTCGAGCCTCAGTCTCCCCCACGCGTCACCTGAAAGAGGCCGGCTGTTTTAAAAAGCCATACATTTTGGAGGAGTTATATTATTGATAGATTAGTGGGAATTCTGTGGGTAGAAGCTGTTGTCCCCTTGAATGCCTTTACATCAGCCTGACGGGCAAAAAGCGTCTCAGCATTGCAGACCACGATGACCAGAGGTTGTTCTGAGGCCAAGAGGTTTCATGGCATCCTTAGAAAAAGCATTGGAAGTATAAACATCCATCTCGTTTGTCTAAGAAAAAGTTTTCAGAACATCTGGAAGCTTCTATTTCGTTTCAGTGGGATAAGAATGGTTTCGGTGGTGAGAAGCTTTTTGAAATGATGGCTGGTGTAAGTTAACCCAGACGGCAGAATGTTCTGAATCCAGGTTCAGAAGAGATGTATAAAATAAACTCCAGCAGAAGGAAAGAAGAGCGTTTACAAAACATGCATATCAAAATCCATTTTCTTGTTTGTTTTTTTTGCTTAAAAAAGGATCATTGTCACCTTTCATCATCTCAATAATTTAAGTCATGTTTTTCATGTTACATTTGTTTTCTCCATGTGTGTTTCTGCGGGTAATGTGTGCTGAGGTTTTTGTTTCTGTGTTCCAAGGAGGTTTGCAGGTTAAAAGGTCAGATCCGACTCTGTTCGAAGTCTTTTCAGGGTGATGTGGACGATTTTTGACAGAAGTGCAGTCTTGAATCCCATCAGTCAACCGTTTTATACTTGAGAGCGACAATGGTACAGCGCTTCTGTTGAAGGTTGAAGATGTACCTCGGCAGCTCAAAACTGAGTCGGTCACACTTATCAGTCAGCTCGTTGATCATTATTAACATTTATCTTCTGAATGGGTCACAATGTTCTTCTAGTTCACACAGCTGATGGTAGGAATGTGTATTTATTTTGCTGTTCTTTGTTTTATCAGCGTATCTGTAAACACAATGTTTGTTTCCACATATTTAAAAGAGCAAAAGGTGTTTCCAGTTAGAAAAACACTCGCACAGGAAATAAAACTACGCAGAAGTTAATTTAGACCACTTGACCTCATATCCGCTGTTTAAATCTACCTTGTTGCACGTCTGTTCCTTACCTGCAGAGAAAAAAATACAAGTTTACGCTGTTCATTGAAGCCTCGCTGTGATTTCTAACATCAATCCGTGAAAACGGCTGGGTGACGTTTAAGACGACACAGATGTGGACTCGTGTTGTAAAAGAGAACTTTAGTTTCTATCGGGAGCTTGGATTGAAGAGGAAAGTGCCTGATGGCGCTGCATTGTGGGTAATGTAGGAGCCAGTCTTTCTGACCCATCAACTGCATGAAAGGAGATGCAGCCGCTTGAAACTTGATCTAAGTAGAAATGTTCATATGCAGCTCTGATCCTGAAAAGATTTTTAAATCCTGGCTGTGAACTTTAAAACGTACTGGGGTCAACACAATATCATCTTTGGCTCGAGCTTTCTTACTTTAGTTTAAATCAACATGGGTGTAAAGTAGAGAAGATTGGTATTTTATATGTTGATATGCTGCATCTCAGCATCGGCAGTGACTATTGAATCGTTGTTCAGAAAGATGAAAAGCAGCGTGGTAAAAAGATGTAATGGGAGTTCAGGGGCCTGCTGGCGGTGACGCTGCTGAGTAATCTGAATATTAATTAAAGCAGATGCACCAGGGGGCTTCCTGACCAACGGCTCAGCGGGCACAAGGGCAGTAACGCCTGCAGTGTTGGTGCAGGTCTAATGCCCCCTTGCGCCTAATGAGTTGACCTGCTGCATTCAAATTAGTTAAAAGCAACGTTGATATTCTTATTCTTGGAGCAAAACATTCATTATTCTTCCACTTTGGCCTTCATTACTTAACCATAAAACTGAAAGTGCAGCCTCAGGTTATTGATTTCTACCCCGTCAGAGATCGTTTGCTTCCGTTTTTGATTTAAATGGATATATAAAAGGGAGGAAAAAGAAAAATCGGGTCCACTTTGAAGCGCCGCAGCACTGACGTCATCGCCGTTACAGATGCCGCGTTTGCATACGAGGCCTAAAGTTATTTCTAGAAACAGGAGATTACCTGGCTACAAAATTCAGATTGGTGACTTAATATTTTATCACTGCGACCACTTATCGCCCGTCCAGATTAAACTGGATACGTTTATATAAAACACATTAGTTCCTGCTGTCGGAGCAGTTTCCACACCTGGAAACATCTGCGTCCCAACTGAACTAAAGCGAAACTCATCCGTCCGAGCGGAGACGCACCTGTACAAAGATGGGTCCGTTTAAGTATCGCGTAATGTCATAAAATGGAATCGATCTTCGTTTCGTAGAAACGTCTGAACTTCACATTTTCGCCTGCAGACGGATGGAGTCGGTGCAGAGATGCTTTCAATCAGAAGGCGACGGCCTTTAATCGCATGGAGGTCTTCCTGATCAAACTGAAATGTGGGCGTCTAAATTAAAATGTCAGGTAGTTTTCTGCAGCAGGACCCGCTGCGACTCTTCGCCCGGTACGAAGACCGTCGGCGGATCGTGGCCGGATCCGCCTCCTCCCTCACGGCAGTGAGTCCCGCCGCACTGGCCGACAAACGCGCTCATCACTCCCGTCGACGGCTCCTCCTGCTGTGCCTGTCCTCTCTTTTGTCTGTTAATCTGTCTCATGGCTGAAGATTTTATGTACAAAATAAAAAGATTTTTACAGAACTGGTCTTCGGTGTCGGTTCGTTTGAATGCTGATGTGAGGAGAGACTATCGATTACCCGCTGCAGCCGTAGTGACGTCATTCATCAACCCGACTATCTTCAGGTTTTCGGGCTTCATATACTTAACTGTTAATTTACGCCGATTAATTCTAACGTTTTAAGTTAATTTACATAGTTTTTACGTTAAAATAATTTTCAATTTCCCTATTAATTGTATTGTGTATTAAAAAATAACTTCACATCCGCCAAAAGAAAAGAAGATACTTTTGTAATAAAGAGAACATTAAAAGTGTTTGAAAGGGAGCAAATTAGTTCATCTCAACCATCTAGTTAAGTCTGGCGTTGCTTTAATTATCATTACTGACACATTTTGTTTCACTTCAAGTTTTCCCAACAGCCTCCTTCAGCTACTAAAAGCTGTCGCGTTGATTAAAGACGGCAAAACCTCTAAGTAGAAACCATGAATATCAAACTAAAATTACACCAAAGGCTGAAAACCTACACGTGTTTGTGATGATCCTGGTAAATAAGTGATGCACTGTAAATATGTTTGATTATAAAGGCTGAACTCTATATGAACATAACAGGGTTCATGTTAAAATTATACAAGTAGTATGAAACACGTCTCCTTTAGTGAAATAAATCTGTTCAAGCAGCTCACATGTGTTTTTTACTTAAAATAAAACACCAGTTTCATCTGGGAAGAGTCAACTACAAGCCCAAACCAGCGACTGTTACTTTGGGCTCACTGAACCAGTCGTTTACATCATGTTTTTGAAGCACATTTCTCACCTTTTTTAGTAAAAACGTTGATCTACTACTGCAGATCTGTGTCCAACCTGCCAGTTATCACAAAACCGAGCATGAGCGGAGGGACTGAGGGGAGAATATTTCGTTTTAAAGGCTTGGATCTCTGAATGTTACATTCCTGGCTGCACATTTCCCATCATTTCCCCCCTTTCTGGCATATTCATTTCACGATTAGTTAAAAGGCAAAATTAACCTTCACCATTCTGACAGATCCTCAACAATTAAAGGGGAAACCTCCTCCAGCTAGAAAACACTTCTCCTTCGTCATCTCTTCTAACCAGAATCTACAGGGATGGGAAAGAAGCGAACCCTCGTTTAATAACGTCTGATATCCTCAAGGCTCCGAACAGCCACGCAGCCGCTTTTAATAAAGAGACAACAAATCAGGGACGACATGAGTCTATGTATACTTTAACAAAAAAAAACATTTATTACAGTATTTGACATCTCATTATTTTTCTACCACCTACAAACAATCCAGAAAATGAACACAGAAGACAGTTAAATCTATCTCGTAGCACACGGTTAGTAGAGGGTGATGTGCAGAAACCGCTCCAGCTCTCATGTCGTCTGTCTGGTAATCACTCGTTGGCCTTAAATAGAAGCAGACATCTGTCCGCTAAAAGCTGACGGCGGCCGGTTTATCATCCTGCAGCCAGAGCCAAATCTGGTCACAAAGACACCGAAAATATGACTTTTACTTGTTAACGGGATGATTACGCTGGAGTGTCTCAATAATGCTGTTAGTGTTCTGTAAGGTTCCTCTCAGCTCATCATGATCGGTATTTCAGACGCAGCGGAGAACTTCGAGTCAGTCTGGAAAGATGGAATTTTTAAAAAGTCTGAGTTTAAATACACCAGAACACAAAATATGATTCTGTGATTTAGGAAAGTACTTGAATTACATCAAGCTCAGTGACAAATCAGCGAAGTACCAGTTTTAGAGTAAAAACAGGCAGGAGGATCAAATACTTCTGACATATATAGTTTTTATGGACACGTCATTCCGTCCAAACAGGTTCCTTGCAAAAAAAAAACATTATTCAATTGTTAAGGGTGAATATTTTAGAGTTTTCTCAATGCTATCAATCGGGATTTTTGTCCACAAAAACAGAAATAGAAATTAAAATCTCTTTTGCCATTAAATTTATTAGCATTCAGGTTTGTAACGTTGCTCATATAAATAAACACACTCAATGTATTTAAAGGCATCGCTTCCAATTACACAATCAGCACTGTTACACCTTACTAAACGTGAAACACCTTCTTTTCATAACACTAACGCACATCTCCTCCTCCTTCCAGAGAGTCTTCATTCACTTACTTGCACAAAAGAAGTGAGTTTTGTGAAGGAGGTTGATTGTGGAAACGGACTTGTTCTGCATGAAAATATCGTTTAAAAAGTGGTTTGAAAATGCACAAACTCTGATGATGCTTTGGAGCGTTTGATTTGGCAGCATCAGTTTCCCCACTCCTGCAGCTCCCCGTCTCTCTCTAACACACTCTGGAAGGAGATAAGGCACAAAGAAGCCACGCGGCGAGAGCGAAGCGAGGAGACGCGTTGGCAGAATGAAAAGCATCCTACACCGCTGACAAAACGGGAGCGTGACTCACTGCAAACCGCAGACAGATGGGTTTTTGGTACTCGATAGAACAGGTGTAGAACAGGTGTAGAACTCGTGTAAAAAGATAAATTGGAGTATAGGTTAGAGGAGGAGAAGACTTTTCTTCTGTTCCAGACTGACACAAACTGCTTCAGAGATGATTTCGGTCCCAGTTGGAGGAAATATTTAGGAAAAGCTCAGCTCAACTCCCTCCTACCTGCGAGGGTTTTACTGGGTTTGACCATGAGTGGGAGTTTCACTGGCTGCTCCCCTCTGCCTGCTCCTCCTCCTCCAGTTCAACCAGAGCAGCGTGGCGGTTGGCCTGAGAGCCCTCGCTGAAGAAAACCTTCTTAATCACACCGGACTTCGGCGCCCGGATCGTGTGCTGCGGAGACACAAACGAGCGTCGGGAATCAGCTCAGTTACACGCACAGCAGTGTGTGTGTGAAGGATGAAGCCGGTATGCTTCCCTCACCTCCATCTTCATGGCGATCATGACCATCAACGGATCTCCAACGGTCACTTTGTCTCCGGCTTTAACCAGAACCTGAACACAGAGCAGCACATTTCAAGTCTGTTTTCTTTTTAAATTTGTGACTACGTCACCTGGGATTCTTTAAGTTGTTGGCTCTGCTCTTATCAGCCTATTTTCTTTGGAAGTAAACAGTAAAAACTGTAGACAAGGAGGAAGCAAAGACCAGCAATTCTTCACACATTTAAGTTTATTGTCTACAAGTGTAAATGCCAGTCGCCGAAACAGCCATCTGTTCAACATCCATTCTTCCGGGAGTTCTGTTATAGCTTACTCAAATTCAAAGAGCAAATGTGCATCAGTGCTTCGCATTTATCTGACAGTATTCGAGTTGCTTCAGCAGAATTCACATCTGAGAAGTAATTCGATAAGAGTGTGACCTCATCCATATTTATCAGGCATCTGTCGGTTTGTTATGAAAAATCCCAACATGAATGGAGGTGAAGCAGAATTCATTCCTGCTTTGGCAGGAAAATTAAATCCAACTCCTCTTTCAGATGGAGGACATATTCTGATACGTGTAATTCCAGATCAATCGAAATGTCCTGCAGCTGTGTGAGCTGGTCGAGTACAGAAACAGGACTGAAGGGACACTTGAAGGAAGCAGCCAGTCGATTTACACTGAAGAAGAACTTTGATGGTCTTAAATATCTCCTTTACCACAAATGACTCCGAACGTTGGCTAGAATTAATTTAATTGTAGTTAAAGGTGAGTCCGAATGAGAGCCAACCCGTTAAGTGTAGCTCACCTTCTCTATGGTCCCAGTCATGGGGGCCACAGCTCCCCCCTGAGCCCCCGACCCGCTCACTCCGGCCAGGTACTTCGGCACCGAGACAGACACCTGTGAGCTCCCCTCCTGCAGGAGACGTGAGGCAGTCGGTGAGTAAACTGACGGCAAAACGAGGGAACATCAAATATTATACAGAAACTTATCAAGCAGAAGAAGCTTCGGTTTTAGTTCCAGATTTCCCACAAATTCTTCATCCTGCTCTCAGACTCTACAGATCCATTTTAACATCTGCGAGTTTAAAAAAAAAAAGTGGTTGAACTGCTGAGGAAAAGTAGTGCCGGTTCATTTTTATCAACAAGTCTTCACTTGGTTTCTTTTGAAAGTCAAAAAGGATTTTTGCAATAACAAAACACCCTTCGTTGTTCAATTAAATGCACATGTGTGATTAGTTTTAAGTGCTGGTTTCTGGGACGGTGAGATGAACATTTCATCAAACCAAAATAAAAAAAATAACAGCGTGAAAGAAAACATTAACTGTTACGCTGTACTATATTAAATTTGAAAATATGTTTTAATATGAAAAATAAATAAAACAACACAGGATGTGTGTGCTGGTGCTGAGGCGACGTGGTCAGAACCTACAGTTGAGAACAAGTGCACCGTGCTGTCCAGGATCACCAGTTTGGGACGAGACTTCACTCCGTTAACGGAGCAGTGCAAGAACGAAGCTCCACCCTCCACCTCCACCTCCCCTCTTACGTGGTGCACCTCCTCACCGACCTGAAAGAGGAGCGACATGTGCGTAAGTAGATCAAGGATGCAGCATCACCACCCAACAAGACGGATTCATGCATTTATTAACAACGTCTTACTCTATATTTAAGAATAAAGAGATTTTTTTTTTGGACCCTTTTTCATTTCTATTTCAGTGTTTTCCAGCTCACCTGCATACTGTAGCTTCCATCTTTGTTATATGTGATGACCACATCAACTTCTAGGAGACAAACATAAAAAAACAGGTGAACATCATGACAATTGTCGAAAGATGGAAAAATGGAAGAAGCTGCGAGCCAGACTTATTTCTTGGTCTTAAGAGAAATTTAAATAGAAACACTGAATATTGAATACAAGTTCATTAAAAAAAAAAGTCAAACACTGGAGCCGCAAACTTAACTCAATCCCAGATAGATCGTTATGAGTCCAGTTTACATTTTAATATAAACATACTGTTATGGCCAATTCTAACCCAAATGTTCATTACTTTCTGTCACCAAAGCATCAAATAATGTCACGCTTTTAATAGAACAGATGCATGCATGCACCTGCACGTGGACGCATGCATGCACCTGCACGTGGACGCATGCATGCACCTGCACGTGGACGCATGCATGCACCTGCACGTGGACGCATGCATGCACCTGCACGTGGACGCATGCATGCACCTGCACGTGGACGCATGCATGCACCTGCACGTGGACGCATGCATGCACCTGCACGTGGATGCATGCATGCTTCTGTTCTATCAAAAGCGTGACAGCGGGACAAAACAGAACCCTGCTAATCAAACATCTCACTGAAGGACACATTTTCAGACCTGGACTGCTACAATCAAGGTCACAAGATGAGGACTGTGGCATGCTGAAGTGTTTTTTACTTCTATGTCCCCTTTAGATACTAAATATAAAGTGAAAAAAGTCACATGAACTCTGGGCACTAATGTTTGCGGTAATGGTACATGTGTTACTTACTTTTGTCACCCAGCTGCAGTGTCATGTTTCTGTTAAAGCAGATGTTGTTTCTCCAGCCACTGCTGGAACCGAACGGCGAGAAGGGGTCTGGAAAAAGGCACACACCAAAGTAAACATTTCATCTGACCTTGGTCTCGCTGAGCGTCATCTCTGTGCCTCACCTGTGGAGGTCTGCGTGAACTCCTGTGTGCGGTTCCTCTCCTGCAGCACCAGGCCCAGGGCGGCCTGGCAGATCGTTGCACCAGAAGTCGCCCTCGGAGCGGGGAAGAGGTCAGCGTAGTGCTGTGGGATGAAACTAGTGCTCACGTTTCCAGCCTCGAACTCTGGGTGGCTCGATAGGCTCAACAAAAAGTCTATGTTTGTGTTCAGTCCAACAATCTGCAGAGAAAAAAAAAAACAAAAAAAAAACTTATAAAAAAAACAACAGAAACTATTCGTATGTACTGTTCATAATACATGTAAAGTTTTATTTCAGTGTGCGTCTTACATTATACTGTCGTAAACAATACCGCAGTTTCTTCAAGGCAGCAGATCGGTCTTCTCCCCACACCACAAGTTTGGCGATCATTGGGTCGTAATGAGCAGACACCTCGTCTCCTGCAACCAGACACAGCTGTAAACCCAACTGTTTGTTTTATTTCATCTCAAAGAAAGAAAAAAGTGCAAACGGACAGATATCCATCTGCACACCTGCTGTTCCACGGTTCTTTTAATGTACCATGTTATATCAGCTCCTTTTAGAGAGTGAATGAGACAAAGTTCACGCCCCACCTTCTCGGACTCCAGTCTCTATGCGAGTGTGTTGGTCTGCTGCAGGTGTGGACAGATGCAGCAGAGGCCCTGCTCCTGGAAGAAAGTCATTGTTTGGGTCCTCGGCGTAGATACGGGCCTCAAAAGAGTGTCCTCTTAGGATGATGTCATCCTGAAGGAGGGGCAGCCGCTCCCCTGCTGCCACCTGGAGGAGGATTTCAAAAAGTGAATCCGGTTTCATTCGAGATAAGAGGTCCAGCTCCCAAACACATTTCAGCTGCTTCTTCTCCTGTCTCACCCTGAGCTGCCACTCCACCAGGTCGGTGCCGGTGATCATCTCTGAGACGGGATGCTCCACCTGCAGTCTTGTGTTCATCTCCATGAAGTAGAAGTTGTGCTGGGAATCCATTATAAACTCAACTGTGCCTACAAAGAGAAAAACAAGACAACGTCATGTTCTGTGTTAAGGATCCGAGTTGCCGCTGCTGCCGAGGGCGAGTGCAGGTCGGCGTTTGTGAGTCTCACCTGCCCCGACATAATTTACAGCTTTTGCTGCTCGGACAGCTGCCTCTCCAAGTTTCCTCTGAACCTCAGGACTTATTCCAGGCTGGAAAAATGTGAAAGCATAGTGAAGTAGAATGAACTGAATGTTTGTTCTCACTTTTGTAGAAAATAATGACAAAAGAGATTTCCAGTATTCTGCTCTTTAACCACAAGAACAGCTTAACAGGGTCAAAATGTCAGAAAAAAAAAAAAGTAATACAATGTCAGCTCGCGGTGTGGCCGCCACTCAGCGCTCACCCCTGGTGCCTCCTCTATGATCTTCTGATGTCTCCTCTGGACGCTGCAGTCCCTCTCAAACAGATAGACAGCGTTGCCATGCATGTCCCCAAACACTTGAACCTCAACGTGTCTGCAGAGAACAAACACAAAACGTACATTTATTCACAAATCACACAATGGAGCGGTGTTACAGTCTGAGTATCAGTAAGCGAGTACCTGGGGTTCTCTACAAACTTCTCAACCAGCATGACGTCATCATTGAAGGACTTTCTGGCCTCTCGTCTCGCCGACTCCAACTGCTCCAAGAAGTCAGAATCTGACCTTGAAATTCGCATTCCCTAAAACAAGACGTAGTTATGTGAAGCTTTCTGCAGTCACACTGCGAATTATTTCAGTTTTTCCGCTTGCTCTCACTTTTCCTCCTCCACCACGAACTGCCTTGATCATCACGGGGTATCCGATGCGGGCGGCCTCCGTCTGCAGCCTCTCATTTGATTGGTCCTCTCCGTGGTAACCACCAATAATTGGCACCCCAGCAGCTGACATGATATGTTTGGATGTGCTAAGAAAGGAAACAAATACAAATAAATTGATGCACAATTTTCAGGACATGTCTATACGTCTTCTCAACACCTATTGAAAAAATGAATATGCGTTACCTCTTAATGCCCATGTCTCTGATGGCAGAGGAAGGGGGTCCGACGAAGATGATTCCTTCCTGTTTACACGCTTCTGCAAACTCTGTGTTTTCTGAAAGAAATCCATATCCAGGATGGACTGCCTGCATGGACGTACACACAGTTGAAAATAAAAAAGTTAAAAAGACAAAAAGTTACTAGAGACTGGGGCTGGTAGTACAATAAAATTAAATTAAAAAAACCTTTTAGCAGGATTACTCACATGTGAACCCGACTTTTTTGCCACATCCAAAACTTTCTCCATACAAAGGTAACTCTGCTGGGAAGGAGGCGGGCCGATGTGGTAGGCCTCATCTGCCTACCAAACAAAATCAAAAAGTCTCATGGGTTCATTAAAGCAGCTGTAGAGATGGGTGAAACCCACCACAGCTTCTCTCGATAATAATGGACCTCACCATGGCCACGTGCATGGAGTCTCTGTCTGCGTCACTGTACACCGCCACAGAGCGCACACCCATCTTCTTCGCCGTCCGCATCACACGGCATGCAATTTCTCCACGGTTGGCGATCAGCACCTTTTCGATCCTCTCTACGCCTGCAGTCATAATTAAAAAAAACAAAAAACAAAAGTACTCTTGAGATAAAGCTCAAGAATAAGCTCTACAATGCCTAATATGTTTACTTGCAACCTGATGATAGTGATCAGAACAGGTAGTGGCTGAGTTGACATCTTCTGACATCTTCCGGGCAGGTTTCCGGCCACATCACAGCACTGAGCCAGCCCTAATAAAAGTCCTTAATGCCATCCGGCTAAACACGGATAGTGGCGACATTTCAGTCTTGGTCTTACTGGATGTCAGTTCGACAGTCGACCATAACATCTTGATAGACCGGCTAAAGAACTGGGTGGAACTTTCTGGCGCAACACTTGCCTAGTTTGAGTCCTATCTAAAAGACAGGGGCTATTTTGTGTATTTAGGTAAATACAAATCAGAGCTAATAAAAAATAACACGTGGAGTTCCTCAAGGTTCATTCCTGGGGCATCTGTTGTTTTACATCTATATGCTCCCAGCTGCTCAAACTATAAAAAAACAAAAATAATAGTGTTTGGGCCAAAATTCATCTCTGATCTCCTGGTCCATTATGAACCAACCAGAACCCTCAGGTCGTCAGGGTCACGCCTACTTTCTGTACCCAGAGAACCAAACACGGTGACGCAACGTTCAGCTTGTATGCTCCTTACCTGTGGAACAAACTCCCAGAATGCATCAGGGCTGCTGAAAAACGCTCGGTTGCTTTAAGTCAGAGTGAAAATCTTTTTATTTACTGCTGCATTTCAGTAACCCACCATAATGCACTGAGTCCGAGTCTCGGGAAGACCAACATACTCGGATCACTTAGACAAGTGGACCCGAACCTGAGGAAGTATTTAACGAACCGAACGACTGACTCACCTCCAGAAACAAGCCTCGCGCCTCTTTTGGTCCATGACAACTTTCTAAGGACAAGAAACAACAGAGAAGCTGTTTGAAAACAACAGCGATAATAAATCCGTGTTTTGATCACAGTCACAGTCGCAGCAGCCACATTAGCGACACTAGCTGCCAGCCGCTACCTTTATTTAACCTTGCTCCGATCATGTCTCATATTCTAGCTCGCACGATGAAAGAAAAAATATATCATTTACGTGTGACAGTGTGACCGAAAACGCGCTTTTCCGAGCGTGTTACACGCCGTGAGTGTCAGAAAATAACTTAGATGTTGAGTAGGAATCTGAGTGGTTCGCTCAGATGCGAGCTGCTAACGGGTAACTGCAAAACTAAAAATCCAAACAGGGAATTACACCGCCGCAGAAAACAGGCCGTTTACGGAGATCATTCAACTAGTATCTGGACTCACTGTGTGAATATCCTCAGACCCTGCAGGGTTGGAAAACTCAGGATAACTGCAGCCATAGCCAGCAACCGGTCGGGCTAGCGGCGCTAACGGGCTAAATGAGCACCTGAAGAGGTGAAGGCGAAGTTTTAATGTATTTAACTGCTCATTTGCTGTGTGGTTATTTTCCAAAGGCTGCTAAACACGGACCTTAAACCAAAATAAGAAAATAACACAATTAAATTATGACATTGGTACAACAAAAGCAGTGGCAAATTATTTTAATCAATTTATTGTAATTTTGACTTAACCAAGGACTCGTAGTTTGAGGTAGCCAATGATCGAGAGCGACGAGGAGGCGGAGCCGCACGCTGCAGTTCCCAGGTGTCACCGGCAGATGGGAGTGTTTCTCCTACAATCTTCTGAGCCGCGTAAAGTTATAAAGAAATAATACACACAAACATGTAGCCTTTATCTAATAGAAATAATAATGAACCATGATTAATCATTAATCAAAACAGACGTTATTCATTATGGTATTAAATAACAAGCGAAAATGAATAAACCGGGGTGGGGGTCTGCTAGAGCCTATCCTACCCACCGTCCTTCACCAAGAATAATAATAATAGTAATAATAACAAAAGTTTACATTTAAGACATCTGGTGGAAAAACTTATTTACACCTCTGTATAATATGTTTTAACCACTAGGTGACTATCTGTACTAAGACTTGAGTTCATCAGACTATCATGAATAAAGACGTGAGAGAAGACCCAAAGTTTAATAGATCTAATTTCAGCAGTTGCGCTCAAGTGCGATCAAAACATACATCAGGCATCTTGATTCAGAAATGACAAAGAGTCTCAGTTTACACAGTGATTTAAACACCACAGAATAATTTAAACTAAACACTACATGATTATCATTACTAATCATTGTGTGTGTGTGTGTGTGCGTCAGCAGAGCAGTGAAATCAAGGACCAAATACGGATCAGCACAACCCGAACTATACGAAGGCCTCAGAATGTCCTAAAGACCATATGACCATAGGACAGGTCACAGAGTATCTCAGAGACAAGATATGCGTCTGACCACAGGTTAGGTCACAGATGAATATTTTCCATGACGTCTGGCCAACAGAAAATTATTTAATACTAAATATATCTCCATCTAGCTTCACAAGATCAAAGTCTTTCATATCCTGATCTGCGGCGTTCTCTGATGAGCAGGAGACTCAGCAGGGTGATCAGAACGAGACCAACCAATACGGTCCTGATGATGTGGGGAAATATTCTGCGGTTGAAATCAGGCCAACACTCCACCACTGAAATAAAACACAGGAAGGGAGCGCATTTAACCGTCATTCAGTAAAATACAGACAAACAATGTGAATGAATTATGTATCATAAACAGAATGATCAACAAAGTTGAACAAAATGATAAATTATCTAAAACTCAACCTGATCCAACCTGTAAGAGACTAAAAATGATTTCTTTTTCTTTTTTAATTTGTCTATTAGATTTTGCTTTCCGTGTGTCTTAATATATTGTTCTGCATATATAATCCTATTGATCATCTCCCCTCAAATGCAGTCACCTTCTCCATATTGTCCATCTGGCAGACTGAAGGCCTGCATCTGCAGATGAACCAGCTTGACGCTCAGCAGAGAAGCCAGCTGGATGCTCAGCTCCGATCTGCACTTGAAGCTTTGACCACTGGCTGCCTCGAAAAGCTTCTTCTGGGTCACTGAACCTGAGTATGTTTCATCTGCAAAGAAGAGTATGTCAGACAGAAACCGTCACTGTTTTTTAGTGGTATACAGTCTGAGCTACTAAAATATCTGCATGCGTGCTCTTACTGAAGCATCCGTCGCATGCAGGCTGAGGAGACAAGTACGCAGTCAGGTTGGTGACGTAGACATATTCCTTTTCCTTTAGATGGAAATGGAAAAATTGAGGCTGGCTTAATAAATAAACACAATTTCACAAACAATTTCCATTAAAAAAATGTACATTAAACTGTAATTACTCTCTTAAATTGATTCTGTTACATTTTGAAAATCTGAATGATAAAAAAACCTGAATCATTTTTTTTTTCATGTTACACAAACCCAAAACGTTGTAAAATATCCCGGGATGAGGCAGAGTACACCCTGCAGACTTCCAGTTCATGGGAAAGATAACACATTGACACATACGGACAGGTTAGTCTGCATACCATAAAGCCGTGAGGATAACCAGAATATCTGCAGTAAAATCTAACTGGACAGAACCTTCATTCCTCTTATACCTTCCTGAAGGTGAAGTGCAGACCAGCGGTGTTGTCTGATAGTGTAAGAGAGAGAAGAGCCGTGTCTTTGCTGCAGTAACCTCCCATCCTAACCCTGGACGGGTTCAGGCTGAAAAACCAGGTCTTCTGGACACACAAGGAGAGAACTATCACTTTATTTTTAAGTCTGTCGTGTTTTTCTTCAAGAATATGCAGAAAAGCTTTACTCTGATCTGTATCATCTTCACGTACAGATGTACTCTGAGCATAAAGCTGGAGTTGTAAAGACAAACAGTAAGTGTGACACAAACAATAACCACACTTACCACCGAAGTTTCCATACAGTTTAGTTTGTGTCTTCTGTGCACATATTTGGTAGTATTGCCTTTTAAACTCAAATATTCGGGGTAGGCCTTCAACAACTAATTATTAGGGTCTTTGCCTCCATGCGCAGTTGCAAACTGTGATCTGACAGCATCTTTAGGGGGTGTGTCATGGCTGTTTCTGGTTTATTTGTGTGTTTTTCTTGTATGATGGCTGGCAGGTAGCTGTGTGCTCCAGTGCTGTTTCCATCCATCATCTATACCTACCGGTTTCTGTTTTAATTGGGTCACAGAGATCCGCTAAAACCTGTCTAAGCTCTCTTCAGGCTAAAATCATGAGTACGCGCTGGACAGATCGCTGGTCACGTATAGACAAACAACCGAACACACTGACACTCAGGCAGTTTACAGCCACCAGTCAACTTGACATACACGTTCATGTCTTTTGGACTCTAGTGAAAACCCAGTTGATGTTAATACTTATGTTGAAGGTCTTAAAATACAAAACATCTGCATGTCAACTCCAATGATGACAGTTTGCCTGCTAAACATACCAGTGAATGAGTGTTGGGAACAAAACGTGGAATACTAGTCACAAACCAGCAGGGCCACAGATGCACAAACATAAAGCGAGACAGTCGCAGCCTCTGACCTTCGCCTCGGTGACTATGTACTCTGCTCCCATGGTGGCTTTGATGCACGGCGTCCCATCTCGGCCTGTCATCACGTAGCTTCCTGTCACACGATGAAACACACACAGCGTTCAAATGCCACGTTTGATTAGACTCGGGGGTAAAGGTCTGCAACATCACACGTTATATTGTTTGATAACATTTATGTATGAAAAAAAATGAAAATATTAAATTATCTACCACTTAAAAGAAAAATATGTAATTAAATTTGCCTGCACATGCTACACATCACCAGAATGTGATATACTTTGTGTTGGGGGGTTAAAGACTTTTATTACTGTCAAAGTTAATGATAAAATGTTAGTTATAAAGAGACAACATATGAACTTCAACAACTTTAAAACCATAAAGGTTCTCCCGTCACAATTTCTGATCATGGTATTGATATGATAAGGATGAATACAGGTGTATTGGGTGTCTTGTTGGAGTTTTTGCGAAAAACCTGGTTTTTGTGTACCTGTTGTAGGAGCGACCTCGGTGGGCTGCAGGACGGGCTGGTAGGTCTGAGCCTCAGAGAGCCGATCAGCGTCCAGCACAGAGCTGTCAATTCTCTGCAGATGGACACCTGGTGGTGGAGGAGACCAGTCAAACTCACTTTACTGTTCATCAAAGACTTTTTCTTATATCATTAACAGAAAATGTCAACTTTTCAATAGAAAGGCCGCGTGAACTTTGGAACAGTACTGGTTGTAATCGCCTTTTGAGAATGTAAATATGGATAATAGTGGTTTTCAGCTCAATAAATCAAGGAGGAATGAAGCATAAGACACTTTGCATGAGTTGCAAAAGGATGTGTGAGCACATGGAAAACGTATAGAAGTGCTCCAAACCAGAGAAGACAGCTCAGTGAATTTACTCAGACAGAAATGGAGAACACAGATTAGATTTCTTTTTGTTGGGATCAAGAAAGAAAATGAAAAAAGAAACTGGCTATGTCTTAGACTTTACCATGACAATTTATCCTCCTAAGACCTGGTGTACACATACATGGACATCACACGCTTTATTAAAAAATAATAAAATATTCAATTTCTTAATGAGGGGGAGGCAAAGCAACAAGAAAAGAAATGCACCAGGTCTTAGGAGGTCAGTCCAGTTTTGAGTAGTCTAAGCAATCTCATTTAAAAAGAAAGAACACCTACTTTTGCCTTTCATAAATACAATAAATGCTTTCAAAATTCACAAAAGGTGCTTTATTTAATCTTTACTATCTAAAAAATATCTTAATCCTGGTTTGATGAGCCTAGATATGTTGTTTTTGATCTGAACCCCACATAAGGTGGACTAGCTGTAAAAACAGTCAGGGAAGTTTGCCCTTTTGTGCATAATTAAGGCTTCACTAATAGCAAATTGTGTTTCATATGTAGTCTTTACAGGTATGATGAGTTCAAGTTTTTGGTTTTTGTGTGGGAGCTGATCTGCGGTGGTCTAAGTGCTTTAGAAAGCAGTGGACCGGCACTTTTGTCTTCAGCTGAATCAGAAACTAACTTCAGATCTACAGAAGGAACTTTCCGGTGATGCTGAAAACCCACCAAACAAATAATGTTTTTAATGTCACACCATGAGTAATCCTGTATTTTGGATATGTAGTTAAATAGTAGACGCTGTCAGAAAAACAAAAGTGGAGAAAATAAAAAAGCCTCCCACTTTCCACATCAGTTCCACATCTTTATCAACTTAAATATGCAGATAACTTAACATATCAGCTGCAATAACCATACTGCAACAAGAAATGGTTGTTTCCATTGAATGCTTCACCTCATCTATGATAAAACCACAGGGTGAGAAATAGCACAACTCTGGGACCACTGAGGACCACAGAACCAGCACCCGGGACAGGAAACAAGAACGAGCTCAAAGATGTGAAACATGTGATGCTGAAAACAGCACTTCCACCAGACTGCAGCTACGAGGATCAATCTCTCCGTAAAGTCAAACCTAAACAGATCTTTCAGCACATATTCAATAAAAGATCATTTAATGCTGACAGGATTCAAGTGCATCTGCGACATGAACTGTTACAGGATGATAGTAAGAGTTCAATCTTCCTGCCGTTTTCTATTTTTTACATTGCTGATCTGTAAGAAGTCTGTGTCTACAATAAAATATTTGAAATCAATGAGGAAAGAGAAAAAAGAACACGCCGACCTTTTGAACTTACATTGAACAAAAGCAACCAGGAAGAAAAGAGACCGTCCATCTGTGTGACCACTGAGCACCATAGCTGGAGGAAAATAAAGTTAGAGAATACTACCAGAAAGGAAGTGCAGTCTAGAGCAGAGGTGTGGTTTGACTCGTCAATGTGAGAACAACTAAACACCTAACGAGTGTGGGAAGTGCAGAGAGGTGCGCTGCCTCTTTCAGCGCTGATGTCACTGATGGCGAAGTCATTTTAACAAGGAAACCACCAAGTGACTGCATCACATCAGCACAGGTGACTGAAGCTCACATTCATCCACAGTGAAAATGTCACTTGTATTCAATGCAGGATTTGCTGCTGTTTGAGTTGGTATGCACACCGTAAACACCGAGGGACGCCTTCATGCCTGTTTCACGTCCCTCCTACAGTGCAGTGACACAACGGTACATGAACACATTTGTTCATTAAAATACATTCATTTAATCAGATGATTTAAGCATTAACAGTGAGTTATTTCAAACTTTTTTGTTCTGGTTTTGGCCAAAGCAAATGTCAACATCCATGTGCTGCAGTACAAGTGGAGCCTCCCACACTGATCGGTGGCTGAGCTGAGGAAGGATGCAGCTTTGAGAGGCTTTAGAAAGGTGAATTAGTGAAAGAGAAGGTCTTCAGGTAAAGGTAGAAGTGCTTTTTTCCCAGAAAAAAAAATGCATACAAAAACTGGACACAGGATAAGAACACAATAAAGCGTCACAAAACCAGAGATAAAAAGCCTACATCTCAGTTGTCTGAGTCATTATTTAACCATAAAATCCATAATCTTTGATCACCTCAGGAGGAACCAATATTGTCTGCTTTTAAACACTGGATGTTGAAATGCACGAGTTATTTGTAATTCAGCATGAACATTTTTTTAAATGATTCTCTGACAGACGCACACGAAGTGAGGAGCAATGAGCCATCCCTGCATCCACGCTGGTAAGTGGCATCTGCTTTCATGCACGATCCTCACCTGACCTTTGGCACCTTTCACCAGTTTATTTGCAAATTATAAAATCTTTCACATTGCAATTTTTTTTTTTTTGCTTGTTTGTTTTTTGTGGGAAAAAAAAAAAGAAGTTACTTCATGATGTCACTGCATTTCAAGCAGGTGCTACCATAATGAAATAACATGCAATCTGTTGCTATGGTTACTTTGAGAGCAAGACAGAGGGAGAAAGGTACAGAGAGGAACAGGCGTGTGACTTGTTTGAGGTTTGTGATGCAGAGCGGCGTGTTGGGAAGAAATGGAAATGAGGGAGGAGACTACATGAAGGGGCCTTTTTGGAAGAAGCCAAACCAGTGCCAGTCAAGGTGTAGTATAAAAAAATAAAAAAAGGTCTCAAGATGGCTAGAATTGATCCAGGTAACTGAGTGTATATGACACAGCAACGTTGTCGTGGCATAAAGAAGTCATGAAAACAATCGAACTCGACAGGAAGCTCGTCCAAGTGAATCTTTAATAAATGCATAAATGTGACGCCGACTTTTACTTCTCTATAAACATTTATAACTTTCATATCACTCCTTACCCCCCTTTGTTGTTTTTTTTTTTTGGTTATAGGCATCAACTGCTTTATTTGTTTGTATGAGTTTGGTCAGTGAACACACCTCAAATCCTTCTGTTTATGTTTGTGTGTGTAAAATGAAAACTCAAACAAACAGCTTGTGTATTTGGTGAACACTGACTCAGAGCTTCTAAAAATACAATTTTTACATATGAACCAAAATAGGTGGTAATCTTTACGAGACAGTCAATGCTTAAACAAACATCTGCATGAAAAGGAGCCGTCGTGGTGCTATTCTTACCATCTCAAATCTGAGATTAAAAAAGTTATGCTCATAAACAACAGATGAGTCATGAAGCTCTTCTGCAAAGCCGACAAGAGCGCACAGGGTTATGACACAGTGACTCATTTGACCAAATAAATGAGAAACATGTTTTCTCAGCGTATGACTGTAACGGTCACAACACCCGAAGAACAGACTACTGCTTAAGTTACCTCACACAGTCACACAAGATATACATCAAATTCTTTATTTTCTGCCGTCAGTCATCTTGCGCCTCTAAAACTCCACCTATAAACACTCAGGTTATAAAGCCGCGACTCTGAGTCAGGCTTTTACATCATCTGTATTTTATTTTTTTTTAATCTCACTATTTCTTAAAGTAACAACGTAAGATACAAGTCCAAAAACTGTATGCAGTTTCCATGTATTCACTGTTACCTGAATGGAGCCAAAATAATTCATTTATTCTAAAGGAGCTCGGTGCACCACGGATACGTGAGAAGTCTTGTTGTCGTGCGTGGACAGTTTTAATGTCCATGCATTCCTATTTGGAAAGACAAACTGAACGCTACAGTAAGTCTGTAAGGCACAGATGGATGGAGTTAAACATCTGAGCAAATTTAACCTTGTTTGACAGAGGAACTGTGAGGAAATCAGACTGGCTGAGGGTAAAGGTCGACAGGACAAAGTACCACATGAAACACAAATACACAGACAACACTGACCAACCTCTGTGTTGGATCAAATCGTGTACAGTGAGCACAGTATTGTTGCTAATAAATGATTTCTGTATTTCAATATGTGAGTTTATGCAAGTCTGCAGTGTTTTTCCAGATGAGGGAAGCTCTTACATCTTCATTCATCTTCTCTTTGTCTCTGATAACAGCTGTAATATTGACTCAATGAGCCGGAGAGCAAACAAAAGAACAAACATTTACTCTCCTTTTACCGAGTGAGCATGGGGGAGCATTAATGTGTGTGTGTGTGTGTGTGTGTGTGTGTGTGTGTGTGTGTGTGTGTGTGTGTGTGTGTGTGTGTGTGTGTGTGTGTGTGTGTGTGTGTGTGTGTGCGTGTCCTTTGTGCTCCTCGTCCTCTGCATATGTGTCACTCTGAGTGTCATCATCTCTCTGAGGATTCGCTCCAACATTTTCAGGATAACTTCACTCAGATGTCCGTTGCAGAGTGAAGAGGAGTCAAGTTTTTCCTCTTCAAGTGCAGCAGGATCGACAGCAGGCTTCCACCTTCACAAATCGTAAGCAGTTTTACATCAAAGACTCCTTTTCAGGGGCTTGAAACGCATAAACTTGCTTCTTTTTCAAGCACAAATGAAAAATTTCACTATGATCCAGTTTCTTCTTCCAGAGTTTGAAGGTCATTTGGACACAAAGTGCATATAAGTTGGTCAACTTTGGCTGAAAGTGCTCATCAGCTGGTGTGCTGTTTGTGTTTTCTACGATTTTTACCAGAACAACGTCGAGCTCAGAGACAGGATCAGAGGATGAGGAGTGGAGTGGTGTTGTGTTTGCTGGGCCTGCTCTGCCTGCACAGCTCTGTGACCGGGCAGGTAAGGAGGGAAGAGAAGGAAACATGACTTAAACATGACTTACAGCTGGTTTTCTGTACTTGTGAAATATCTTCTTACATAAGCTTGCAGAAGCTTCTTTGTTAAGATTATTGGTGGTGCAGGAGGACACCTTTCTGCCAGTTTTAAAGTTTCTGTGATATTTGCAGTCAGCACTAGTACAGTTGGGAAGACTTACAATTTCAGGTAAGAGTTAATACTTTAAAAAAGTGCCATGCTGTCTTTGAAAACACAAACACTGTCAGCCAAATACGTTAAACTGAGTTTAGCACTGCAAAGCAGCATAAAAAGTATTTGATTTGAGCATTTTAAACATGAGAGCAGTACTTCAGTCAAAAACTGGTGCACCGGTCTGCCTCTTTAAATGCTGACTAAAACTGCTGACTACAACTGACTCCAAACCTTTGTGACCTTTAGGGATGAAGCAATACACTGATAAGCAGAGGTGGGGAAATAAGGAAAATAACTAATCTTTGAGCAGAAATGATCTACCTCGCATCCTTCGGGTGCTTTTACATACATAAAAAGGGTCTGCTCTACTGTTCCTATTCAATGACACAAAGAGTCACATCATTGGAAGAGAAAACCTGAAAAGCCTTATGAATTTGTTCAGATGAAGAAGGTTGTTAAGGAAAACACTAGAGACAAGGCTCTCAGCTGTGTATTTGCAGTTTGGTCCAAGCGTTTGTAATCAGTCATTTTTCTTTCTTCTCTCCATCCAGGACCCGGAGGAGCCCCAGTCTGGGGTCCAGGTCTTCTGCGATGACCCCTCTGTGGAGAAAGCTGTTCACAACGCCTTGCACAAGTTCAATGAGAGGTTAAGCGCTGGTCATAAGCTGGCTCTTTTTCAGATACTGTCAGCCAGAAAGGTACAACGCTTGCAAAACCTATGAAATGATTTGCATACAACTATCGTTCAGTTTCAGATGGACTTTTACCGGGACACTCGCTGACGTCACAAAACAGCAACACTGCACAATTACATGCTTATAATATTGTACTCAGTATAAATAGATGTTGTTTAAGAGATTATTAATTGAATTACTGTTGCCTGATCAGTAAGTTACAGTGGTAGTTGGGTTAACTGCGCCACTGCACCAGTTTTTCAAAGTTTCTGCATTGAACTAAAACTAAATTATGTCAGTGATGTGTTAAAATCCTCGAGTAGCTGATTCCATGTAAAAGCTCAGCGCATTTGAGCGCAGTGAAGTAATGCACTGAGATTAAACTGAAGTCCTGCGGATGATGACAAACAAATTCTTGGAAAATCGCTGTGACCCTTTGATCTTTGGTACAAAGAGATTGTGCATGTTTGTGCAGGCGGAGAACGGTTCAGCCTCGGTGTTTTCGCTGAAGTTCACCAGCAGGAGGACTGACTGTCCAGCAGGAAGCGACAAGCCCTGGACAGACTGTGACTATTTACCATCCAGACTCAGGGTAACACTCGCTGTCCACACATAAGAACCCCCAATTTACAATGAAACAGACATCAAGAATGAACCTTGTCTTAGATGCTTCGGTTTAAGAAAAGCTGATGTACTAGAACATTAACAAACATGATCTGCTGTGTTGTCCACCAGAAGGCATTTTCTTGCAACGCTACAGTCCACTTGACAGAGACAGAAACCAACACTAAAGAAGTGAATTGTGTCTTCGGTGAGTAAAGAGGATCATCTCATGGTTAATGGTTTGTTTTGACAGAGTGCCTTTTTTAACTCACTGACTCTCTTCTAACCCCACTTGTAACACTGATCCACGACGACTCACCATTTGACTCGTGTAGGTGATCAGCACAGAAATTCATAACATCTTTCCTTTAAAACATATATAAGCAAATATGCACTGGTGGGCGCAGGAAAAACAACGATTGTGCAACATATCAGCAGTTTCTGCAAATACCAAAAACACAATATTAACTTGCACCATGTAGACTTTAATCTCCTTTCCTTATCAGCTGCAGTGTAGGTGTACAGTAAACACAGTTTTTTCTGATTTAAAAGTGTTTTGCAACTTTAAGGCCTCATCTCTGTCTCTCTCTTGAAGCTCGGGCACTCTAGCAGAGGCCTGGGAGCTTGAGGGGTCTATGCAGCATTTTTGCTGTTCCTAGGACTGTGCTCTTCTGGGCAGAGACGTGTGATGTTGCTCCTGGGAGCTTGGCGGTCACGGCTATGAGTGCTCCGATTACCACAAGCACCACTATTCTATTGCTGCTGCTGTCCTCGTGTTTGTCAGCCACCACAGTGTCCAGTTGGTTAGTTATCACCACATCATCATCACCAGTCTGGATCTGGAAGTCTCACATGATCTTTGCTATTTAATTCTCCGCGCTTCCAAGCGATATCTCCCATCTTGGTTTTGGGACTTCCAACCCATACTAGCATCTCATACAGATGTTCCTGTATGCTCTTTCAGCTGTTTGGCTGTGGCATTCCATGTCTGCTTTACCTCCTGCTCATGCGAGGAGCCATGTGCCCTTTTATCTTGGCTGCTGTGTCTGACAGGAGCTTCCATGTTGTGGAGAGGCATGTTACTGACCAGTAGATGGACATGATTTCCCCTTTCTGGTAGTCCTTCTAACCTGAAGGCCGCCGGATGGATCCCTAGTCCTGTCACATGTCTAAGTGACTCTGAGCACGATGCTGAACGTCACATTGCACCATCGACTTTAAGTCCCAGGCCTGGAGGGTTGTGTGAAGAAGGGCACCAACAGAAAAACAATCTGTGCCAAACTAATAAGCAGAACAAACCGATAAGATCGGTATGATGAACACATTTCAAAACAGAAAGGCCAAAATAACTTGATTTAAAAGCTTTAATTTGTGTGTAAGCACACCAAATTTTGGCTTGTGGTTGTATTTTGTTTTTATACTTATGTCTGCATCTATGAGACGTCCCCGCCTAACATCCTGACCTCACTGCTTTTCCTCCTCTTCAGACCACCTCATCGTTCCAGAGAGGGCCCCCTGCTTAGGCTGCCCTGAGGAGATTGATGAGAACTCAGAGGACCTTAGGGTTCCTGTTACCGCCTCCATCGCCAAGTATAACTCATTGTCAGACTCTACTCATCTTTTCACGCTGCATGACATTGGCCACGCCTCCAGACAGGTACCTTTGGGAGTATGAAGTGAGATGACATGAGGGAAGAATAGTGTCCTTTCTGATCTTCGTTTTATGTACAACACACTCTCCACTGCTGCAGGTGGTTGCAGGCTTCAGGTTCAAGCTGAGATTTGATATGAAGAAGACCGTGTGTGCCAAGGCTGAACACAATGAACTCAACGAGCTGTGTGATGCTGACACCGAGAATGTGGTAAACATAGACTCAAAACACTAATAAGCATAGACATATGCTCGTGAAAACGAAAGGACCCCTTCTTTCCCTGTTTTTAAAATTTTAATATATCAAGTCATAATTAATCATCTGGACTTTTCCAGTTCTCCAGTTTATTTAACAATAAAAAGCCAAAATGAAGAATTCGTCAGTGACAACGCAAAAAAATTCCTACCGTTTCATCTGTAATTAGGATAATAAGTAAGTAACAGCCTGCTGCTGATCATCACAGAAGTGCTGGCAGTTTATTAGTTTGGAACATTTAGGTATTTGTTAACACAACACCAAGAAGGAATGACATAAGCAATTATGTTAGAGAATTCTCTCCCCACCGTGGCAGGTTTGTGCAGGTTGTTGTTGCCCATCCTTCTGGGAGGGGCTATAAGAAGGGTTATTTGGGGTTATTTATAGGGTTTGATCAACTTGATGGGGTTCTTACTGCGTATTTTGTGTATTACAGGAGTTTGTCAACTGTAACTCTACAGTGGATGTAGCGCCATGGAGATTTGAACTCCCAGCAGTCCAGATGGACTGTGAAGGAGGGGCACTGCCACCCACGGTGAGACTCACTTTTTAGATGAAGCCATACTTGAGTGAGCGCTTTGCTTGATGCTGCTTTGTACAACACCTGATATTTATACATTATGTGGCAGTAATTCTTGCAAAAATGTCAAAGAAAGACGAAAGCATCTTTTCCTTTAATTCCTCATGGACAGATCTCTTATCTACATCCACTTCTTCACGTGTTGCATCGCTTTTCTTCTTCTCCACAGGTTTTCACCAGACGACGTCCTCCTGGCTGGTCCCCACTCAGGAACTTTCTGTACAGATCTCCCTCCACTGCCTCACCTTCACTATCACCTCCACCCTCACAAGCACCCTCCAAGGCTACCAAGGAAGAATCATCAGAGGAGGACACCGCCACCCTCAAACAATCTGCATCGCCCAACGCCCAAGCTGACAACCCCACCCACTGCCCCTCCAAGCCCTGGAAGCCTTTCAATCCTGCTGTAGATGCAGCGCCCACAAAGGCAACCACAGATGGCGCCTCCCCACAGCCTTCAGTAGAGGGAGCCTTCAGCGATAAAGACCTGCTGTCTGAAGCTTTGCCTTAAAGGAGTCAAATTCACATAAAAGAAAAAAATCTTGCTTGTCATTTTTGTTTTTATGTTGGTTTGCAGACTAGCTCTCTGTTATAGTATAGTTTTTAGAAATAACTTTCAGAGATGTCATTATTGTTAATAAAATACACAGTGAAGGCAAAAAAATAATTTAATTGGAGTGCAATCGTTTTTTCAACCTGCAAATCTCATCAGAAAGCACTGGATCACAAGACGAAAATAAAGATCTAAATCTAGACCGTTAAAGCTGGCTGGTCTACTTGTTTTTTTAAGGTAAAACTAAAAATAAAAAGGTGGTTTGATATCAGTTTCCTTTGATTAAATCAAAGTAATGTGTAATGATGTTCTCTTTGAAAACGTAAATCTGAAAACCTCAAAGTACAAATAAACACACATATACATAAAAAGAATTCTGACTCTCCACTTCTCTCACTTATTTTATAGTCCCCTTATTTTGGCTAAAAAAATGTAATATTTAAGAGCCTTATTAACAACACTACAAATAGTTTAATGGAAAATAACTATGCATATATATATATATATATATATATATATATATATATATATATATATATATATATATATATATACACACACACACTGAAGTAAATGAAAAAAACTGCAATAGTCATCATGGTTGTGTAAAAGCATTCACCGCCTACTACATCACAGTTTTTTGCAAAAACAAACAGAAGCGAGTGAATGTTTAACAAATTTATTTGTACATCTTCACGGGACACTCAGATGACCAGTCAGTCAGGGCACAAACCTCAACTCAGTGACCAGTGAGCCAAAACAAAACAACATACATTCATAAATAAAGAGGCAGGTTACTGCAAGTAAGAGTAAACTTGTCCTAGAAACTACAGGGAGCAAACATAAGGCATCAATTTATAAACATTTGTATGGCTGCCCATCAGACTGAAAACAAGAAGAAAAAAAAACAGGAATATTCATCCATCTCCCTTCCTCATGCAGGTAGGCTCTCAGAAACCATTCATGGGCCCGTTGTACATTCATTTATAGTATTTGTCAAAGTTCTGACAGGATGGTAATTTACAGAAATATATTAGCAGTGTGATTTAATAATAATAATACTAAAATTAATAACATTAATCCAGAGATCATTTTGTCAATATTTCTGAGAATGTGGACTCTTCAGGAACCTAAAATCTAAAAACAAACCATGTTTTGTCCAAATGAATATATCGCCACTGATCTTGCTTAGGCTAAAAAAAACATACAAGCTCAAATTTAGTTCAGACTCCATTTAATGGCTTTAAGTGAACACTTTTTATTTGAACAATTTCAGTCTGAAACGGTCTGAGTTTTCTGGATACTGAGACCGATATTGATGCAGAATACCTGCTCATCATGGGGAAGACCAAAAAGGGTAAAAAACATGCAAAAACAGCACAACATAAGCTTTACAAAAGGCAGCATTTTCTGCACGAATATTGCACTGAATGATGTTCTTTTATTGAGTCTTGTCCAGAGTTTTTCATGGCGTCACACCTCTGAACGTTCATCTGAAATGATCAAACTTTTCACGACTTCCTACAACAAAGATTTCAAATCTATTAAGTACAATATTAGATGTTTTGTACCATGATGTGATTCTCGTCTCCTGCTGATTGCGGATCAGTACTGTCAAGCTTTTTAAAAAAAAAATGTTTGTATAAATTTGAAATATGAGAGTTGTGACACTTAAAATGGATAAATTATATTTGCCATCATGGACGAGGAGAACTGAACGAATGTGCTTAGAAAACATTTGTGAAGTATCACAAGAGGCTCAGGATGACAAGTTGATATTCATAAATATTATTAGTGTTTAATGAATAATTTTAACACAACTGTGTGTTACTTGATCCTACAAATTTCGACTCGAACGCAACTTTAATCCGTCAATAGTTTGCTTTGAGTCTTCACTCTGAAATGTAGGACTGCGGCACCAAAATCATTCACTACTGGTATCAAACAGCTTGTACACAATACTTCAACCATCGGTGCTCACACACACACACACACACACACACACACACACACACACACACACACACACACACACACACAAACACACACACACACACACACACACACACACACACACCACTTCTAAGCCACCAAAATACAAATGCGGTTCTGATTTACAAAATTAATTTCAAGTAAAACATAAATAACTCATGTATGAAGAGAAAAGGAAAGGTTTCCCACTATTTCTGTGTCCTTATAAACACTTCCTTTTTTCCCTCTGAGGCACAAACCTGCCACGGTGGGGAGAGAGTTGAAAACATTACAGACACCATCACTGCCATCACACGTAGACACGTGAACATACACGATGTGAGTTCTTCATCGGGACCTGCCGATGAAGCCCTGCAGCCTGCACAGAGCCACAACCGATGCGCACAAAAACACGCTCGCCTCATTTGGAGGATAAATGGGAAAGCATATACATGATAAGAACCCAAGAGATCCGTCACACGTTTTTAGGCTATGATAGAGAAGAGAAAGCAGCCGTTACATACAAGCTGCTTCAAAATGTAAATCGCACATACCGCTGATACTGATTCAGAAACATGCATATTAGGCTAACTTCCTTCTTCTCAATAAAAAAGGCAGAATGAGAGCTACATTTTTTTAAATGCACGTCCCAACATTGTTCTTTATTTTTAAAGTTTGCAACTAACACAGCTTACTGCATGATGCAAATCTAACACGAGCTTTCATTGCATACAGTGCTGCCTGATTGGACAAATTTAAAAAACAAAAAAACAACAAAAAAAGCAAAGAGCATCTGGCTTTAGAAAAGTATATAAATACTTAAAATGTGAAGCACTTGAATACATTCAAGCCATCAACACAGCCGACACATGACAACAAGTTTGCACCACTTCTGAAAGGACCACAGCTTCGGCTTTTCAATACAATACGAAACGCCGACAAAGTGCAGACTCTCTTCCACTGACGGGACCCAAGTTCACGCTTAAGGGACGATAGGATGATAGTCTAGACATATGTACATCTACATGTCTTTCTACAGATGCTGTGAGATCGTAGGGATGAAACTATTTCATCTTGAAACTATTTCATTTAAAACGCCACCAAAAAAAAAAAAATGATTATCAAACAAGAAATCTGGTTTTCAGCTCTTCAACCAGCAGGAATCATCAAGCTGTTACCCTGTATCAACTGTTCAGCTTCACGTGGTATACCCAACACATACAAAATACCCCCCAACCCATTTTTTAAATACATTATAATAGTTTCCATGACTTACGTCACACACACAAACTGATTACTGATTATATCAAATGTGATAAATGTGATTGTGCTGTCCCTTTGCATTTTGGTCAAATAGTCAAATAGCAAAACGTTTAAATTTCCATCTACTGCCACCTGACATGAGAACTAATGGCGGTTTGCGCGGAGAATAATCTCATACACCTCCGTCTTTGGCAAGCAACCTCTACTTCGCAGCTTTATCCTCAAATTTCAAAAGTCTATCGTTATTGCTACTCGCCTACGGCCACGCCCACCTTTACCTGAAAACGTTAAGAGTTGTTTGATTAATAATTCTGTCATGGCTTGTTTATGACGTTTGGGCGGGGTCAGGGATGGCAGCGCGCAGCACCGTGGAGTGGTGTATTGGGATGCCAAGGCATTTTATCAAGAGGAAGACGCGGCATTCCCCTGGGTCTCTGCTTACCAAGAGCAAAAAAAAAAGACAGCCAGAGGCTAATAACAGGTCCCATAATTCATAAAATGTTAGACTGGCACTTTCTCTTCAGTTAATCCAAACAGGGCTGCAAACAAGCCAGGATGATACAAAGTGGGCTGCTGTTAAGGCCAAATTAGATGCTTAACATAAACATGAGAAAGGCTAAAAGAAGGCATCAGTAGTTTTGAGAGCGAGTTAAACTCATGTCAAGAAAAAAAAAAAAAAAAAAAAAGATTTAGGTGTCGTAGGTGGTTGCACTTGTGGTAATCAGAAGAAGCTGTAAATAAATACATAAAATTCCAAACATATTTACACAAACAACAGATTTTGAAATTAGGATCTGCCTTTGTTCGACTTTAAATAAAGTAGGCACATAAATAAATTTAAAAAGTCACAATAAATCTGTATATTCTTCTATTATTTCTAAGTGCTGTTTTTGTTGGAGAGGCATCCTCACCCTGAAATTTCTGCAGGAGTCCTTCGCTGCACCTCCGACGTTCCCGAAGGCGCAGCGCCGCTTCGGTGGGGCCGTGGGAGACCGTGCACCTCTGCAGAACAATCTGCAGCTTCTCAGCCTCGACATTTCCGCACGGAGGGACTGGAAAGCTGAGGTCAGATCATGTGTCAAGTCCCAAAAACGGTGGAAGACATCTTATTCGCTCCCAAACGACACCAGTGTGGTACTGTACAACAACTGTGACTGACACATGTATTACACAAAATAATTTAGAAAGTTACTTGTGCCCACTATCTTCTCAGCAGTGACGAGATTGAACCGGAGTGCAGCACTGATATGGCCGAAGGGCAGCAAGTTGAGCTTACTTCTGTGGCTACATTAATAACTTGGCAGATGCAGCTTCTTTAATCGTCAAACTCGTGGTTTTCATCTAGGAGCAGCAGAGTACATGTTTGACTTTCCCTCATTGTTCAAACCGTTCCTGTGGGTGAGGAAACATTAAAAAAACATAAAAATACCTATAGAAGTCATAGTTGGGCGGGAACACAAACATCATCCATGTTTGGTGATTCTTCACAGGCTCACGATGAAAGTGCATGTAGACCCAAGCAGGAAATGGTGCACGGGCATCTTCAAGACCGCACAACGCAGCAGACAAAAAAATCTGACCAAGATGTGGAAAACAGTTTAAATAAACAACAAAAAAAAAGGTGGAGAAAAAATAAAATGAAAGTGAAGATTTCCTGCACTGGTGACGTTGATTGTGTGTCGTCTGTAAAGAGGAAATCAAATTCCTGCTTCTGGCTGAGCTCAATAAATACTCCAGGGTGGGACTGGCAGAGTTCGTGTGTGAGGTATCAGTTCAGTGCATGCTGTCTAATTGTGTGGAATATCCAGTCCATTTTGGTGGTCCACCCTCCGTGGTGGGCGTCATTCATCTGTTTCATGAAATAGTCCAAAGCCTCCTGCAGCATACACAAAATAAAAGCAGAGATCAGAGGTTCCAGAGGTCAGGGAATAACTGTTTTGAAAATGACGTAAATGAGAACTGGGAATGTTTGACCAGAACAGTTAAAAGAGCGAGAGGGAAAAACAACAGATACTCACCTGCTCACCTTTCTCCAGAGCCAGCGTCTTTCTGATGTAAGCAATGTCATCGAAGGACTGCAGCTCAGGCATGCCAGAGCCCAGCATCATGGAGAAAAGGTTGATGAAGAGGTTGGCGTGTTGTCGGATGGCCAGGTAAGCTTTGTAACACATCTCTTGAAACCTGAACAAGGAAATCCAGTCGATCATCTTCGTTAAGTTTCTAGTCTGCCATGTGAGTAAGATTTCAACGAAAACTTCCCGTTCCTGGAAATTTCCTGTTCCAACAGAGTTCTCAAATGCTCAAGTAATGTCTTTAAGCGATCAGTTTGTTTGCATTAGTAAAAGTAAGGTATGAACTCTAGATCCGCAAACGAAAGGAAAAACTTATATCCAAAAGCATGCTGACTTTGACACCGATGACTATGACTCAATTAACTAAAAACTCTCATCCGTTCCAATCTATTTCTATAATAACTGGAAAAGACAGACATCTGGATTTAACCCAGATGAATCTGGACTGAAGAGTTCTGCTGGTTCTGCTGGTTCTGCTGGGGTGTACAGGCAGTAACGTATGAGAGGACATCGGAGGGAGTCTTCCCAGCGAATCATCCCCCCAGCATTTGCCTGATCTGCAACAAACGCATAGCAGCTCGAGTGCTGCTAAATGACATGGACCAAATATGAAACTCAACGCATTTTAGTTTTATTTATAAAAGGCAACAATTATTAGGAACGGTAATATGAAGGCATGCCACGAAAAGAAGTCATTAGTAATTAACACGAAACCACTCTCAGTAAACAATAAAACAACTCTAAATACCACAGATGACAAAAAAGGAAAGAAAAGGACTCGTTGGGCAAAGAAAGACACAATTAAAGGCAAAAGTCAAACACTGTGGTACCTCTCAAACTCTTTGGTCTTCGTGCACTCCTGGGATCCCTTACTGATGACGATGAGGAAGTCCTGTGTCAGTACGAAGGGCACTCGCTCTCTCTTGTAGCCAAACTTTTTCTTTTTATGATCCAGGAAATGGCCAAAATCTATGTGAAATAACTTATGGAGAGCAAACAAAGCAGAAAAAAAGACATCAATTCACCAACTTCCTCAAAAGTAAACCTCCTCTGAAGTCTCGTCTAAACACTTAATAACCACCAGCTAACCAGAACCTGCCACCGATCCCTCACGACCAGTACCAAGTTCATCTATAAGCATGAAAATGGTCCGTCTCTTACTGAGAACACCATCGCTCGTTAAAACTGGACTACGGATGAAGGACAGGAGGACAATCTTTCTTCTACAACTGCAACAACATGACGAGCACGAGCAAATTTAATGAGTAAAATCAAAAATAGAGTAGACTGATGGCAGTTCCTGACAGGAAAACAAAAGCGCCGCTGCTGTCACCTACCTGTCCATCGTCTTTGACCATGATGTTGCTGTTGTGCCTGTCTCCGATCCCCAGAATAAACGTAGCTACACAGTACCCAGCGCAGGACCTTGTGAACAGATCCACAGCCATGTCATACCTGCCCACACACAACGAGACGCTCAATTATGCTCATAAACCTGTCAGCATTGATACAAACAATATTAGAATCTAAAAAAGACATTGGAAACACAAAAATATTAAAATGTAAATGATAGAGCACATCAGCAAGGCTACAGCCAGGCAGAAGTAAATGAGTGTTGCTCTGTAATCCATAAAAACACCTAATTTTTGATCTCAGAGGATCAGTCCTTTGATGGATATTAGTCTACATGAGGAGAGAACTTACATTTCTCCCTTGTTCTTGTCCTTGAGCCACTGATGCAGAGTGTTTGAGTTGAACTGCAGGGCTCCTTTTAGGCCTCCTTTACACTGAATCTGCATGATGGTGTGAGAACTACGAACCACCTCGATGAGGCCTACACAGTCTCCTAATGACAGACATCCATAGGGCAACATCCTGACGACACACACAAAGCACATATAACTAACCTCACGTGCTACAACAACAGTTAAGAGTGTCAAGACGAAGACAGGTAGAGAAACTGAGGACTACCGTAGGTCCAGTCCCTGATTCTGCCAAATGTTCTCCATGATTTTAATGATCTGCAATGTCAGCATATCCTGGCGCAGGTCTAAGACACACACAGAATCAAGGTGGTTAATTACAACCCGGGATACTTGAGGAAAAGACACAAACACATAAAAATTAGTTGCTTTGATTCTATTACATAACAAGTGTTAAGAAAGCTCTACAGTTTCTAGAGGCACTTCATGTCCACTTCGGATAGAACGGCCCTCGATTTATGGGAGGAATGAAGGGGCAAACTGTATCATTTATAGGAAAATCAGAAAAGGTTTTTAAAAAAAAATTTAAATATTGTAAAGAGTTTTTAAAAATGTCACAAGGGGAAAAATGTGTCAGAAAAAAGGGAGTTTTAACATACTACAGCATATGTTGTTTAAAAGTGTGTGTTGGTTACCATCTCCATTTTTGAAGATGATCTCATTGTTCTGAAAAAGCAACTCGGACATGATGTCGGGATTCTCCCAGTTCAGCCACAGCGGCCTCTTCGCTGACGACATGATCCTGCACTCATCTAACCTGTGCAAACATTAAAGACTGCATGTGAATATATGCAAACATTTAAGAGGTTACATACATACACTTACAGCCTCAGTGGGTCTCAATCACAGGATATGTGCATAGCTGCTAAGCAGAAGAATTCGTCACTCATGTAACTGAGGGATTAGCGCTTGATTTTAACTATAATCCCATAAACTGGTTGGTCATTACGTTACTTCAGCTTACTAACATTGTTCTTTGTTTGGATAATCTGGACCAGGTCTAACATGGACCAGGACGAGACTGTGCGTTAAAAAGGGATCATTAACGATCATCTTCGGATGAGCTGTAGATGAAGAAAATATAACTGTTTGAGAATATAACTGCCAGAAGTCATTGGGTTTCTGTGTGTGCTAAGCCTCGATCCTGCAGGCTCTTTCAGACAGTAGAAGACGTGGCTTATTTAAAAAAAAAATAAAAAAATCGTAGTTTTTTTTCCAACCACACTTAGAAATCATCATGCAACAGCACACATGAAGAGAGGCTTATTCTCCGCCGCTTCATACCTAAGGTTTCCCAGTTGATGTGCAGGGTTGAGAGGAGAGGTGAAGTTCTGCAGAGCATCCATGTAGTCAGGTCTCTTCATCTGGTCCACAAGAAACCGCATCTGGACCTCCACAACACACACAGATGCAACAATAAAAGCAACTACGCATGTGCTCTCACTGCATGTTCGTCATGTGACCCTTTTGAAGGAAATTATCACAACAAAACACAAATGTTAAGGAGTAATTGGAAGAATCGAACAGTCCAGGTACCGAGATGTTTACAGTTTTCAGGAACTGAGCGTTAAAGACTAAATAAAAATCAGTTTTAGTATTTTGTTGTGTATTATTACTGCCAGCTGTTTTATCAGCGGACACTGATGAGTACTTCTAGATGGTTGAGGTGATGATAAAGCATCACCACCGCAGTACGTCTGACACACTATCTGCTGCAGCATTTTATTAACACGTCTGTCTGTTGCCAAAATCTTACCTTTTGTGTCTCATCTTTCTTTTCCTGTTTGAGGATGTCAGTTAGGTTGATGAGCTTCTCCATGGCTTCTACCTGTCTGCTCAGGTGTTTGAGGTACATACCACAAGCCCTGCAGTAAGCCTCTAACAGCAGTCCAAACCTCTGGCTCACAGTTTTATTGTGCATTTCTGACCTGTGAAGAAGAAAAAAAAAATAGGTGTATAAAAAGGGAGTCAGTTCCAGGAAAACAAGATTAAGTGTTTTGGACTTTCTGGATTACTCACTTTAGATGCCAGAAGAAGAAATGTCCTATCCTTTGATTGGTCAGGGCCTTTTTGAGCAGGAAACGGGCCAGTGGATTGTCAAGATATTGCTCATACTTTAATACCTTTATTGGAAGAAGAAACAGATAAACAGAGGAGGTTCTTTATAAGTCATTAAAACCCTCCATGAAGTATCTTCACTGGAGGGTATTTGCACACCTTGCAACATGACAGACTGGAATTATAGAAAATGTTCATTTTTATGTTCATTTTATTGGTTCCTATAACTGTTCGAGGAGGTTCACTGCTTTTGTGGCTGCACCACAGGGACCGAGGACATGTATAGTTCCTGCCTCACGGAAGAAACACACAAATGCAAAACTAGCAACACTGAAGCCCAGGCTTTACTTGGTTTATATCTGACAGAGACCTACCTGCACAAGCTGGATCAGGTACTGGGACAGTTTATCATCAGTTAAGTATTTGTCAAGGCAGCGTACAGCAAAGTGCCTGACCATGGGGTCCGGATAGTTACAGTCCAACAGCTCCATGGCCTGCTCGGGACGGATAGATGGCCACTCCTTCAACAAACAGTACATCTGGGAAAGGTACAAGCCAACAACTGTGAATTACATAAATGCACTTACAAATGTAATGTACCACTAAATCATTGAAGAGGTTAATGAATGTGAGAATTCAGCAGCTCAACTGCCGGTGGAGGTGGTTTGAGTCGCTTTATGATGCACTGTCAAATTTTAATAGGAGGCGGAACGCAGGCCAGTTAGTAAACCACCAAAATTCTGTCTAAGAAGAACTTCTGCATAATAAAATCTGCATTTCTTTTTTCAGAGTCATTATGAAGCTCACTTCTTGTGTAATACAGAATCATGTTAAATTCCTGCTTGCAGCTGCAGAATGACAGAGAGATGCGGTAGGATGGTGGGTTTTCATGCTGTACTGCCTGGGAGCTTAGAGGTTGTCCAACATTTGCTTTTATGCATTGAGATTTCCCAAAACTTCTTCCTAAATCACTTTACAACCTCATGGATTGCAATGGTGACATGATGAAAGGTCTTAGTTCTTTGTATCTTTGTTGTCAGAAGCCATGGCCCATCCTTGCTTGATAGGATAAAGCTGTTGTTGGATGTTGCAACCCAGTTTCTACTCTTACTTGTATTGTCTTTGCACTCAAATGTGTCAAATGAAGATCACATCAAATCAACAAATTACAAATTTATGTTTTTAGGGTTTTTTTTTTTTGCACCTTAGAAAACATCCTAATTTTTTTTTAAAAAGGGGGTTTATTCAATATGCATAAATGGGATGGCGTTACCTGTGCAACTTCGTCTCTGGAGTTCCATTTGACAGCAAGAAGGATCTTGGGCAGAATCTCGGGGATGTTCATGCAGTAGTGCCTGGCAGAAAAAACACAAAGGGACAAGAGCCGTCAACTCCATTCTGACTAATGAGATTTAGTACACTTACACTGCCATCTCACCAAAGTTCAATAATCATGTTAAATCTGATCTATATTCTAACGTTCACATAAAGTCAGGGGCACACCGTGACTGCTCTTTGCTCACCTGTGTCTCCAGAGAAAGTCTTTCTCCTGCTCGGTGATTTCTGACAGCGGGTCCCTGTTACTCAGCTGTCTCAGTTGCTCAGTGTCACTCTCTGTCAGCGCGTGATCTCTGGCCACGCGATTGCTCTGAAACACAACCAAAATCCAACAATCAGTCTTCTTCACTACCAGCATTAACTGTTCCGGCTGGATCAGACGTCACTAAGCTGTAGATAAAATACTTTTCTTTTTTTTTTTCAAATAAAACAGCTTTGTGTGGTTTAGAAATGAGCCATAAAGGGAAACCTGCTATTTAAAAAAGAGAAAAACTAAAAAAGCATCACTGGACAATTTTAAAATCAACTACAAATATGCTTTTGTAAAACACTGTAAACTAACTGCAACCATCTTCACTTCTAACTTCTGACTGTATAAACCTGAAGATTATCGGGGGTTAGAAACAAAATTGAATAATTTTCAAGTTAGTGATGATAAATCAAAATGTACACCAATTATTAACCATCTGTTAAACAACCTGCACCTTCCTCACACTGATACACAGCATTCCTTGCTCAACACATCATGTTATATTCACATCCTTTGACATAACCGTTTTCGACTACATATCACATTAACGCTACAGAGTCACAGCTCTCATGCCGCACAACATCTAGAAATCTGATAAGACAGAGCATCCATCATGAGTAACTGAAGACGGTGACTTACTGATAGTAACATACGCTGACACTACTGACTCATGAGACAAGTGCTTCGACTAAGTCATGCAACAAAGATCAAGCCAATCTCCTAATATGCACATTTTCAGACGAGAGAAATCTGTCATTAGGTGCATTTCGATTACCTTTGAAACTCTGCAAAAGAGAATCATGAATAGAAAAAACATTTAATGGAAAAACTGCCTTCCCCCTTTAAAAGAAAAAAAAAAAATCACATACATCACAAAAAAGTTTTTAAGTCATCTAAAGTGGTTTTTCTGACCAATTAAAAAAAGAAATTATTAGCAAAGCTGCAATGGAAACAGTTTTTTTTTGTTTTGTTTTGTTTTTTTGCTTTTTTTATTTAACCAAACATGTCAAAAAGATTTTTTTCTGTGGGAAGTGGCTCCCTTAACGTCTTGATTATTGACTTTCATGACTAATAAAATTGTAGACATTAAAATCTCAGCTGGCTCCACATACAAATGATTTGCTTGTGATCATTTCTGGTACATATCTGTCTTTTTCCAGAAGAAATCATTATGACTATTATGTTTGCAGTAATAGAAATGTATCTGCCTCAAAGCGAGAGGATAAAGAACAACTTTGTGACACGACTGAAAGGTACAATCCCACTCCAGACCAAAAGGGGACAGCATATCACAAAAAAGTTCATACAGTAGCACAGTGACACGGCATCAAAACAGCTGGGTTTTTTAATGTACTTACAGGGATTTAGTTTACTTTTAAATATGTTACAGCATAAATCTTACATAGAGAAGCTTTAATGGAACCACAGTCATTTCACAGGTGACGTTTTTATAATTTTTGCAGACACATTATTGGATACTCATCTTACTCGCTCAGGACCTTGGAAGCATCTTCCTGAGTGTTTGTCTGCCTGCAGTTTCAGGTCTTTAGTGGGTTTGGAGTTTTCACATTATAAGGAATGAGGGGAGTGGATTTCATTAGCGGATTACTTGATTTCAGCTGTTCGGGGCAGGATTTGTCACTTGTCAAACACACTTTCATTACAGGCAACAACTTTGTGCACTTCAATACAACACACCAGTGACTAAAAACGCCAACTATAATTACACGAGAATGAGTGTCATGACAAACAAAAATATCTGCACTTACACTGCACCATGTGAGAGGTTGTAAGTGCAGAGAGATGCTGCGTTACGTTATTCATAGCATGTGAGTCTGCAAATTGTGAGAAGGCCCTACTCGTACCGCAAGGTGTGATGATAATATACTCTGAGTACTACAAGAAGAAGAACAACAACAACTACTACTAAAGCACGTCGTCCCCTCACACATAAAACCTTTTACCAAAGGGAGACCAGCTTCACACTGAGCTCTGGTCTTTAAAACGTCAGTTTAAAGCACAATTTCCTTCATATAGTTAAACTGTGAAACATCATTTTATGAAACTGAAGCAGGTAGGTGTAAACTAAATACTCCAAGTTATAGTACCTGCCCCGAGAGGTTGTAGTTGAACCCCAGCTCCCTGGAGATGGTCCAGTTTGCATGATCTTCCACTGCATTCATATCTGGGTATTTGACAGCACTGCTGAAGTGGTCAAACTCCAGCTCCAGACACGGCGTTTCCTAGACAACATATTTAAAGAAGAAATATACCCGTGCACTACATAAGGAGCTGATTCTTACAAATCACCAAAACTCTTAATGAAAAAAAAAGGAAAAAATAAAACGTTTGTGAAATATGTATGTGAAAGCTTTCCTTTCATATTTCATTTTTACTTGTGAAGACAAGCTTAACAGTATGAACACCTTATTGGGGTTTGATCCGGTGACTCCTATGGGATTGAGAAGGTCTTCAAGGCCATGAGGGACGGGCCAGAGGTTCAGGGCCATCTTATTTGCCACCAGAGTGTGGGTGTAGTCAAACAGGTTGATATTTCCCCAAGCTAACGGACAATGTTCCTGGTAAATAAAACACAAGCACAAAGACCAAAAGGTAAGTTATTAAGACGTATTTTTTATAAGAGGTTTTATTGTGTTGTATTGGTTCCAAAATATTCAGTCAGTCCTGATTTAGTTTGTGTTGCATAAAAACAAATCAACTACTTTTTATGTCAAAGTTACTGTGTCAGCAATCAGTGAGGTTGGGAAAAGGTTTTTGACTATATCTTGATGTTCAGAGTGAGTTTTTATGAAGGAGAGGTGATGAAACCAGGTGTCAAAAGGGCAAGAAGACCACAGACCCTGTTCTATTCGCTTGTTAAAACGTATCCCTTTATAGTAAATCCTAGACAACTGTTTATCTTTAATTCAGACGGGTGTTGAAAGAGCATCTGCTAATCTGACATCCACCTCGCATAGTGAGGCAGGAGACAGAACTACCCCAGGTGTCCGTTACGATATCCATGTCTGGTATTCATTGATACACCTCCCACAGACACCTCCTGCACACGCACAGACGCACACACGCACACACTTCCAAGCTTTTTGAGAGGACTTAGATGAGGGAAAAAAACAAAAAAAAACACATCCTCTATGGGTGTCAGTTTGTTTAAAGTATCACAACAAAAACATAAAACAGTGACACAGTCAAGAAGCGTCAGCTTTACTCAAATTGAAAATTTAATGTATTTTTTCTGCTGTCATTGCTAAAACGTTTTACTTTAATGTGAGCAGGAGTAGATGAAAAAAAAATCTCCCCTTTGATCACATGCTGTCCAGAAAAACACTGTAAATTGAATGGAAAAGTCTCTTATGTGAGCTGCGTCTCTGCTGAGGTGTTCTGCCAGCAATGTGCCCACTGATTAGTAATTAAACAGAGCCAAAGATGACACCACAGCATCCAATCACCTCGGACACACACACACACACACACACACACACACACACACACACACACACACACACACACACACACACACACACACACACACACACACACACACACACACACACACACACACGACTTTTATATGGGATACGCAGGAACACCATAAAGTTCCTCCTGGAAGTGGTATCGGTGAGACACTGCGCTCCCATATCCTCAGAGTGTCATATCTATTACTTAGAACATCTTCTATTGATTATGTTTCCTTAAGACCAAAGTATACAGTTTTGTTGTGTTAGAAAAACCTTCAAAAATATGCCAGTCTAATTCAACACTTCTGTTGTTGCACTGGGAGCTCAAGAACAACCAAATCACAAACATTTCCTTGTTTCTTGACAACAAAGGTTACACAAAGATGTCGTGTCCTTCGCCGCGCCGCATCCTACCTCCTTGGCTCCTTTCCTGCCTTTGACAGAGCAGATGGACAGGCAGAGTCTGGCAGCTCGGGGGATGTCTGGGATGTACATGTCATAGGTGAGCCACTCGTTCCACCTGCAACAACAACGATGCGAGGCGGCAGAGAGATCCTTTTAGACAACAACCCACGCAGAAGAGTGACAATCGTAATGTGCTTGGGCTTTAAAGAGTTGAAACAGTCACTTCTCTGAACTAATAGTTCCAGTTCTCCTTGACATTAAAACTGAATGTCCCAAACTCTGTAACGGTAATCTGTACATTATTCTGTGTTGATCATGTATTTTTAGCAACATTTGTCTACACATGTCAAATAAAATAAAAACGCCACACGTCTCCTCTCATTAGCAAAGTTCTTTTTCTTTTAATTTGAGACTGCTGTGCTAAGCATTTCTAAAGTATCACAATCAAGACAGGTTAAGAGTAATATAATACAGCAGTTTAGTGTTACTTCCCGGTGCTAAACTGCTCTTATCCTCCTGCCTCTGACAGCTTGATGTAAATTAGTGGTGCAGACTGACAAGTGGACTATTTCAGTTGGACAATATGTTAGAGGAAATGAGAACTAACAGTCGGTTCGTCTATCTGATCCTAACACAGTTTATACCTTTCACCGCCATTATTATACGAGTTCCTGCATTCAAGGCCCACTGCAGTAAATTACAGAGATTTTGTTTTTTAAAAAGAATGATAAATTACCTGGGATTTGAGCAAGGTACTCTCTGTGTGTTGACATTGTCACACATCTGTTCACCTCCGTGGTAAATACCCGTCCTCACATATATCTATAATAGAAACAATAACAACAAATATGTCATTTCTAGGAGTATGTTGTGTTTCTTTTGTCTCAGAGTAGAAAGATACGCAATTCATCATCCTAAATGCTTGTTACTCTTAAACAGTCTGGAAGTTTAGTCATATTTAAAAATGACTCCTGACAGCAAACCAGCATGAAACAACAAATCTGCTTCCCTCTGTTTGAGCTGTTCACACGAGACCGTAACAATGACTTGTTGTTTCAACAGGATGTGAGGAAGTAGGAAGATGGGATATTGTGCCCAACTGAAAAAACAACCGACCGATACTGCTTCAAAAATAAACGTTCGAAATTAGAGATTATCTTTGAATGGATAACTCTTTTAATTGTATGCACTGTGAAAAATAAATACAAGTGCCAAATTAGAAAAGGCCTTGCAGTTTGACAAATCATCATCTTCTATGGTCCATATAAGCTTAACATGGACGATAAGATGATTACTGGAGTGGCTGAGCTGTTACGGGCCTACATAGGTCTATGTTTCTGAAGGTACTGGGTGTCTCACCTTGTCTATGTCCCGTATATTCACGTTAACATAGGTAGCACAGAGGATTCGTATTCGAAGAGTCCCATTGATGGTCCACAGCGACTTGGAAGCTGCCTCGCCATTCATATACGACGTTGCCGTTGATATGCGTCGAGAGTATGACGGCATCACAAAGTTATCTGTCGGCAACTGTGTGTACAGGCTGTCTTTGGCCATGAGCATCAGGTTGGGCATCCTGCTGAGCATTATACAGCTACGGATGTACTACGGGAAGAGACACAGAAAAAAAGCAGTTGGAGGAACAGTTGCAGAGTTCCTTACGCTATACTGTGTCCAGCGTTTAACAACTGATGTCAACTGGCCATTTTCTGACAGCTGACAACACAGGAAATAGTGAGACATACGTAAATGTTTTGCTTCAGCTGGCTCTAAGCTCACAATATTACACATAACTAAATAAGCCGCTACCCTTTTTATTCCTGCAAGTCATCATTGCTGTGTAATTTTAGTTTTTTAGTCATCTCTTACCTTATACTGGCTGATAGGGTACTTTTCCAGCAGGTATTCATCGCAGCCACAAACTTTGAGGATATATTTACCCTGATATTCCTGAACACACATCTTTAGTTGCTCTGGGGACAACAACATGCTGCGTGTCTTCTTACGTATGGCCTCTGCAATCACCTTCAGGACATGACACATGCAGACGACTGTCATTACAGGTTGGAGTATAAGGACACGTTTGGAAATTTGCTCAATGCAACCTCGGATAAACAACAACCCAAAGAATATTTTCACTGTGATATTATTTAATGAAAACTGCGCCAGAAAATCCAAGTGCTCGCCATGATACGATATCTCGTAGAACCAACCTTTACGCAGCAATAACATGAAGGAATTGCAATGTTTAAGATGTTTTCAGTCTCTTGCATCATTGTGGAGGAATTCTGGGACACATTTCTCTACAGTTTTGCTTCAGTTCATTGAGGTTCATCAAAGCAAAGCTTTATTATTAATGTCTTTAAAGATTTCCACTTTTTTATTCATCATTTTTTCCCTCACTGTGGCATTAGCTGATGATGATGATATGTTAACAAACATAAATGCACCAGATGAGCCAAAACATCTGCTTTTACAGGTGGTGTCGCTTTCTGAAAGAAATCTGCCAATCAACCAAGTATAATTTTAGTTTTGGTTAAATAGTGGACCGGATCTAATTTTAAGACCTGGAAAAACCAGAATATTTTCTCATTATGATCTTAAAACATAAAACCTTTTGAATTGAATTTTTTGTGGTTCCACTATGAATGCCCAGGTTAAAGCTCAAAATGAACTGTTGCGTTTCTGTTCAGCACACCTGTTCAGGTACACAGTCGTGGTTGATCTTCAGTGTGTACTTTTGCTTATCGTTGTTTGGGGAAACAATCACCCATATCACAACAATAATCTGACCTACAAAACAGAGAAATTAATGTCAACAAAACCGTTTTCCCTGACATTGCTACATAAAACAGTAGTGTAAATTATTCCACAGGCTACTGAATAAATTATAATGATCATTTGACATTCATTTAGCACATGTGAGTGTCGATCGGGAGATCAAATAAGAGGTGATTTCATTTGCTTCTGAACTAGGAGGGAACAAAATGTAGACAAACGTCATAGCCTACCTTTGTCGAGTTTGCTATAGATGTGTTTGGGAAGCTCCTGTGTCGATTCCACATTGGGCGGGTAAACATACAGGGCTCTGCTGTGAGGCCCACTGGCATCTCTCAGCTCCACGGAGTCTTTACATACATTCAGGATGTTTCTCCTGAAGTCCTGAACCTCAGGGTCCTTCACCAGATCAAACTCACAAACCGGCATACCAATGGCAAAGCCTGACAGGATCAAACAATATGTAAAGAGAGAAAGAGCGAGTCCAAATAAAAATATATGTTGTATGCAGCAGTGCTGTAGGTCAGACTTTTCCCACTTATGGATGGATATGCCCGATATTTCCTACTGAGCTTGATCCCTAGACAAAAATAATTCTGTTTTTAAACAACTTAAACAATCGCTCAGAATTAAGTATTTTTCTACTCTTAATACCTCTATAAATGAAGAACATTTGGTACATTAGCTTGTTAAACCAGAACTGACACTATTTAGAGCAGAAGAACCTCTCACCGATCTCCCTGTTGAGTATTTTTTCCTCTCTGTTGCCAACTGGTTCAATGACTTTGAGAAAAGGCTGGAAGAGTCGGAGGTCACACAGCCTGCGGGTCTCATCATAGAACTCCTCCCGCTCTGCTTCCTGGAGGAAAATTACAGAAGACGGGGAAGTAAACTTTTTAAACTGATGCTGTGCAAGCTGACAGTAGGCGCAGAAGTGATGTTGGAAAAGTGAAAAACATCACACTTTTGTAAAAGTATTTAGAAAATAAAATGTCTGCTGTTTTGTAAAGACCTCGATTGTGCTGTGTGTGTATCTATGTTTAACTTTTCCGTTATAAATAAAGAAAAAACAACTGAGGCTGCTCCTGAAGACTCAGATTTTTCGTTTGGCCTCAAAAACACTCGTGTGAGGCTTTTCCAGAGTTCTCACCTGTGTTACACTGACAAAGATGTAGGATGTCTCCTCCTGTAGGAGGTGATGGAGTGGATGTTTTCTTGCCTCCTTGAACAGGTCGTGTTTGATGGTAATTAGTGTGGACTCACGGAGACATTCAAGAGTCAAAATCATCCCATTTGGAAGAAGGCAGTCCACCAGGATCCTGAAGGAACCAAGCAAACTTAAATACTGACTTCTTACCCGAGAGGCCTTCCAGTAGGCATTTTATTATTTGCAAACAGTAAAAACTTTAATGATAAATATAACCAATATGATACATTTTATAATTGCTTCTGTAAAATCAAAAGTAAAATAATGCAATATGGCAGTTTACTTCCAATAACAAAACCACAGAGCTAAGAAAGTACACAGAATTACAAACACGTTGGCATTCACAATACAATCAAGCGTGTTGTACCTGGGGGGCATCAAGTGGATGCCCCACAGCTCCCCTGAGGATGGCCTGGGAGGCATCTTCCTCTCAGTCTCTCAGCTCAGGTGCACAGTTAAGCTGCAGAGAAGAACCTGAAAGACAACAAGAGCACTTACCAGCAGGCTCCGACTGTTTTAACATAATGCACAGACCGCTCAACTTCAGTCCCACTGGTAATGCTGATTAAAAATATCTGAAGTGCGGTTTAGATGCGTTTCCTCTAGTGGGAGTTCCGGGTAGTTTTTCAGGGGTCGGATTGCTGAGGTGCGTCTCCGTTACCAGGAACGACCCTGCAAAAGACGCCTTCAGGAACCTTTGCAGGGCGAACAATGTTCCTGCAGTAAGAGAGGTACTCAGATCGGCCTAGAGGAGCTACAGCGGGGGGGTCTCTGCTGACTGGGTTGTCTACTTACCCTGGAACCCCCACCAGTGGAAACGCAACGTTGGTTGATTGTACGCAGTTTACTTGATGCTTCAGTTAGGACTAAGAATCTTGTTTGGACAGAGTCTCAAAAAGTGGGCCACATTAACTGACACATACTGTCCAAAGGTGAATATACAACAAATGTTTTAGTAGAGTTCAAACAGCATTTAGCAACTTCATTTAAAAATACGTAGCGTATGTATTTTAATGTCTAAAAATAAAGCAACTGCAGTTGCTAATATCTTTGGTGAATGTGACAAATTTATCACAGAAAGGCTGTTTTTGTGCAGCACGAGTTACTTTTGGCTGAAGACTTGGCAGCACTGCTCACTGCATCAGCAGTCCTGACTACTCACTCGCTGTGGTTCAGACTCAACTGCACTCACCAAGCTGGTGAGAACAAAGACGTTCTGTCAACCGCAGATTAACAGAACTAAAACATGCTTGGTGGCAAGCCAATGAATTTGCCAAGTATGTAAAACTGCCATGGTTTTACCATTTTTGCCACTCGAGACAACTTTTAACAGGCTGCATTTACAGACTGGAACGCATTTCTTTAAAAGGGGCATAGATGTGCACGGATCCCTCTGCATGAACAGAATTGTCAACCACAACATACAAATGTAGGAAAATATGAACACTACTCGGCTTGTGTCTCAACACCAAACACAAAATCTGAAGAAAGAAAAAGACGGCGCATCCTTTCTGGGAATTCAGCCTGGTCACGTGCCTGACTAATGCTTTATTAGTTAGTTCAAATCCAACAAAGTGCGCCATGGTCCACTCTAGGTCGTGGTCTCTGAATCACTGCCCACAACTTCAGTGTTTTCAACAATACAAAAAGAAAGAAGGGGGAACTAAATGGTTTATTCAGTCTAATTACCCTGTGATGAAAGTCAAGTCATGCTTACCCACTGAGGTTAATTTACATGAACCAAAAACACTGCTCTTTATTAGTGCATCCTTTTAAAAGTGGACGTTGAAAAGGTTAGAAAATGTGACCTGATCTGACAATCTAAAATGCATCTTTCTTGTCATTTTACAAAGCCACAAATAGATAAAATGATCTTTTGTGCGATTAATATTGACATTTCAGTAAGCGTCTTAGATTTAGTGAAACCAGTCGTATGATCAGATAACATGAGCCAACGCCCAGTACCACCCGGTACACAATCTGTGTCATATTTCTCAAAGAAAATTACCCAATAAAAGTAAGTAGATTTTTTTTTGCAAGTCAATATTAGCTTATTCAGCCAGTGCTGAGAAATCAAATCCTCTGGGATTTCAGTGACACAACGTTTTTTTTAGAAAGAACATTAAGAACCAACACTCATAAAGAAGACATGGCAACTCAGCTGCACATCAGGACGCAGTGACGATGCAGTATCTTTGTGTAGGCCATTACAACAATCCGCCTTCTTTTGAATTTTATCTAATATAGAATGATTAATTAACAAGTTTCTCAAGAATAATCCAGGTCACAGGAAAAATTACAGTTTTTTTCCCCCATGATTTTCTTTGTTTGTTGCATTTTTCTCTCATTAGGACAGGAGTGTTCATTTCCAGAAGCTTCCTGGAATGAAGCAGCTGTCTAACACATGTTCATGTTAACATCCACAAAACAACACTCCATCAAAACACCAACTTCATGTTACGGACAGTTCCTCACTTCAGTAAGCACATAAAACACTGTATAACAGTTTTATAGTGGAACCTGAAACTACACAAGTGTTTGGACAATATTTAATCTGGTCTAGAGATACGGTGAGAAGATTAAAAAAATCAGTTACTGATTTCAGTTCACTTGTTTCCCAACATGTTCAAGAGGTAAAATAAATATGCAGTATACTTTAAATCTTAACACAGCAGCAATCAACTATTTTCTTTGTGAAGAGACTGCGCTGTAGTGATGGTTATGCTGGAGCATGTGGGCCCTCTGTCTCCGTTTCCCTGGGATTTCCTCGTCATGTAAAAGACACTCTGACAGATACACGAGATAGCAGCATTCTAGCTTTCCCTCAACTGTATAAAACTTATTCTAGTTTACAGTTCCTACACAGGGGGATAAGATGAGACTTCAAGCTGGTCTGTTTTCTCTGAAACGGAGAGATTTATGAGCCGCCTGGAACGCTGCGCCTCGGGTTTCTCTTTCAGTTTTGAGCTGTCTTACTGCTTTTTAAGCACAAAACACAACAGTCTCTCAAAGTAATAACACCTTTAAACATTTTTATAAGCGTAAACTCTGATGCAGCCTTCCAGGTCAGGAAAGAATGACATCTAAGACTTATGAGTACGATAATACAACTTTGACTGACTTGTGAAATTTACCAGCTTTTTATTTTTCCAGTAAATCAGACAGGTTATGGTTCTGTGCTCATTTTTGAATGAATAGTTGGCTGGTTAATAGCTGGTTTAAGGTTTCTCATATACTACACATTATTTCAAGAGGATGTTTGAGATATATATATATATATAAATATATATATACACACACACACACACACACATACATATACACATACACATACTCTATCAAGAATCTTGTCATAATGGCTGTTGATATTGTTGATATTGACATAGCATAATTTTGTAATATCTGCAATAGTTTTGAAGAGTCCCTAAAGGTTCAGGGTTTTGTGTCACATCAAACAACTGCTGTACAGGACACGATACAAATCAATGTGCATGAATTTGCAAAAGAACATCAATATGGACAGTAACAGCATTATACATCAACAACCTGCTTTCTAAATGTTCAGGAATGACCCTGTCAGCATGTCAGCTGACCTGAACTGCTCACTTATCCTGGGTGGAAAAACTGCCAAGTCAATCAAAGCTTTCAGGAATTAAGATTTAAAGAGTCATGGGAAAATTCCCTGAAAAAAACTAAAACGCTTCTAAAAGAACAAAAGGTGACCTTATGAAAGTTCTGTGTAGGTCTTTGATTTAATTATTTTAAAAAGGGAAACGAAAGGAAATTCTCTAAATAACAGTACTAAACTCTTGGAGGCTAATGAAGTTAAAAAAAAAGAAACTTTACCTGGGTGTGCTTTATTTCTTTATTTGACCACTGCAAAAACAACTAGGTTTCTAAAGAATAAATGTGTGGCTGCACATAATAGTAACAGAGAAAAGTGTAGCACCTTCTGAAAGTCACACAGAAAATTATCCCTCTCGTTCAAGTTTAGGGGCAAACTTATATGGAAAAAAAGAGCAGATTGATCAAAATGGTCAAGACAGGTAACGCTGAATATGTGACAAAAACAAACCACCCACTGAGCTGTTCTGCCATCAGTGACCCTGATCAGGATGCAGCAAAGCACTTTAGGACAAAAGAGGAAGCTTCCTCAAAACACAGGATGTGGGGAGTGAGGAAACATTGGCCCAGACACAAGCTTGCTTTGTATTTTGACACAACTACACAATACTCCTGTGGGCGGCTGGCGAGCTCAAACATACGCTGCCCCTCTGCAACACATCGCTTCATATATTTGTTTTATATGGCTTTGGCCATTTGTACCACATTGCACAACAAGGTGAAGTAATGGAAACCGTTTTGCCATAGTGAACGTGACACATGTTTTCTGTGGATTTGGCTTAAACGTGTGATTATTCCACTATATCAGAAGAGAAAACATAAACTACTAGTATGCGAAACGTACCTTGAAGACACGCCCTCCTATTTGGATGATGGGGTGGTTCAACCCTTCATGTTTCAATCCATCCTCACGCTGTTTCTGAAATATCTGTTGGGAGGAGAGGAGATTAAAACCAAAACAACATGAGGGGCATCCTGGAAAACCGCAGCCAGGGTGATTCCCGCCGGCTAGCAGCAGGTTAGCCCGGCGCTTGCTTGGGAATGACAGCTGAGCTCATAAACAACACCGATCCGACGCTGAAGCAGAAACATATCTAAACAAACGCGTAACCGCTCCATCTGTCCCACTGTTCCCGTTAAACAAACATATATTTAATCATCATCCACCGGTCTGAGAATGGGGCTAAAAGCTAATGCTACGCCTGTTGGAAAACACATCATCAACATACAAAACAGGACAAAAAATGCACAAATATGTCATATTTGGTTGAATAACTCACCTTTGTGGCTTGGCGTCAAAGATTCTGGCAACGTTACGTTTAAACTGTAAAGGGCGGCCGGTCGTTAGCTTCTGTCCGGGGCCAGCCCCCCCGGCTCCCGGCGGCGGGCGCCGGGCGAAGCGAGCCGGTGTCGGTCTGGCGGCGTCCGCGCCGGCTAACCGCGACAGCTGCCGTCTCCTCCAAGGCGCAAGGTGAACCTGATCCCGCTGGAGGCAACGGCGCTCACGGCGACGGAGAAGGCGGCGAGCCAAGCATGTCCAGTGAAAAGGACTCGACCTGAGGATGTTGCATGTGAAGTCAATGCTGGTCGACGGGACAAGTTGTGTTAATGCGACAATGCAGCCACGCTGTCTGTCTGGAGCCCTCCTCCTCCTCCTCCTCCACCTCCTCCTCCTCCACCTCCTCCTCCCTTCCTCTGACACAAAAACATGCTCTAGAGACTGAGAGTGAGAGGGCTTCCTTCATGACTGTCACATATTTCTTTTTAATATATGAACTGAGACCACAAACACATTTTTATTTAAATAGTTCACTCTGGAAATGTACCATGTCACACTGCGTCAAAACGTCAAATATATCTCTAATTTTATCTAACATATATTCAAGAGACACAAAACAACCTTAATGTTGTTTGTAAAGACAACAAGGACTTATTTTCAGTACTTCCCAATTGCAGATGAATTGCAGGGATGAGGTTAATGATGGGGGAGCGAGGGTAAAATGGAGAGAAAAAATGCCAAGGTTTTGAATATTTTCATGCCTGATCATAGCAGGGAGTATAACGTGGATGAACTTGTAGCACTGATGGGAGACGTCATGTTGTTACATGATGCAGGAGCATGTTCTGGACTCCAGCATCCATCTCCACACGGATCGTAGGTAAAGGAGTTGGACGAAAGACCTGAGAGAGATCATCAGAACTAGGGGGGCAGGTGACTGTGAAGGAGTGTCTTTGCAGCCCAGATGGTGAACTGTTGCCAGTTTAATTTACAATATAACATTATCATATCCCTTCAGGAATTACTATTAAAATAAATCTTTGTTTATAAATGTCATCACAATTTGGTACTCATAGGCATATGTGATTGGACTAATCTTTCTGTTTGTTGGTTTCTCTTTCTCTTTCCCAGTAAGTGACTGGGACACGGACACAACCTATGCCTTTACGATTAGGCTTTAAACTTTCTTTTTTAATAAAGTTTATAGTGAGGGATGGCTTCAATGTTAGTATACATATTTCCCTTGTCTCTATGCCATTAATATCGTCTGTCTTTCCTGTCATTATAGGTCAAGACGTTGGATCTGTTTTCTGAGTCTGCTTTTCCTGAAAGTTTTTTTTTCCTGTTAAAAAGTTCCTCTTCATCATCCTCCTCATCCAATTACAATAAATTGGACTGTATTAGAATATACCTGGACTGAATTGGATTGCATTTATTAGACTACTTTTAAGTTGTCAGACTTGGTTTGCTTTCAGTATAAAGTGCTTTGGGTTGTCTTAGTTGTGAATTGGTGCTATACAAGTAAAGTGAAATGAATTGAAAAATTGATATTTGATTATACATGCCTAAAATGAGACATATGAACATTTACATTTAAACATATGAAACACATAACAGCTCAACTGAAACGTTTAACAGTCATACCAGGTTACCACCACCAGGCATTTCCACTTCAGTAGTTGTAAACTTGGTAAACTATAGTCTAAACATCTTAAAACTACTATTCACTTCATTGTAAATAATGTATTATATATAATTACAATGTAATGTAACATATAGACCTTTACAGTTTGTGATTGATAGTGATAGTGAGTGTTAAGCTTGTTAAGTTTGTTTAAGTTGTTTTATTCAGACAGGAAAATGTGATCTACACAAAGATGTCGCCAAAATGTCAGTAACATTTAATATTTGGGTTCAAACTAAATATTATAAATATGGGAATGTATGAGGCTGTGTATTGCCAGCAGGAGGTCTCAGAAGCATGATGGGAGTGTTTGCATCCATATCAAATAATAACCTGTGCTTATTGTTTTAAAGTGCAGGTTTTAAGAGTTTTATTTACAGCAAGAATATGCTGCTGTTATCTCATGGCTCAATAGTTTATAAGAGGCAACAGTGTCAAAAAGATCCAGAGTTTGCTTCTAAATTCATTCATTCATTCATTCATTCATTCATTCATTCATTCATTCATTCATTCATTCATTCATTCATTCATTCATTCATTCATTCATTCATTCATTCGTTCATTCGTTCATTCATTCTAATGTATTGTGCAACTACATATATATATATACATAGTGTTAGTTGGCCATTTTGTAACTGACTGCTGGATGTGTTTGTTCCCATTTGCCCGTTTTTGGATTATTCAGGGTTGGACAGAATCAGTTCCTGCCAACACTGGCTTCAAAGCTCCTCTTCAGAAGCAGTCGATGTCGCAGAGGGTTTTGTCCCTAACCCACACAGTCTATCATTTCAACCTAATTATGCTGTATTTGCAGCACCTTTGGAAGTTGGTTGTGCAAACCGTGACATCAAAAGAGGAAAATCTCTCCACCCCTCTGAAACCTGCTGCTGTAAACACAAGTTAAGGATAAGGTTGAAAGGAGTCCTTCTGCTCCGTATCCCTGTGGTATATTTTTATATTTGTTTCTTAATATTAACTGAAGCATGTCACAGAAATTTCATTAAAATTAAAGAAAATTGTATCAGCTTTTGAGGAAAAGGCTTAATATTTCTCCATTAAATATCTTTCCAAAAGGAAATTGCACCCTGGAATATTGGACTAAAATGAATTATTATTATTATTATTATTATTATTATTATTATTATTATTATTATTATTATTATTATTATTATTATTATTATTATTATTATTATTATTATTATTATTATTATTATTATTATTATTATTATTAATAATAATAAGAATAATAAGAATAATAAGAATAATAAGAATAATAAGAATAATAAGAATAGGAATAAGAACTGTGTTGAAAATAGACATAAATTGACCACAAACACAAAGAGCATAACAAAAGGCACAGCCAATAGAAGAAAAACAACAGGGGCCCTCAAAATAACCAAGAAGAGCTGTAAAATAGGCTAAAACGACACAGAATAATCAAAATTGGCCAATCAGTAGTTATCATGATCATAATCAACATCATCATCGGTTTTTCCTTTAACTGTACTCCTCTATCAGCCATTTTTTATCATCTTCTTTTTGGTTTTCTTGTTGTTGTTTTTTGCAGATCTGCATGCGATCAATTGCCAGTGTGGGTGAATTGAGTTGGTCACAGAGGTGTAACATATTTATACAATATGTCATTATTGCCACCAATGCAAAGCAGCAGCAGTGGCATCGGAAATGGACTGTACCAAAAAGTAAAGGGACGCCTGAGGAGCTCTGGTCTCCTCTAACTGTTGAATAAAACATTTTGTTTTACGTATGACACGATGTTTATCCATGTGAAGTAAAAACACAAAGTCAAGATTTCTACTTAGTGACAATCAATATGTTTTCTTGCTGTTTGTCACCGTCGGGGTATTTCTCTCCTCTGGATGCCCCCCTCCGGTGAAAGCCTCAGTGCCTGCGCGTTGGTAGCGACTATCATCCTGCCTGACCGCCCGGTTTTTTTGGAGAGTCGAAGTTGGCAGAGGGATGTTCCTGCGATGATGGCGTTGCAGCTCAGGACCGGGGATGCAGCATACTATCAGAGTGCAGAATACTGCCGAAACTACACTCCTCCGCCTGTCCGCTACGGTGACAGCAGCCATTATCTTGCACGATTCCCAGGTAAGGAGAGGCTTGCCAAACGGGAGCCCCCCTTTGACTGTCAGGAGTCTCATGCGCTAATGTGCAGGGATTGAGAAAATCTAATGAAAGGCGGTTGCAGATGGTTCAGTGGAAGGTGGGTGTAAAGAAGGGTTGCCCTGGCGTTGCTGTCATCATCATAATGTCATATTGTGGGGTGCACACCGGCGACCATTCTGCTCAGCATCGACTGTGGATGCTGCGGTGCAAAAATCTGAGGCTGTCGATACACTGATGTGTCTTGATCTGCATCTCATGCTGTCTGACTGTGACATAAACCAGTGCATGGTCTATGTCCTCAAGAATGGTATGTCTGTCTGTATATGGCCAGAGAAAGTGGTGAAAATTGCTGTTGCACCCACTCTCGCCTTTTGCACTGCTTGATCTGCTGACGATGACATTTGGCAATTGTACAACTAAAATGCTTCTGTATGCACAAATCAAGTCTCTCATAAACGCTTTTTGTTGATTTTAGCGACTTTAGGCCAAATGTGACGGATATGTGAATTATTACAGGAAGAGATCGATCCATTTGATGAGATCGATCCATTTGATGAGATCGATCCATTTGATGAGATCGATCCAGTTGATGAGATCGATCCATTTGATTCATGTCATTGATGAGAAGTTTGTCATCTTCAAATAGATGTGGCTATTATGGTGTATAAACTTAATTCCATTTAATATTATTGTTAAGCAGCAACTGATTTATGGGATAATCAACAGAAGAAATAGCCTACTCCCACTCCAATGATGCAACTTTTTAAAATTATTAGTTGAATGTGTTTTACCATTTTACTGTTTAAATTTTAAGTATGGTTTTTAAAAAAAAGATATAATTGTAGGTATGCGTGTTTCCCAGCAAGACATCCAGCCCTTCAGAAGATGGTTCAGCTGAAGCTGTTTTATCTAAGTGGGTAATGTATAATAATCAGTAATAGCAACATAATGCAAAAGCCAGGTGACTAATGCTCAGAGGCCTTGGAGAAGAATACCTCTCACTTTATGCAGCGAGCCCTATTAGAGTGCTCTATTAATATGAACTCTTCTCCAATAAGACAAGACACAGGGAAAAAAAAGTGGACGCTATAGGCTTTACTGCAGTGGTACAGTAGATGAATTGCAAAGTACAGTGAGAATTGTTTGGATTTTGCTGGGAACTGTTTTTGTCCGGTGCCCAGCTAAGCAGATGGAATAAGTGCAGGAGGCATGTGCTTCTCATCGCTCCATAATTGATGTGACACAACGCAGCAAGGCAAGAGAAACTCCAGAGAAAATGAACACTTGGCCTATTTAGAGATTCTCAGTGGAGGCCATGTAATTAAAAGGTTTCAAGTCATGACTGTTTTGTTTCTGGGTTCTCAACCAAGCAATCTCCAAACTCTTGAGTCAAGCTCAGTAACATCTACTGTAACAAGTGACTAATTCATAACCAAACACAGAATTTTTTATTTTTTTTACCAGTTTGACAGGTTCTTTTAATACTAAAAGAAACATTAAAGGTAAAAATGTGACAGATGTGCAGTGTTTTAAGACTAACGATCACCTTGGACATCAGGGAAATGTTGTATGCGGCTGTTTTTGACTTGTGAACTTGATTGTTTTTCTGCTTAGCTTCAAATTCAAAGTGACAAGTGTTTTTTGGACTTTGCTGCAAAGCCTTCTGCTCTGACCATGTGACTTTGTTCTGCAGCTGCACAATGTTGGCAGAGTGGCTGAGAAGAGGTTGAAACTACTTAATACAGCCACATATACTTTTGTGTTGTTTTCCATCGTGCCTAAAGTGTTTTAAGACACAGAAGGTTTAATTAAACAGTAAAATCAAACAGGAATCAGATGTTACAGGAAAAACATAGCTGTTTGGTTTCTTTATATCTTGACTTCTACACCAGATAGACCATAAGCGCTGCAACTCGCGATCATGTTCTAAGAGTGTAACTGTGGAGCCTCGGATATGGGGGGCTTCATGTTACAAATGTAGGAACAGAGATCTTGAGGATCTCTCTGTTTGGTGTGACAGAGAGAGTAAGACTATAGCTCATGATAAATATAAACAAAGACATAAATATAGTTTATAGTATATGGTGTTGCAGAGACTGATGTGCCACTGCCGGTGTGGATCTGGCTCTGGATCAGAATTGAGACAGCTGAGCTTGTCTCATACATCAACATTGGGGAAACAAGTATACGTCTGAAGGGCAAATTTATCTAAAAGTGCAATTTTGAATTAGGTTTTTGGGAACTCTTTTAATGTCTACAGCATCTACATATTTCAATTTTTAATATTCACTGCAACATCAAAATCGTGTTTGTTCTGTTTTTTTGTTGTTGTTTTTGTCTGTCTTTTATATTTAATCTGCCATGTGTTTGATGTTTCTGCACTGCGCTTTCATTTAACGAAGCGTGTTAAGATTGTCTTTTTTTAACAACCCCCCCCCCCCCCCCCCCCCCCCCCCCCCACTGACTAACACTGACCAATATAAACCTTCTTCTTTTGTGTTTACTACAAATAAACTGCTGTTGTACCATAATAAAATACAGCCTCTCCTTATGGACGTTTGAGAATATTTCTAAATAAGGGGTTCCAAAACACTCAAAAAAGTCCTGCAGAGGATATATTAAAACACTTTACTATGCCAATGAGTTGTGAAATTTATTTATATTTCCAACCTCACTTCAGTGGCTCTGTGAAGTGCCTCCACGGCTCATCTTGCAGTTGACATGACTAACCGTAAGGTCAGTGCGTTGTGCGGCATACCTTTCTCCTGAGGTCAGCCAGGCCAGGTGACAGACAGGCAGCTGGACACACTGGACAGACAAGCTGACAGCGAGCAGCAGTCGGAAACACAAACACTCCATGGTGTTATTTTTGGTTTGTGATTCACTGCTATTGGGCGTCCGATTGGATTCCAGATGAAAGCTCACAGCACAGTGGGCTTTGACGGAGCTGCTGGCCTGCTGGAAACCTGGTCGCACACAAATGAACATACAATGGTTCATTTGGACCACCCAACACACACAGTACACCTCTCGCACACACACACGCACACACAAGTAGACTTTCTCCAGGCTGCAAGGATTTTATTGTCACTGCCCCTATGTGTGTGTGTATATTTGATGTCCTGTATGCATGACTGCAGGCTCTGCCTGATCTTTGTGATGTCCACTGGAGTGTGAAGCTCCTCTGTCCAAGAAAGCGTTTCTATTCACCCATCTCTTTACACGGCCTGCTGCCTTGGGGCTTCAAGAAATCCCCGCCATCCTGAATCCCCATGCATCTGTCAATAAACAATATCTTCTTAATGAATTTCACTCATTTAATAACTTTCTAATTCAATGGACATTACATTTTTATCTTTGCAAAAGGATCAATATGTTCATTGATTCTGTGTTTGTGTAGCCATGTATTGCTGTGTGACGTTTTTTTAGACATATTTTAACATGACAAGAATTCATTTCCACACACAGCCTTAAGACTCTCACCTGTGCAATGACTCCGATAAGGATCACAGCCACTACAGCAGCTCTGCAGCTTTGCACTGAGGTAGATACCATCAGGAAACGAACATAGTCCTGGTGGTGTTGAAGGTATAGAGTTTACAGTGTTTATCATTTCACTTTACTGTCAAAGCTTTTGAGCCTTTACATTTATTACGGTTCATACTGACAGAGTGTGGCACTTTTTGAGCAAAAGCAAATCCTCATGGTGAAATTTACAAGAGAAGTTTACATTGTCACCAAAGTCATTAGAATATGTTAGTGACAGTATACGAATTTCATGACTGTGACTAATAAATAAAGTGAAAACTGCCTGATATTATGATCTTGTTTGATTCCCGTAGGTCCAGAAACCATGCTGAAGCCTCCTCTGAGTCTCTTCAGCCATCCCCAGCAGCCCTTCCACCACATGGACTCTCTGCGCTCTTTGGGACCTCCACCAATGGTGCCTACCCAGCCTCTTGGCTTACCACCCATAGCCCCTTCTCAGGCAATTGGACCCCCAACTATGGCTCCTGCCCAGTGTCTAGGGTCTCCTCACATAACTGCCACTCATCCATTAAGGCCTCCACCTATTACCCCACCGCACACCTTAGCGCCCCCTCCAATACCCCCAGCTCAGCCACTGGTGCCCACGCCAATGGCACACACTCTGGGGCCCCCACCAGGAAATCCCGCACAAGCAATAGTACCTCCCACCATGGACCTCTCACAACCACTGGGGCCTTCACATCTGAACCCTGCCCAAGCGCTGGTGCCCCCACCTGTAGTGACACCTGCACCCGGCCGATTTCCCCTCCCACCAAGCCCCTTATCGTCATCTCCTGCTCCAGGCCCTGACCCTTCACAGATGCCCCCAAGGCCACCGGGACCAGCCATAATCCCAGGGCCAGGGTCCAGACTCATCTGTGGTCCTCCCCCAGGTCAGGCAGCCCCGACCCGCGAGCAGCCGCAGGATGAAGGCTCCTCTTTGGAGGTGGAGGAGCAGGAGGACTCTCTTGCGCTTGAAGAGCTGTGTAAACCACTGTACTGTAAACTCTGCAACGTTACACTCAACTCTGCTCAGCAGGCACAGGCTCACTACCAGGTGCGTAAAAATACACCTTCAGATGTATGGAACACATGTAAGACATCACGAAGCAGGATCACAAAATTATGCCTCTTTGTTTTAAGGGAAAGAACCACAGTAAAAAACTGAGAAATTTCTACGCTGGTAGTAAACAGCCACCAGCCATCAGGATCCCAGAAGCTCTTGAGGCAGTCGGCCAGACAGCTGTCAGTTCAGGATCCAGCGATGGTGACGCAGGAAAACAGGTCAGGCCTAACCTCAGCATCTCAACAGTATAACCTGATCATTGCAGCTTTACTTGAGGAGGTGGGTGTTCTGGTCCTGCAGTGGCCTCTGCTATTTGAGGAGGTGGGAAAGAACTGCAGAATAACTTTGTTTTATTGGACAGTCTCATCTTCCTCCGAACACCCCAGTAAACACGGTTCAGTCCTTCTAACTTTCTGCCGTTTTAAACAGTTTACAAGGTGTCTATTTGTATATCGGGCATCAAACCTGAATAAAAGCCTCAAGTAAACACCTACATGTTGAAGTTTGATGTTATATATAAAATAAGCATGTAAATGTCTTTTATTAATTACCGAAAAAGATCAAAATATTACTGATCTGTGCAAATGATTTCTTTTTTTTACTTCTTAACTGTCCAATGCAATTTCTTTCCCTCTTCTTTCTCATTGTTTACTCCCGAACTCAACACACTCATCGCAAACACTGCACCGCTTTGTTATGTGTCTGCAGGCGTTGTATAAAGGGGCGCCCCGGGTCATCTTGGCCACAGAGAATGACTATTGTAAATTGTGTGACGCCTCCTTCAGTTCACTGGCAGTTGCGCAGGCTCACTACCAGGGCAAGAACCACGCCAAGAGGCTGCGACTGGCCGAGGCCCAGCAGAACTCCAGTAACATGTGGGTATAGATAGACAAATATCTGCTGCGTTGGCCACTGGCTTTATCCTTATGAAACTTTATGCAGGCCTATGTTTTGCAAATGCTTTTACTTTACCAAATTGAAGATTCACAAAATAGTTTGCTGATTTGTAATTATGCTTGAATGTGGTAAAAACAAACCACGTTAACATTGTTGCTATAATTCAAAAATATATACTCGGGACTTGTGTTTTTTGTCATCACATATAACTTACTTGCATTTCTTTTTAACCCTTTAATAATGTAATTTATTACCAAATTAGACATGCTTATCGTATAAAAATAATTATTCCCGTTGGCAACGGGATTGAAAGGATTTTTTTGGTCATTGCAGGGAAGGCAGCAGTGAGACACTCCCAAAAAGAAACCGGAAAGATGGCAGCGAATACCGACTTGTGAAAAACCGTCGCAGCCCGCAGATGCCTGCTGCCATGCCAGGTAGGAATAAATTAGAATTACAAAACTAATCAGATTATGGGTTAAAATAATTGCTAGCAGACAAAATCATGAAGATAAACTCAGCCACGTAGGTCATCTTCTGATATCAATCAATGAGGGATAGTATTTATAGGGACAATTAAAAAGCATTAGTGTCATAAAACACTCGTACCTGATTGCTTCTACACTGTTGCCCATAAAGTTAAGTCATTCCACGAGAAGAGGTAAAAATAATGCTTTATTCCAATTTTATGGGTCACAGTGTATGAAATGACATCACTTCTTATTTTCTACAACCTCTGATAGCTACATTTGTTTGTTTGCAATGATAAATACAGTAAAGAGTCTAAAGGATTTTCCACCCAAATCCTGCCACTAAATTTGATTTTTAACATTTACAGATGTTCTCTGATGTTTTGGAAAACGTTTCAATTAACACGTTTGCACGCATTGCACTGGGATTTGATGTAACCTAACAGGTTGAAAAAAAAAAACATTCATGTTTACAGTGCGTGTTTGAGTGTCTGCTTTCACCTTTGTGCTTTTGTGATAACAGATACGGCCAGATGACGTCAGACGCTCTGCTGACGTCAGCTCTCCCTTTCTCGCCGTGTTTGCCTCCTACTCTGTGTCTCCACAGGCAACATTTGCAGTGCAGTTGAAAATTAAACAGGATAAATAACACAGAAAACAAATTCCCCCCTCTTACTTCCTCTCTCAGCAGTCACTTTCTCTCAGTGCACCCTGCTGATATCATCACTTCTTCTGATGGACAACTCCTAAAATAGCTTCCCCTCTTGCATGTGGTTGCTTTCTCGCTGTCGTTTTTATCTCTCTTTTTATCTTACTCTCATTTTTCTGCAGCATGTGCACAAAATACACAAACAAACACTCGTCTTTGTCCTGTGGTCCACCTTTAGGCAATCCTTGATGCTTTCGCACATTTCTTTCTGTGTGTTATTATCACACATAACAATGATCTGTTTCATTGTGAGTAATTATTGAACATGCAGTCAAAAGGTAGTTATTCTGTCCTACAAAAGGCTCCCGAGCAGGCTGAGATGCTCTTTTTAGAGCCCATAATTTTTTTTTTGTTTGTTTTCCCCCTCATCTCTCTACATTAACATGAAACATCTTTGCATAAATCTTAGTTGGTCTGACATGCTTTAAAGTAAGAATAAGCAGCCGCCTTGCACAGGTAGTCAGTATAAAACATGGATCGTCTCCAGGTCTGAAAAATAAAGCCAATATGAAACTACCTTTCTCTGCATTCTGTCCACAAGGCAGCAGAGGCTGCCTGCTTTATAATAAAAAGCCCTTTTTGTCTTGAATATTAAAACAATTTCTTAAAGATAATAGTCTTAAATTATTGATTTTTAGTCTTACGTCCTCTTTAATATGGCATTTTGTTCATGTTGAATATTGCAGGTCCATTAAAATTAAACAGGTGATCAAATGCATTGGCATGAAAAGTCCTGCAGGGCACAACAGACTCAGTTAAACGGAGCCCTCGTTTTTCTGTGAATGCAGGGTTTCCACTACATGTAAATGACAGGGCAGCACCACCACGCCGAAATAAAATAACCAAACAACTAAAATACCACGCCAACAAAAATAACCAACCGCGCTCGCTGTGCATCCTACCAGCCACCAAAACTGACGTAGACTACGTACTGACGTAAGTCTTCCCAGTACTTTGACTGGATGGTCTTAGCATGGGGCTGTCGTTATATGTGCATAGATAAATACACGTGTATACATTTATTGTAATTGTGCCTCACAGCGATCTACGGAGACCGTGTTGGACATGCGCACTGTGATTTTAGCGCTGCAATAAGTTTGGTACATTCTGTACCACATGAAGTGAAATTCATAAAAGAGATTTCACATTTGAAAACCTGGCCAACCATAAGTGAATGGTTATGGCTGAAGCTTTTTACATACTGATGCGACAGCTACAGTATATCATCTTGTGTCCAGATTGAAATGACTAATGCTCTAACTAATGCGTTTTGAAATAATCATCATCTAATCTGTATTAGGACTGACTTTTCTCTATTCTGTTGTATTTTGTCTTCCTCTTCCTCTTGCCCCAGGGCCATACTACAACCCCAGACCGAGGCAGCGCATCCCCAGGGACTTGGCCATGTGCGTGACTCCCAGCGGGCAGTTTTACTGCTCCATGTGCAACAGTGGAGCTGAGCAGGAGACTGACTTCAGGCAGCATCTGGAGAGCAAGCAGCACAAAGCCAAAGTGTCAGAGTTAAGATACCGCCATGAGATGGAGAACCTCGGCTACAGCTAAGAGAGGCGAAGAGGGATTGGAAGAGAAAAGACAGAGACTAGAGAGAGCAGAAAGGATAGACGGTACATGCACGCAGGGCAGCAAATGTAAACACAGCCTTCTGTTTGAGGGTTGAGAGCGATTAGCCCAAATGGCCACCAGATCTTGTTGCAATTCATTTGATATGTGGATCAAATGTTGTATCTTGCCAGGAGCAAAAATAAATGGAGAGCTGTAGCTCAAGGGGTCGATCAGGTTGTCCACTAAGTGCCGGGTTGACAGTTTGATCTCCAGCCCCTCGTCTCTGCATATCAAAGCATCCTCGGACGTTGAATCCCAGATTGCTCCCAACGAGCAGGCCAGTTCTGCCCATCCCATCTGCACCACAAGAAATCCCAGTAGTTGATTTATTTGGATTGGTATTATTGTTGCTCACTCTGTGTATTGGGTCAGTTTTCAACATATATCTATATCTATGTAGATGTAGATATATGTTTAAAAAAAACAACAACAAAAAAACAGGAAACTAAAGTTTGTTTTTTTCACAAACAGCTTAACAAGAACAGCTGCTTCATTCTGACTCAGGTTACAAGTGAATGCAAATGAGATGCAAAGAAATCTCTGGCTTTTTCGGGCAACAGGGACAGAACTAGTGGTCAGCAAAAAGCCTTTAGGAGAAGAGAGTTTGCACAAGACCAGAGAGAAGCATGCAGAGACTTAGCTCAAGCTTCGAGAGACAATGCAAGCGAGATAAATGAAGAGACTGGTAGCAGAACTTAAAAGGAAGAGGGAACCCGTGGATCAGACCACCTTGGGAAAACAACCAAGACAAAGGAAAAGGTTTTAGTTGAACACATTTTTTCCCTCTTCTGTGCAAAACAACCCTACAGGTATTTCTTCAGGTCCTGCAGCAGGACCGCCTGAGACCGCAGAGCTGCAGAGGCTGTGAAGGGGCATCTTTATTTGCAGAGAAAAGATGAGAACTACTTGATTATTGAAAAAAAAGAAGATAAAAAGCAAAGCACAATGAACTTTATCTGACATAACAATGTTACATGAATCTGTGAGCCTTCGCCGACCTCTGATTAGGGTAAAGGTTAACCATCGTATAGCCTTGTTCGTGTCTTCGGAGGGAATCAGGCTACAGCTTCAGATAGCAGCCATATTGGCAATATAACAGAAACGCGTCTGTACTGTTGTAGTTTTTTTCTATATTCTTCTTTCTTCTTCTATTAAGCCTCACAAGTGTTACCTAGTTACTCCTAAATTACATTACTTGTGTACATATGGTATAATAAACAAGATCCCGGTTGATTCTTTAGTTCATGTTAGTCGCTTAGTATACTGTAAAGTTTATTAACTATCAGGAAGCTTCTACCACGCGTGGACTGACTGAATGTCTGCTCTCCGACACTGTTCGTGTCTGGACTTCACTGTAGGCTCTCCACAGCAACTGTTCATCAGTTGCACCTCTGATACCGTCAGCATGTAGTTGAAAGCTGCTAGTATCGTCATTTTGACTGCATGTGCTGAAGGAAACGACGTGCCAAGAAACGCTGGCTCTGAAGCCGAAACTGCTTTTGTTGCTGGTGCAAGCTTAGTGTTTGGTCTGCAGAAGGAAACAAGCTGGAAGACTCACAATCATGCACACAGTCGAAAGCAATTACTCCAAATTCAGATTGTCATTCTCCAACTCAACCTTGATTCCCACAGGGAACATAACCAGGATTCATTGCTGTGTAAAATGGCTGCAGCAGAGTCTGGATTTTCAGACAGATCTTTTTCATGGTCGTTCTCATCCTCAAGTGAGCTTTTTTTGTTTTTTTGCCCAACTTGGAATCAGATTAGATGATCTCATTCTGTTTATTTGCTATTATAGTCATACCAAATTAATAAAAATGCATGCTTTTAATGTCGGGTACGATTTCCATGGAATATAAAGATGAAAATGCCAGGGTAAAATTACAAACATATTTATAGTTTGAAGATCAACAACCTTTCTTCACAAAAGTCTATTTTATTACTGCCATTTCCAACAGTCCTGCTCATAAACCCGCACGCCAACATCACTGAATCCGTTAAAGTTCAAGTTAAATTCACGTAATCACATTTGTTGAAAAGTGAAATTTGCTTGGTTCAGTCAGCTGTGAGGAATAGCAGCTGTTAGCATCTTTTATTTGTCTCTAGACCACAAACACAGTTCAGTAGACACACAAGGACACTCTGGAGAATAGCACTGTGAGAACTGAGAACTGTGCTGGGTGGGGGAATTAAAACAGACGGTGACAAAGAAAGGCCGAAAATAAATAAATGAATGAAATGCATTCGCTGTTTATTGGCTCACAGATTGTAGAGTCATAAAAAAACAAAGCTGAGGGTGACACAGCTTCACGAGTTTTTTGTTGACGCAGTCTGTTAATAGCCCTCCTCCCCCCCTGCGTTTGTTGTTCATGAAAGCGCTCGTAGCATAATCTTTTATCTTGTTGACAGCATCCTAGATTGAAAATGAGAGTCACGCTCCAGCGTAGCTGCTAAACAACATCAGCAATTGTGGGAATAAAAAAAACTGCAGAAGAATGAAGAAAATGAGAGTATCATAGGAAATGACGCGTTTTCCACAAAAACAGTGCTATGAAAACCTGCGATTGTATTCAGTATAATGTTAGGACCATTCACAGTAAGAGGGTTTGTGTTTTTACAGCTTAAAATCAGACATAACTTTACCCTTTATAACAGGCTATTCACATAGATTATGTGCAGTTCAACCAAAGACTGATTTCTTTTCCAAAGCAACATTCAAGGTTCCAAATAAAACCTCAATAAGAAAAATGTAGAAAAAACAATGTAATTTATCTAGAAGAGTGAGAATCCCTCAGCAACCAATTTACCGGGGGCCTCAAAATACTTCAGTGTGTTAAAGCTGACACCCAGCGCAGGTTTGTTTTGGGGAAGAGAACGATGTGGAGCCGAGTTCCCGTAAAGCCTCCGTGCAGCAGGACATACACAATAACGGTGTTCAAACCTCTGCCCCACATTCACTTTTGGACCAACCAGACTGCATTTAGACTTCCAAATAAACACACAAAATCAGATTTTTCTCTTTTTTGTTGTTTTATTTTTTCCCAAATTGGATTTATATTGCATTTGGGGGTTATCTGGAAATTCACATCTGATAAGGACACTTGCAGATGACAAAACAGACACTCTTTTGTCAAGGTACGATTTGAGAAGAAAAAGAAAAAAGATAATTGCATTCAGTATTTCATTAAAAAGAAAAAATATATTAAAAGATCACGTCTAAGCTTGTGAGGAAATTTCATAAAAATTGTTGTTTTTTTTTACAGTAATACAACGGCATTACAGGTTCCACTGTGACTGTTTGAGTTCTTGTAAACATAAAAGGTCACCAGTCTTTCATAACATCACAAGATGACTTACAAAAGATGTATTGTATTATTGATGATTACTAATGTTTAGGCTTAACACTTTATTTTCCTTTTAAAGGATTACTTGGAAATTGTATTTTAAAGAATATTTTGTGATTTAAAATGAAAACTCCCCAAACTAGCAGGCACTACTGAAACGCCATTAAACAGTGTGAAACGACATCATTTGTGTTTGTGCAGTTTGTGTTTAATGGGCTGAAACATGGCAGACCAGTGGCACAAATGCTCCTCGCGGTATTTTGTCCCACTGATGTGAGATCCCACACTGGGAAACTGGGTCCTGGACTTCCTGACTAACTGACCACAGACCGTCAGGATCCACAACACCGTATCCTCTCCCATCACCCTCAGCACTGGCTCCCCCCAGGGCTGTGTGCTGAGCTCCCTCCTGTTCACACCACTGACTTATGACTGCTCTGCCAAACATCCGAGTTGTCAAGTAGAGAAGTTTGTAGATGACACAGCAATAGTGGGACGCATCACAGATGACGATGAGTCCACATACAGAGAGGAAGTGGAACATCTGGTGGCTTGGTGCAGAGACAGCAACCTCTGCAGACCAAGGAGATGGTGATGGACTTCAGGAAAACAGCACCACCCCACCCCGCAGATCAGAGGAGCAGCTGTGGAAGTTGTCTCTAGTTTCAGGTACATTGAGTTCATCTGTACAAGGGCCTCACCTAGAGCTCAGTGCTTCTTGCCCAAGAAGGCATATCAGCAACTCTATTTCCTGAGGAAGCTGCTGCGTGCAGGACTGGGGAGCTCTGTAGTGATGAGCTTCTACCGGTGTGCGGTGGAAAGTGTCGTCGGTACCAGCATCCGGTGTGGCACAGCAGCTGCTTGGCTGCAGAGAGGAAGGTGCTGCAGAGGGGGGTGAAGGCTGCTCAGAAGATTGTGCGGGGGCAGCAGCCTGCTCACCACCACAGATATTTTCACCAGCTGATGCAGAAAGAAGGCTCTCTGCATCATCAAGGACTCTGCTCAACCTGCACACCCTCTCTCCGACCCCCTCCCCTCATGGCCGAGGAGCATCCGGAGTAGGACAACCAGGATGAGAAACAGCTTCTTTCCCGAAGCTGTTTGACTGCTGAACTCCGATGGTGCTCGCTAACCCTCATATCCTCTCCCCGCCTCACCTCACCCCACCTCAGGTGCAATATCAAGATTGTGCAATATGGGCCAGCCACAAATTTGACTACCTCTTTCTCTTTAATTGTATTTTTGCACGCATTTCTTTTTCTTTTTTTAATGTACTAAACTTTTAGTGTACTAATACTAAACTAACTGCCATCTCATATGTAAATGTGTGCTGGTATGACAATAAAGAATCATTGAATCTAATCCTGCATTTACGCATGTGCAGGTTGCAAAACGTTTTAACCATGTAAAGAAATAAAGAGAAAATTAAAACCCCATGTGGAAAACACATTACATTTATATTAACCGTTAACATATATAAAAACTCATTGTGTGTTCACAGAACTCAATTCATTTGCAGAAATACTTGTAAAATGGACTTTTTAGTTGTTAGTTTAGTTGTTGGACAACATAACATGCAGGTAACTCTTGGTTTTACTATTAAATACAGACCCTGTAAATGCTGACGTCTGTCAGCAGCATCAAACTAAACGAACTTCAGTGTTTTGTTATAAATGACAGAGAACCACGTTAAAATCGTGTCTGGTATATTTTGTGCACAAGTACTTTATAATTGCTGAGGTGTTCCTGAGTGGAAAATCGTGATGTTTGTTTGACCTGCCAGTTGTCTGTGCTGCTGTAATGGAGCTACAAAAATGGCAAAAATGGTTTATAAAGAAAAGTACTCCACATCTGTTGTTCACTTCATCTGAAGACATTATCATTCTTGTCATTATTTACCTCTCAGTAACCTGAATGTTTACGGGGTGAGAAGTGAATGTGTCTCCTATTTTTGATTCTGTGTTTGTCTACATACGGCAGTGTTGGGCTGAGCAGAGCAGGGAATATGGACGACACTGTGAAGTTAAATTGAAAACATACTAAATCTTTTTTGGTGCAGCAGCAGAGTTAGATGGATTAAATTAGACGAAAAAACAAGAGGCATGTCTTTCCTGACCTCTATAATGAGTTATTTTAGTCTGTGTCCTATATGATGCTGTTTAAATTAGTTCCACTAGTTTAAAGTCTAGTATCCAAAAAAAAAAAGAACAGATGACCAGGGGGGGGTCCTGTCAGGATCCAGAATGTGATTCGATTATTTCAAAAACTGAGGAAATTGAATCTGCAGCTTTTCAGATTTTTTTCCTTCTCCCTCTTGACATCAATTTAAGGTTTTAGGAGTTCAACTAAGGTTTATGTGTTCAACTTTATCTTGGCCATGTCACATGCATCAGTAAATTAACAAACTGTATCTTCATCCTATAAAAGTCACAAAGAGTTAAAGTTGTTTCTTGTGGCAGCTGTACTGGAGAAAAGCTGTAAATGTTGGGAAAAACCAATTGGACTGAACAGAGAACTGCACAAATCTATGTTTGCAGAAAGGTGCTACAGAAATCTGGGCACACGAGTCCAGTTCTGGTAAAAGAGGTTTTGATCCCTACCGTCAAAGCACTGCTCAAAAGAAATTATAAAAACATTTTAGGGTTGCTAGATTTAATCTTAACTTTAAAATACTGTGTTCTTTAGTACTATTGATACCACAGATCACCCTTTGAAACGTTGGACACTTAGAGGAAAAGAAACACACATGCTGGATAGTAACCCGTAATAACCAAATAAAATCAAGTTTAATGTATATTTCATTTCAAAAGCAACAAAAATGCCAGAATCTGAGCTATGACAATACAAAAATAAGTATATCGTGTCCTAGAAAACAGTGAAATAAACATTTATGAGATGCCCTGCTCCTGCTGGCGTGTACTGACTTTTGCCCTCAATAAAAGACTTATAAAAGACAGAAGACAGAATAATTGCTCCATGGCAACACGTCAGGCCTCCTGAGGTGACCAGATTAGATGAATGAGACCCTTAAACTGAAACTTGTTTCTGTTTTTAAAGGAAATGACAAGTAAAAGCACTGGGGGAACTTTTAAAAGCCTTGAAGTAGATTGTTGTGATAGTTTGCAACTTCCCTGTGTTTTTGGTATTTATGTACTAGTAGATTATCATCCCCTGATTTCAGTTTCAGCACACACATGTACACCGATGTATATAATGTACAGAGGGATTCAACATAATTCAAAAAATGTATGTTTTCCCTCCATGTTTATGTCCTTTTTTTTGCCCTCTAGAGATGCAGTCATACAGTTATACCTTTTTTTTAATAAGAGCCCACAAATCCTGGTCTACAGACTCGGTCGGTCGTGCAAACTGAAGTAAGTATTCAAGGCCTCCCACCTGGGGGAGGATCAGGAGGCCTGAACCTTCACACACTCCTGTACTTTCTGTGGAAATCTCAGCACACTTTCATTTCAGGGCCTCTGAACAACACTGCTAAAATGCCACGGATGGACTGAAAGCCTGGACATCTCATACTCTGGTTTCCGAGGCCGTGTCCCTGTCTGCGTGTTGTTTCTGACAGATGAATAAACATGCAGCGAGCTGCGTTGATGAGTATTACAATGATTGAGCCTCTCATCTGTCCTCCCCCGCTGCTCAGCTTCTCCACTCCAGGGGAAATAAGCGCTCCGTTAGCTTTGCTCTCATTGGCCCACACGAAGGGGACGCTCTGCGTAGCCTAGTTTCCTCTGAGCTGATAACCAGACTTCACCCATTGCTCTTGATATTGTTGCTGCCAAGAAAGCTGTGCCCCTGCTAGATTGTTGATCTGTCACCAAGATATGTCAAAAACAGATTAAATGAGAAGCTATAGCCTCATGTTAGAGTGATTAGTAACTCAAAGATCTGCCACGTAAGGCTTCCTATGATTTGTATGTCACTTTATCTTGTTTTTGGCAACTGCTAAATGCTTCTAAAAGCTTTTCACACCTTTCTGTTGGTACTTTCTGACACTTTTTATGTGCATTTATTCATTTGGGTTCTTTCAGTGGGATTAAGGTTACCTACTATTCAGTTAAAAAAGTCTTCCTTTTGCTTTAGATAAAAGATCCGAAACCTTTAACTCACTGGGTAAAATGTTTTGTTTTTTTGCATATCTTGGTACTCTTCTGATATCGTCATTTCACATATTCCCTGTCTTCAGTATCAGAGGCAGAAAAGCCGCCTGATGGCCTGATGGCTTCTTTGGCTTACCTGCCAGAGTTTTGCGTAAACATGATCTTTGCCTTCTTGTTCCTTTCTTTCAACATTTACATGTTCTTGTGCTTTTGCTCATGGTACCAGCTGAACCAACTGTTCCTCGCGTTGTGTGTTTTTTTTTTCTTCATCTTCTGCTGCATCCCTCACAAACTTTCACAGAATTGTCTCGTCAAGTGTCGTCTCATAGCTGTTTACTGGAAGTATGGCTGATGATTCATATTCCAGCAGGCAGTTTCTTCTGCATCTGTTGAAACTGTCTCCTGGAAATTGAAGTCAAAGCCAGAAGAACCAGACTAGTTCTTTGTATCAGGAGGAGCAGAATTAGGATGGGTGGCTGGTTCAGCCAATAAACGTGTCTGGAAAACATTTCTCTTTTTTTTCATCATGCCATTTTTTTATTTTTTTTTTTAATAAGCTTATGAAACTATAATAAGCAAATCCTAATCTTACAAATTGAGTTCATCTGCACTTTTTTCCCCTGGTGCAGTGTTTATTACTTAATTTGAGGGTATTAACACAATAATTGTGCCCCTACATGGATTTCTTACTCAAATGAGTTGTGAGACTGAAATAAAAGTTTATGTTTCTGCTATCACATCCCCAAGTCTATTCTCATAAATAGTCTACCAGGGAATAATTTACATTAATTATACACATGAAATAGTTTCAGATATTAGAATAGGAAGTGTGCTTCTGTTTTACTAACTTATGTCCTTAAATGCACACAGAGCATTGCAAATGATGAAACAGACAGTTCATTCCTCAGTTTTTCCAGGAAATGAACTCAGTGACATTTATTTTTCTTTAAGACTAATATATTAAGCAATGCAGCCACTGTGACACAGAGACTCTCAAAGCAGACATTACAGACTGCTCAAGTAGGTGGACTTTTTGTTTATGAGGTCAGTTGATCCACAAACCCTGCTCTGAGCTGTCTTTGATATTTAATGCGCATTATTCAATTATACTCAACTATCAAAAAAATCTAATTACCGTAGACAGGGTGTTGGATGGCTCACTCGGTTGAGCAGGCGCCTCATGTATGGAGGTTACAAACCTGGCTCAGGTTTGAGTCCCCGCTTGTGGCTGTTTGCTGTGTGTCTCTGATCCCAGTTCCTGTCTCACCACTTTATATAAATGCCACTAGAGCCATAAAATCTAAAGAAAATAAACATAACATATCTCATTTAACTGCACAATATCTTCGTGTGCCTCTGCAACTCATCTTATATTGTTCCAGAATAATCAAAAAGTACCATAAATATTTAATTGAGACCATCTAAACCAAACATACCTGTGATTTGCTTCTGTGGATTTATGTGACCAAGAAATTGCCAAACAGTATTGTTTCACTTTTTTTTTTTTTTTAAGAATAAAAAAAAAACAATATAGACAATGGAGGCAACAGACAAAATAGATAAGGGAGGGGATCTGGTGTTAATTATGGAGGCACTTTGGTGTCTTAGCTGATGTCAACTTTACTTCACTTCACAGGAAAAGGCCACTGCAAGTTAATGCCATCATCACATGTCACATTTCCACCCTGATGAAACTGCCGTGATCCATTAAGCCCCAAAGAGAATATGCAGAGGCCTTAACAGTCACAAGATTTTCACTCACTTGTTCTCCTGTGGGACATTTTGTGCCAATGTTAAGATTCATTTCATTTGTTACAATCGGAGGACTGAGTGGATCCCTCGCAGAAGTCTTTTCTGCATCTGCAACTGGAACATCTTTTGTCAATTTAAACAAACATCTCCTCACCTTTTGCTTGCTGCCCATCTATGCGTGACTTCCAAATGAAAGTCATGATGCAGTTGTCAGGAAATTGTGTACCTGGGTATTTGAGGTATATATTTAATATTTCTGATAGTTTCAGGATGGTCTCTGTCATAATGGACATGACACTTATTATCTGCAAACTAATTCAAATCAGTTCACTTCAAAAATGCTTTATCAATTCCCGAAAGAAAATTCATCGTTTTAATAACAATAAAATTTAAATTTAAAATGTTGACAATTAATTAAATTAGAAATTAAACAATTAATAACTGAACACTATTAGTTTGAATAAGATTAAAACAATTAATGTTGTTAATTGTTTTAGAATAGCTGCGTTCTGTTTATGGGAGATACTCTAACATCCTCGTAATGTGCAGTCTTCATAGAAATTAGACATTAATACAAAATGACTATAAAGCCTATTAGATTAATAAGGAGGCAGCACGGTGGCTTAGTGGTTATCACTGTTGCCTCACAGCAAGAAGGTTCCCGGTTCAATTCCCGGCCCTTTCTGTGTGGAATTTGCATGTTCTCCCCGTGCTTGCGTGGGTTTCCTCCGGGTACTCCGGCTTCCTCCCACAGTCCAAAAACATGCAGGGTAGGTTAATTGATCTTTCTAAATTCTCCCTAGGTGTGAGTGTGATTGGTTGTTTGTATGTGGCCCTGGATAGACTGGCGACCTGTCCAGGGTGTACCCCTGCCTTTCGCCTGATATGCGTCGGGATAGGCTCCGACAGACCTCCGTGACCCGGAAACGGATAAAGCGGGTATAGATAATGGATGGATGGATGGATGGATTAATAAGGAAAGATTTATTTCCAGCATTACTGATACACTGCAGGCTTTCAGTAGGATTTTGACATAATCCCTGTTATTTTTTGGTGACTTTTAGCTTATAATTTTAGCTTGACACCAAGATTCCTGGTAAAAACACGTCCAGCCCTGGTTGCAGCCCTCTGGGTCCTGTCTGAACACTGTGGGTCACTAAGGCAAACAGTCATTTACACATTTTAGAGGAAGTGATGGCCCCTGTGTTGAAACTGGATCTTTCCTGGAAGGGGCACAGGAATACGAGAGAACAGCTGCAGACGTCCAATCATATCTCAGCCTGGGGACATGCAGCAGGGATCTTTGTTCCATTATTTTGACAGAAAAGCGGAGGGAGGGGGACATTTCAAAAACAGGAAGTCAGTCTGTGAGGAGATGCCAAACACCCAACAGCTACCTGTGAGCTGTTGTTTTGAAGGTATTGCATAATTAAAGCTCTTATAGAAGTATTCTTTAGGTTCTCTATAGTTATATCCTTCATAAAAAAATAAATAAATATAATTAAATAAACAATGACAAAGCTTTCTTTTTCTAAGGGTTTTGATAGCTTTGATAGTTCCATGAAACTTGTTCCCTAAGATGAGCAAGTGTTCTCTTATTTTCAACAAACAGAAGTTCAGTTACCTGAAGAATTATTTCTTTATAATAGAAGGTACATAAGGTATTAAGATATTGTCTTTCTTTTGTGTCATTTTCTGCCATCTACTGATGGAAACAAAGTACTACAGATAATATAATCTGTAAATGACTGAATGGATTCAGTATGACAGTTAATATTCAGTACTAAATGTAAATTCCAGATTTATAAATTAGTTTTAATATGTTTTTCTTGTAAAAGCCTGTCCTTATTATTCATTATTCACATTAGATGAATGGATAACATATTATTTTATACGGTGGGCTGGAGCCTCATGAAGACCTCATTGGACGTGAACAACCATACACACTCACTCACTCACAACTGCTGCCGATCACTAAGCCTTACAAACATCTTTTTGATCTGTGGGGGGAAAAAAAAAACTGGAGCACCAGGAGAAAAAAGCCACAGAAAAAGGAAGAACGTAAAGACTCCTCACAAAAAGACCTGAACCAAGGTTTAAACCTGGAGTTTTCTTGCTGTGAGGCAACAGTATTAGCACATCACCATGCTGCTTATTTTAAAAGCATTAAAAAAACACTCATTCACAAAGCTAAGATAGATGCTATCATGAATGGAGAACAGGAACACCCAGCTTTCATTTCAGCACTGTAGCCAGGCTGTCACTTTGCCTTCACTTGCTCTCAAGTCCGTCTGATGTGGAACATGCCCCCAGGTGTTCAGCACAAGGAAGTACAGTTCTAAGCTCAGTGATATTACTAACAATACTAATGTAGCTCACACCAACTTGTTGCTGCCATGGAAGAAAGATTTAACAGCAGACGATTGTAGCTTATACCACTTCACTGCATAGTCAAATGACTGAGGAGTTTGTTAGTCCCAGTTTTGTTGCACCTCCATGGTGTAATGACAACACAAGGACAATAAAAGGCTATCTATTCTATTCAAAAGCATGCTAGTTATTTATGCTGTGCTAGTTAGCATTGGATGCTAACGCAACATATACATTTTTTCCTAAATCCACCTCCCAAGTTGAAATTTTTCAGTGCACACAGGCCAAATAATGCTCTGATAAAAATGTGAATATATTTGGGAAGGGGTTTGTTTCACTCTCAGCTACATGAGATATTTCTGAGGGACAAATACAAATACAAATACAAATGAATTGACAAATGTATGTTTCTCGTGAGTGCACAGAAACAAGTAGAAGCAAAGTTGTGACAGTCAGCTCAGTGAGCGGTGTCGTTTTGCCCTTAGGATTAAAAGTCTGTATCAAAATATTAAAGAAAAAAAATCATCCCAGCCTTCAAGCAAATTATTTATCATCATATTTATCATCAAGCAAAGCAACTTCATTTGGTGTGGATTTCTCATATTTGTCTTTCTGACCGAACATTAAACAACAATAACTTCATCTAAACAACTAAAATATTTTTCAACCCCCGAGGCCACTGACCAAACTGCCTTAAGAGTTCCAGTTTTGGTTTAGAGCATATTACCATGCAGGAACATTACTGTAGGTTAAGGCATTTTTTCATCGTATTGTATTGTGTGTTGTCAAGTGGTAAAAATCACAAGCACAATTTGTCTTTCTTCTTTATAGATTTAATTATCTTCTTTCTATGGCTGTTGGAGGAAGGTAGATCTATACGCAGGACAAATCATGTAGGGTCTGGATCAATCTTGGTCAATCCAGTAAAAAAGCCGATGACACTGAGTGCACAACATCATGTAACATCCGCCATCCTTCTGCAACACAAAACAAAACACATTTACAAGCAAAGATGGGTTGATGTAAATCAGAATCAAATCTGAAGTAATTTATTGGTGTATTAAAAAACCTGTATTGGGGAGAAGCAGTGAGGACAAGCTTTGGTATTCACTGATATCCACTTCTCACTCAGATTGCCCTCTATAGTAGTCAGCAGCATTTTGCGCCCGTATCTGTTCTCAAGAAGTCGGCGTCTCTCCCTGCTGCCAGTGGCGTATTCATCCAGAAGAGCCATCTGGCCCTCTGAGGCACAGAAACAGAACATCACCTCAAACAAACACATCTGCACCCACTCAAGCCAAACAGTCAATCTAGGAATAACATCGACAATAATACCTAAGCATGATAGTTTTTATGCGGGTTGGGATTATAGACAGTCAGAAAGGCATAGGTTTCATGTTAAGTGCCATTTCTGATCCAACCCTTCACATTTATCCAGGTTCGGGACCAATAACATCAGTGGTTGAGACCATGAGGACTGTTTGAGGTTCATTAACTTTGACATGTGAAAGGGTGTGGATTAATCCATTAACTTTCCAGTCGTAGGGAATCTGACTCCATCCACTATGTCAGAACCATTCCCACTTTTTAGATTTAACTCTACAACTGTAATTGTCTTAAATTATGAGTTAAGAGTTATGGGTCACACAGGCTTAAATAAAAATGTGCTGGTAAAAAAAATAAACAAAAGTGTCTAAGAATTTTTAATATAAAGAATTTGATTTCAGTTTGTGCTACTGACAACTCATTGGGCCTCATTCATGAAATATTTGTAAATCTGTCAGTAGATTTGCATATAAATAACTTTCTGACTAAAAACCTAATGCTGTTTCACAAATCACACGTAAAAATTGGATTTGAACGTAAGGATTTGCATTTACATGAATAGGAGTCACTTGCAAATCGTCAGCGTGCTCCAGTGGCAGTATTTATACTCATTAATGAATCCCTAATGGAGGTGTGTAGGTACATCCTCAAACACACACACACTTTAAATAAGAGAGAAATATGAGGACACACTGTTCTGATGCTGTGATATATGTAATTTTACCTGAGGTGGAGCAAAGAAAAAATAATTTATTTTGCTGTCTTAGTGCAGCTGTGACGGGGACTGGCAAGGGATGGGACAGGAAAGTAAACACTACATCAGCAAAACGGTTTGCTGCAGATAACCGTGCTGCCTTTGCAATTAGAGATAAACTCTTTATTATTAATGATGTATTTTGATGGAAAACTCCAAAGGAGTCAACAGCAAATCCCAAAATAAACCTTATACTTGTTATATTATGTTATGTTTCTATACATTAAGGCAACCAGATTGTGTTTTGCTTTTAACACATATTTTAGAAAAGAAATGGCTATAGTGCAGTCATTTCCTTAATTGTAGGTTATTTAAAGTTTGTCATACTCTTTCTGTACTTACAATAAATTATTATGCAGAAAAGTTTTTAAAAATCCATCCATCCATCCATCCATCCATCCATCCATCCATCCATCCATCCATCCATCCATCCATCCATCCATCCATCCATCCATCCATCCATCCATCCATCCATACCCACGTTTTCCACTTCAGCATCATGGGGAAAACTAATATCATGCATATTTATTTACTTATTGTGAACTGCAAACAATTCCTGTCTTCTGGCATGTTCTTCCTCACCTGCTGCTGAACTCTGCATAATTCCCTTTAATTTACTCAAATGTGTTATATTTTTAATTTTTTCTCATAAATGTAATTCTACAAACAGTTTACACAGTAGTTAGTTCTAATCGCCTTTCATGAATAAGACACCTTGTTTCCAATGTAACGTCTTAATGGGTTTTTTTTTATATCTCTACTTTTACACATTATTGAGTACAGTTACAACTTTATGTTTCTTGCTTGTGTGACCTGAAGAATATATTGCTTTGATGAGTAAAAGATATTCTTAGATTTTTTTTATATTTAAAGTTCAATGCCAAAGATATTGTAAATATTTTTTATATTGTATACATAATGTGCATGCACAATGTGCGTATGCAAAAATAATTTATCTTTTAATTCCCAGGGAGGATGGCCAAACTGGAGCATCCCCTTACTTCTAAAAAGCAGTGGCCTACAGACTCTGTGTTCTTTGCGTTTACCTTCTGACTGTGGCAGGGACAGCAGGAAGTCCTCTTTTATCTCTGCTGTCTTCTCTTGGTAGCATGCATTTGTCCCATGGTAGGTCTTACTGCAGACGACACAGAAAGCAAAGCTGCACACAGGGCACTGTGCTGCAGTGTCGGACTTTTCACGAATGACAGCTGAACTGCACCAACTCCTAGGACAGTATGTCACATCTGTGGGGAGCAGATAAGAAAAATGAGACATAAATAGACAGAGTAATAGAGTAATAGACAAGTAATAGATTATACAATTATACAACATCTTTGAAAGCAAGATGGCACTAAAAGTGCTCCTGGTCAGACAAAGGACACACCAGGCATGCTGTCCAGAGTAAATTGTAGAAGGAGACGATCGTATCGACTGAACAGGTCCTCTCCTACAAGACTCTTCACCTACAAAATGATATGCACAGGTTTTACGTAGCAGGTATGTTTTCTTTTGTATCACATTTTATACTTGTCCTCTGTATTTTAGTAGTAAATTTCATCTTTTACTGGGCACCTGTGCAGGTGTCGGAGTTGCGCTGCAGCCTTCCTGAGGACAGGTGACACCCCGGATGTTGCCCTCGCTTATCCTCACCTGGCAGAACTCCCTGAGACAGGCCTGGCAGAAGATGTGGCCGCACTCATGCAGCTGCACGCAGTCCGATCCGAGCCGGCCCATATAACAAACCCCACAGTCAAACACCGTGGAAGAAAACACTTTCTGTTTCTGAGAAGCATTGTGGATCAAAATCTGAGACAGGACAATTTGTGATGGAGTTAAAGCAAGACCAGCAAAGGTTTGGTCTAAGTTCTGTGGGGCACCACTGGGGTGGGTGAGTGAAGAGGCCGTTTCTTGTTTAGTTCGATCTTCTGGGTCTGGATCAGGCTGGGAAAATGGAAGAAGTTTGGATTTACCTGCCACTGAGGAGTTATTATTAGACTCTAAACTTTTGACATCTGAAACATGCTCAGTTAGTTTTTCAGTTATTGTCTCTGAAGAAGACCCTGAGTGCAGGCTGCTCTGGCTGAAATGGTTTTGGTCAACCTTGTGGGTGTCCAGTGAAGCTCCCTGAGAGCCGGTGCTGCTGCTGTCTGAGGCTGATGGTTCCCTCTGGTCTGTGACTTCTGACGTGCGCTCATCACCTTCTGCTTCTGAAGGCTCAGTTTCCTTGTTGTCTTGCTTACAGAGCAGAGTTCTGTGTTCATCAGAAGGAAGCTCCAGTTGACTGTGGATGTCCAGGAACGTTAGCGCATCTTCTCTCAGGAACTGTATCCAGGAGAAAAGCACCACAGCGCCACCAGAGGCCTGGTAGACGTCAAGGAGTTGAGCCCTCAGTGAGGCCAGCTGAGGAGGACAGAGCAAACACATTTAATGTTTTTTTCTCAATTCCTTAATGACTCAATCTTCATGACTTTTACTGATGTCCGTTACCTGTGTATGAGTCAGCCAGCTGCAGGTGAGGGTGAAGGAGGGAGGAGAGGAGGACGGGTAGTCCCCAGGAAGTTCAAAGGTCAGCTGCAATGGTGGGAGGAATGATATGTCATACTGTCGCAGACGTTCTCCTTATAGGAAGAAAAACATGATCAAAGTTTTCATGGGACAAATACAATTCCAGACCACCTTCCTTATAAATGATTCCTCCTACACACACACACACACACACACACACACGCACACACACAGTCACACACACACACACACACACACACACACACACACACACACACACACACACACACACACAGAGAAATACACACACACACAGAAATACACACACACACACTCACACAAACACTCGCACACACACACACTTACAGAAACACGCACACACACTCACACACACACACACACACACACACACACACACACACACACACACACACACACAGAAATACACACACACACACTCACACACACACACACTCACACAAACACTCGCACACACACACACTCACACACTTACAGAAACACGCACACACACTCACACACACACACACAGAAATACACACACACACTCACACACAGACACACAAACACACACACTCACACACACACTCACACACACACTCACACACACACACACTCACACACACACACACACACACACAGACACACAAACACTCCCATACACACACAGACACGCACACACAAACACACACACACAAGCTGATTCTGACTGACACATTGTGTTTATAAAACATTACCATCTTTCAGAACCACAGTGAAGTCCGCAGGAAGCTCCACGGACACTCGGACTTCTCCCGCACACTTCGACACTTTCCGGAGGAACTCGTCCGAGCCGAAGATACTCTCTAGGACGAGCAGCTCGTCTTCCTGCTCCACCAGGTTCATTCCTCCAGATACGAAGACACAATCGTTCACGCCTATTATGGAGCGACGTGATTGAAAACAAGTGTTATATTGTGAAGTGGAGTTACTTTTCTCTTGCAACAACGATGTCTGTGAAGTCCGCCTGTCAGTAACTTCCACTCTGCTTCCTGGTCCGTGTGTGCCCGTCCCTCCGATCACTCATTTGTTTATGATCATGCAGACTTTGTTATGATGCAAGGGACGAGCTACAGCAGCAACCTCGGTTTACAGGCAACTCATAAAAAGTCATGGCTAATTCAGACGTCATTAAGGCCTTTTCACAAACAAATGATACTAAATTGGTTCTTGATTTATGAGCACAACTCCTCTCTTTATAGACTTTTAATTTCCAACAACAAATATGTTGAGATGGAAAAAAACATTTTAGTGGCATTATCTTAATAGGTAAATTACTTATTGATTGTGGCAAATTTTACAATTATACTGATTTCATTAAACAATTAATAATTCCTGTTAAGGCAAATGATTTTTTTACTGTCTATGATTCCTCAAAATAGTATTTTACTTTTTAAATGGATCTCAGGAAATCAAATCTAATGCATTCTTTAACTGGAAATATCAATTCCTCCTCATGGCGAATGAGTCGGTCTTCACTGGCAGATGATCATTTATCAGATAAATATCTAACAAATAATCTAATGGAGGTATCTTTCAAAAGGAGACTTAAATTTGATTTAGGTAATTATGATCTTCAAAGACTAAGCAGAAACACTGATGGGGAGAGAAACTTTGATCCATTTGTTTGCCTTATGCAACATTAAACTGTCAGAATTTATAATTATTCCTATTTCTCTCTCCTTTTTCCTACTTTGGAATAATGTTTTGGGAAAAGACAACATCTATATAAATAAATAAACAAATAAAGCATTATATTTATTCCATTTCCATCAGTATAAACGAAAAGGTGTTAAAGTTAATATGACATTATGTACCTGATATTCAGGTAATGACTAAAAAGAGTGTTTATTGCACCACACTATAAATACAGTCTAAATACAAGAATTAAAGTTAGTATTAATGTCTTCTACAGCATTTCTCCTGAGGGAGGTAAAATAGGTAAACCATAACTGCCAAACCTTGATTAAAAATAATCAGGTTTAAATTTATTCCATATTAAGTATTACATTTTTTATGCAAATTATCTTTTTTAATCATATCCTCATTCTGTAGAGGATGGATGAATAAAAATACTGGATTTTAGATTTAGATTTTCATATCTCAAAAGCTCGTTTTGACTTAAAGATGAAAAGTAGTTTCACAAATAGATAAATCATATTAACCAAGGGCTTGTTTATAAGCTTTGCAATAATAAGCTTTTTTAATATTTTACTTTGTTGCATAAAATTCTTAGCAACATCCATTATTTTATTACTGATTGTTTCGCAAGTACATCATTTATGATGTTATTGGAGAAAAAAAAAGTTAATTGTCATTCTTCCTTATTTTTGTCATCTAATCAGTCCTTTCAATGTAGAAATGCGCTTTAAACTTCAAAACAACCTTCTCAATCTTAAAACAAATATTAACAATTTATCAGAGAAAGTTCTCATTATAAATGAATTATGTACTATCAACGTGCCAGAGTTTAACAGATATTTGTAGGAAAGACAAAAATTAAAAAAGGACAACTTTATCTTCAACCTACTTAAGAGTCTAGTTTTCACTTGAAGCCACATCTCCAGTGATGAAGGTCACCCGTCCCGCTGCATACAAAAAGTGTGAATACAATAATGTGTTGTGAAATCCTCAAGTCAAACAGCGTAACAGTAAATTACATCCAAACTAGGTCCAAACTCACATGGTAATAAATAACATGCATAAAAAATGTATGCATATTAAGTTTTTTAATTGTAACTAGGTTTGCAGGCCCTAAAAAACAAACAACAAACAGGTTTGTTTGTAAAATTTTAAAAATAGTAGTAAACACAGCTTTAAATGATAGTTCCACTCATTAAATTAAATAAATAAATGAAAAAGTCATGAAGTAAACTAGGGTGGTATTGAATGAAAAACACCTGTCCCTTCATTTAGGTCACTTACTTTAAAAACATTTGTCATTTAGTAAGAGGGAAGATTTAGAAAGAGGGAGGGGAGGGGCACGGGTAGTCTCTAGGAAGTTCAAAGGTCAGCTGCAGCGGTGGGAGGATTGATGTCATACTGTCTCAGTGTTTCTCCTTATAGGAAAAAAACCTTATAACATGATCAAAGTTCATCACAGGACACGTAGATGAACAATATACTTCAAAATAGCCATTGCCTCCAAAATGATTGAAATTCGTGTTTGCTGCTTAGAAACGTTTTTGGAGTCATTTGTCCAGTTTTCTTATATGTATGTAAAGTGTACAGCAACAAAACAACACACAATATGCTGCTAGAATAAACACTACATACTCTTAATGTTTTTACCATTTTTTCAGAACCACACTGAAGTCTGCAGGAAGCTCTACAGACACTTGCATTTCTTCTGCAAACTTACCAGATTGGAGGAATTTATCTTATCTTTATCCTTCAAGTCTGTAGTTATTTCTGTTGTTGCAGATACTACAGCAAACTTGAGCAGAGTAAAAGGCAGGTTCGTCTTCATACCATTGACAAAAACTTGTTTAACCCCTCCCAGCAGAAACACAGAGCAAGAGCCACCCAGTCTTGGAGCTGCAGTTACATAACAGGTGACATTTACAACAGGGTGTAACACAACTTTCTTTGCTCAGGGGAGACTCGGTGGTGTGGTGGGCTTTTAATGACTCTGATAATAGTATTTACCCTGTTGGATATTTGATACATCATGTTAGTGTTAGTTGTATGTTAGTGCGAGATTTGACTTACTGCCCCTTTAAGAGTCGGGGCTGCAAGTGCATGTTGAGCTTGCTTTAAGTTTGTTGCTATGGTTTGTTGTCGTTGTTTCACAACCAGATTTAGAAAAATAAACAGCTCACTTTTCTTGGAGCCAAGTACAGAAACTGCCTCATTTATGAGTACTTCTGCAGAGGATGCACTTATAAAGATTTTCTTGCAGCCTATTTCCTCTACAAAAACACAACATTTTGAAGGGAATTTTATAGATAGAACTGTTAAAGAGGGAAAAGGATTAAAAATAAATGCTTCAATTCTGAGATCACATTTCTAATTGGCACAATATGAAATGTAATATGGGATTCATTTTTTTTTAACTTCTTGAGGAAGTTGAATGTGAATTCAACATAAAACCTGAGGCGGCAGGGCAATGTGTGTGTGAGCTCCACACCGCAGCAGTCTCCTGACAACTCAGTGTCAGCTTCCATTATGGTTGGCAGGCCACCGGTCACATTGGGGTCAGCATCTCGCTCCTCTAACAGCATCAGCACGCTCAGACACACGTGCTGTGCTGCGCTGAATCATCAGTTCTGAATTTGACGTTCAAAGGCCCTTCAGGACCTGAGCCGTTTCTGTTTAAAGAGGAAACATCTCCCACATCCCAGCCTAGAGTCTGCGTCTGCAGTCTGAGACACAAACACAGAGCCAGGATCTGGGTCACATCAGGTATTTTATAATCTCCGTTTAAGTGATATAAGATGTTAAGTGAATACAAATGAATACATGTATTTCACATGTTCACAGCTATAATGAGAAAAACAACTAATTATTTGTCTCAGTCTTTCAGTCTGAGCCTCGTCTCTGGTTTTAGTTTGCCCGTTTCAAACACCAGATGTCCTCGGTTATCCTCTCTCGTCCCCAGATTTCCGTTCAAATCCGGCCTCCTAGTTTAGCACTGGCTTGACTCCGGTGAGTGATCTCTTTTTCTGATGCATGTCGTCTGTGTTTCCGGCTCACCACTAACAGCCACATTCTGCTCTCCTAAATAATGAACAATAAACAAATACACACACTAGACAATATCCCTTTCCTGACATCAGTTGTAATGCATTTCTTGCTTTTCTAGGGTTGTTGGATTATATCGTAAAATAGTAAGACATCTTCATTTCCTCCTCAGTCAATATCCAGCATATCCAGTTTCCGTTGCACTGTTGTACCATTTTCATCACCTGCCTCGCATTTAATCCTTCTGAAGATGAAGTATAACTGTTTTTGTATTACACGCAGTCATTAATACCGTTTACCGTAGCCTGTTACTCTCTGCATTGGTGTTGACCGTAAAAAACAAAAAATTCAAATAAAATAGTGCTATAAAGATCTGAACCACTTAATTATTACCACATTTATTAGTCAGTTGCTCCATTCAAGAAAAATCTACTTTGAATTTACTTTACACTTTTGAATTTTCCACAAAGCGTTTATAAAAAGTAGTGAAAAGTCTAACTGGCATAAGAGGATCAGTGCATACATACACTATTTACATAAGTTTTGTGCTTTTTTTCCCATCATGTTTCTCTCCGAACATGTAAGCTCACAGGGATCATTCGTAGAAAATAAAAGGCAATAGCATGAAAGCATATTAGACATTTGATTTTACATAAAATGTTCTCAGCACAATGAGTTCAACTGACTCTTATTAGAGTCAATAGACTCTAAATCTTAATAATCTATACTATTAAATCTCATTACAAAGTTTTACATGTCATAAGCAGGTTTTTATTAGCGATTCAAAAAGAAGATTTGCTGTAAAATGAGCGGGTTAAAAGAGAGCGTTTTCATACCACTTACTATAAATGTGCATTAGGTATGAAAAGATATCAAAATGAGGATACGGTCAATTCCTTTCAGTTTCCCATACAGGAAGGCGAGTTGGGTGCAGTGTGCTGAGTGATATGAGATGCAGGAGAACGGGGGGAGCTTGGAGGGACGTTGCAGGTAGGGCCAGATTTCTCAGGCGTTGCTCCTCTCGTCTATCGTAAAGGTTTCCATCGGGCCTTTACTCAGAGCCTTGATGTTGTCCAAAAGACTGGTCGGGGTCAGAATGTGGGAAGACCCTGGATACACGGGGAACATAAAAACATCAGATCTCTCATGAAAGCATTCTGACTGTCTACAGTAGAGGGTTTTAGTCAGTCTCAAATAAAAACTGTTATTTTATAACAAAGTAAAGATGTTTGCATTTCTAGTTTCAACAATGGAAAACCCATGATTCATCCTTGACTAGAGAGGAAGTGAAGTCCAAGTGTACTACCGCGTTAATACTCACCTATGATGACCTCACAGGACTTCACTGCCTGCGTGACCTCGTAGGCACAGCGCATCTCGGAGTAGCTGATTCCTCCGATGACAAAGATGATGAGGCGTGAGCCTGTCCGCCGTTCGTCCTGAGCGCTGGTTTTGTGTTTCTGACGGGCGCTGTGGAAGAGAGAAAGAGAGAGGAGTCAGAAATGGAAGTGTCACATTGTTGGCACCAGCATCAACAACAGTAAATCAACATCTTGGAAATAAAATTTTACAGAGACAGATGTAACTAGTGTAATTATCACTAGAGGGCGCCAACTTTTCAAAACTTTCAACATTTCGCATTTTGCCAACTGAATGACTGAAAAGAGAATGTGAGAAAAGCATGTCTTGTGGAATACCTATGATTTTATTTTCTCCAAGAATCTGTTAATTTAGTTAATCATCACTGAAAACACCCACCTGACGGCCCCGGAGCCGTTCCAGGCAGCAGGACACTCGGACTGGTGCGGCCACTCTCTGGTGTCCAGTTTGTTCTCCACGGCATCCTGAAAGCAAAATCCTTTTTAGCTGTCTGATGTTAATTTAACTTAAGTAAACCAGAATCATATTTAATTTTGCATGACATTTAATAAACTATCCTAGTCACACTCAAATGCAGAAAGATCCTAAATTTGCTGGACAAACATTTTAAGAGTTCTTTTTAGAAACAGAAAATGTATTTATGATCCTTGAATGATGGAACAGGTACATGCAGGAGCTTCATGGACATTTCTGATTCCAGTTAGGGAGGTTTATCCAGGATGTCTCGTGCAGGAAAGGAAACCGAAGCACTTCTTTGGCTTCTGACTGCCAACGTTTTTGTATTCTGCCTCCTCCACCACATTCAAGCGGAGGAAGTGGTTTTGTTTCACCTTATTTCAGCCAGATTTCCTTTCCAAAAGGCGTGTCATTTTCCACCCCGTGCCTGAAGGCGAGTCGGTAGGCGTTATCCACATAACATAACGTGAGATGTGTTGGCGTGCAGATGATGTATTATCCCTACATCAGCAGGATGAAATACGCCATCAGACAGGTGTAATTTTCAAAATGAGGATGGATGAATGTTTTTTTGCCTGGGTTCCGGTTTGCCCTTTTTGTGGCTAGTTTGTTCAAACAACGGATCATCCTTTGTTCTTCTGGACATACGCCGGTTTAAGGCGTTCTTGGTCCCAAGGCTTGTGGATCTCCTCCTCTCCCCTGTTACTCATCTTGCAAATACAAGCCCTACCTGTGACGTCCTGCTGCTGTTACTCTCATAAGCTGTTTGACACACCACCTCGCATCAGTCAATGTAAAAAGGACAGGCGACACATTAGATCCACGTGTTAAACATGGGGCATCCGCCAATGTAAAAGGGGCTATAGGGCTATATTTTTTACACCACTAGCAACCTTTTTAAAATAAGAAAAACTAGAAGAAAATCTAGCAACTTCATTTCAGGTGTTTTTGAAGAGTTGTAGACCAACTTCAAAGCTTCAAATCTTTCAAATTGGACAGCAACATACAGTGCTACAGCAGCATCTACTGTTTGCAGTTCTTTAACTAGTTTTCTTTTTCCTTTTATATGGATTACCAAAGTATCAGATCACGACTTGGTATTGGTCAATACTCAAAATCAAAAGACTCAGGCTCAGGAACAAAATATGTCATCGGGACATCCCTATCCGTTTCAATATAGAACCCTTCTCATCTTACCATAATAACCACTTCTATGAAACCAATTTTCAGTAAAAACAAGTGAGCAGGAAGGATGTACAGAAACATTAGTATCACCTGCAGGGATTGATGCACAAGCGGTACTTTGTTGTGTCCTTTAGAGACTGAGATGGGCAAACAGTACAGAACAAAAAAAACCACACAATCTGATACTGCATATTAGATTAACTTAATCTGATAACCTACTTTTGTTCTGCTGTCACAATTTGTGTTGGACTTTTACCAAAAATTACCATTTAGAGAAGGGCTGGAGTAGTACACTGACCTACATGCTGAAGATGGATGGAGCCATTTCCAGGAGCTCTAACAGAGCTGTATATAGAATTACATACATTATTGAGTCTGTTGTTATGCGACACACACAAAGCAGCCCCTATCAGAGGACCTCCAACAACATGCTGACCTCCATTATATCTTTTATGACTGGAGTCCATCTGGAAAGGTTGTACTTCTCCTCCTGGGAACGATCTCTTCGGTTTGGTTTGCGAGAGAAGAAACTAGGCTGCAAACAAAAGCACAAAACACAGAATTGAACAGAAGTAAAAAAGAATCCCAGCCTTCAGCTGCAATCACTTTCAATTGAAAAAAAGAAAAACCCCAACAACAAAGAATGAATTATATTCTCCACATACCGAAGTGATAATGGGGACACCCAATTCTTTCCAGTTCAGTATAAACTCTCGTTCTTCCTCTATCTTTACGTGCTGGATAAGTTTGCTTAAGTTCTCATCCGTTGTTCCTGTTTAGTCCAAAAACAAAACAGAAAGAAAATCTTGTCCTGGTTTATTGTGCCTGTAAACATTTAGTAATGGACTGTGTGTCTCTTTGGCCAACAAAGCACACTAGGTTTTTTTAAGGTCGTAGATTTTTAAGATAATATTTTAAATCAACATAAAATCACCAGTGCATTCACAAATATCAAGCGGTTTATTTGTACCTGGACAGTTAAAAATCATTTTGTTTTTCATGAAATCATAGATTTTTTTTTGTTGACAGCAAACAAAACCCGGCTTGGTGCAGCAGAAGACTGTCGTACCGTTGAGGCTGAAGATGTAGAGCAGCACAGCTCTGATCTTGTCGTGGGTGCTGTATGGGTTGAGCAGCACTGGGAGCAGAGTCCTCATTGGATCTTTCACCTTTTGTCCTTCTACATCTAAACCTACAGCGAGGTCCTACACAAAAAAAATACAACATATTTCACCTCTTACTATTCTATTATTGCAGCTCAAACATGACTTTTGGATGTTTGTAGCTGAAGGTCATGAGTCAAACTCAGCTAAAGAAAAGTATCCTCAAGCTCATGAGGACCACTTTTGCTGTGCATTCCTCTCACCGTCTGTATTCTGGTAGCTCAGTGTTGCATAAACTATTTGTGGACTAATTTTTGTTTTAATCAGATCTATATTCGTCTACTAGCTGGAGCAGACAGTCGACAAGTCAGCACAGTGATCCAAGCAGGTACAACCAGGAAACATGCGTACCATGGTGCACAAGGACTAGGAGCTTTCTGCCTGGCTAATGTCCTGCAAACTAACTAGATTTCCACCTAACTAAGTAGTAAAATAGGTAAAAGAGTAGACGGGCAGACCTGTTCAGCTTTGCAGAGTTTCTCTACATCATTTGAGAAACGTTTCATGCAGTCTTCAGCCAACTGCAGATGAATAGTTTTCTGAAATTAAGACACAGACAGAACAATACATCAGTATATAATGTAGATTCATATTCATGTTTTCTGTTATTGACAGACATGTATTGTTTTTTTGTTTTGTTTTCAATAAAACGCATTTATCATGGAAGTCATTCTTTTTCCATTTTGTTTTGCTGCTAAAATTATGAAGACAAACCAGCTTAGTCACCGGCTGCAGAGGCGCCACACCCAACTACAACATAATAATCACCTACACTCATAATAACAGCTGGAAGACGATTCAAGACTCAGAACAAACTTCTTGTCATTATATAAACTTCATACATAAAATATCATCTTGTGCCATTTTTGTCTTATAAGCAGTGTTGGTACACAGTACTTCAAGCTGCACAGATAACTTTAAGTGCAAATCAGGTGTTAAAGTTACCACCTAAAAGGTAAGTACCAGTGTTTCATACCTCAGTCAGCTGTTTACGGAATGAAGGCATCTTCTTCATCATTTGGGCCAAATTATTGATTGTAATCTGAGGGGGAAAAAATAACAGGTTGTCTTGAGCTATGCAGACGAAGTACATAGTCGGTGTTTTAAAAAGGATGAGAAGGCAAACACACAGAAGTACCTTCCCATCTGGTTGTTTCTTGCTAGCAGATATTTCCTTTACCATCTTGGGTATTTGTCTATTTTAAGCAAACAACAAGGTCATGCTTTAAATCACCAGAACAGGATCCCTCCATATGCAGCTTCACACTTACTCTGAGACCTCAGCGATGTGCTTGTGCCTGAGCTTCACCCAAAGCATATCATCCTCATTCAGCAGGGCCTGCTTCTCTGAGCCATCTTTGGACTTGTACCTGGACATGAGATGACCCAGAGAACTGGTTTCAGGAGTCTAGATGAGATGACAGTGCAGCAGGCGGACTATATGTCATATTGAGTGAAAGACGACGCAGAAGAAAAAGGCTTACTTGTAGGTGTCATTCTGGATATCAATGAGGTCGTAGGACATGGCCTGGTAGGTGAGCTCATGTAGGATTGGGCTTACAGGGTCAAAACCTCTTTCTACTATCAGCAGCTGGGCCTGGGTCTTTCCCTGGAAACAGGAGGGAAACCAAAGAAAGGAAATTAATACAAAAAGCTGGTTATTGTTTTATTAAACTTTTCTGTCTTACTTTCTAGGGTTCAGCTCAGCTATTATCTTTTTCCATGTTAAAGTTTTAGTGAAGAAACGACCTCATTTGCTCAGGAGAAATGGTTGTTTTGCCACCGTAAGAGAAAACCTTATGTTAAGTTTTAAGTGTAAATGAATGATTAAATAAATCTGTAAACTTCTTACCTTCTTCTTACCGCCGTCATCCAGGTCATAGTGCTTGGCCAGCTTGTTGTCCACCAGCTCAGCAAGAGTTTTGGCATTGTCCATGTCTCTAGATGTGATATAAATTATTTCACAATCATCATCACAGTTAATTCATGCTGATGTTTCAATAATGTCAATATCTGTGAATCTATGCGACATGTGGAGAAACACTTTTTGTCATATTCTGTAATATCTGAAGTCCGTGGACAGAAACATCTGAGCTTGCTGGTACTTAATGCCAATGAACCATGTTTTAACAGACATTTATTCTTAATTCAATACGTTACAAGTTTCCAAAATGGTTTTTTTATGTGTTTAAAAGATAGAGGTACATGTAATTTTTCCATTGTTTTACAATTAAATTTCTGTTTGCAATATATAAAAAGCTGAATATTAAATATTTGTAAGTGAAAAAGTCTGCTCTGGTCAAGTTGTTGTTCTTGAAAATTTCTTGACTATTTTCAAATATAAGAACAAAGCTTTTGCTTTCACTATTTAGTTTATTGATCAACTGCGAAGAAAAGGAAAAGAAGCAGGTTTTATCAACTCTTTGAAAGGCATTCGGACATGTTCTTTAAAAGGACAACCATGTGCAACACGATAAATGGCTTCCAGAGCTTAATGACTGTGTACTGTACCTATACTTAACTGGTAAACGCTCTGCATCACCAGGTGTAACAGGTGATACAAATCTTTTTTTTTTTTTTTTTTTTTTTAAAGTCTAACATCACCCTAAATCTTATTTTGTTCCACAGCAAGGTAACACAGTCTTACTTCTTATCATGAAAGCTGTTCTACATTAGGTCTGAGGTGCATTATAAATTCAGAAACCCAATCTTTCTTGACTTACTTCTTGTATCTGACCCCTGGGTACTCATCCAAGGTGGCGCAGAGTGTGACAAGCTGGTCTGAAAGTGTCTCCAGTGTCTTCTTTTTGTCCTGACTGTGAGGACTGTAGATGCTCCTGAAAGCGCCCGGATTATCAAACGTGAACACCTTAAAAAATAATAACAGAATAGTAAACTATTCGTATTTCAAGATGTAATTTGGTAGCAAATTCCATCAGTCCGTCTACCTATTAATCAAGTGCTGCTTATTCGTCTATCGTATATGTCCCCAATTTCAAATACAGAGCAGAACCAGTTACTAGTCTGAAGCCACCCACTTGGTTGTTGCATTATGCCTAAAGTTTCCAACACCCATCAAAAATCCACCCAGAGTATTCAAACTCTCTTCCTCTTAAAAGCAACATGACTGAGGGAAAATCTGAATTTTCTCTTAGTTAACAAATAACCACACTATCTAAACTACAAAGAGGAAACAGGGAATGAAAAACCAACATAAAGGAGAAGCTGTTTAGGCAGCATTTACTTACTTGTGCCTCTTGTGGCATGAATGAGATGTTAATTTCCTTGCAGACTCGTATGTATTTTGCACAGTAGAGCTTCATGTTATTGAACAATTCATCAGGGCAGTCTGTTGGAAGAAAAAAAAAATGAGTGTGCATTTGGTTGGACATTTTGAAATGTAATCTGATGTAAGTAGTGACGTTTAAGCTACTTACAGTCTGTAAAATAAACGTATGCTGCTTTGTATTTAGGTTTTTTCTTGAAGTCGGCTATCAAGGCATCCACACACTGTGAAGCACAATACATTTAAGATATGTATAAGCACAGTTTAATAAAACATTTTAATTGATATACAATATGATGATTGCAGGGCTATGGTGCCAAACCTGGGAGGTTGGTGTCATGAAGTAAATGGCCTTCATTTCAAGAACAGGCTCTCTGCTTTTGTACAGGTCTTCCACAACTAAACATACACACAACATACTCATTTGTTGTACAGGAATCCACATACAGACTTGCATTAGTTTTAACTGATCCTTGGATGATATGAATAATATGCCTGTTTTTTTGCAATACAAATATTGTATCCTACTTGTTATTTTCTCTGCCATCAGATCTGACATTTTGCAGCATGAGGAGAGGAGCTTGGTGGTGAAGGGGTCCAGAATCAATATCTGTGAGGATAAATTCCAAGTATTTTGTCAATGATTTATTACATATGTTGTAGCTCATTTACCATGTGATAAATTTTTATTGTAAGTTGCCAAGCTTTAGTGAAGTCATTCAGAAAGTCGTTTCATCTGCTATGCCTCTGCAGTTTGTCTGTTCATACAATTAGGAACTTGAAAGTTTGTCCTACCTTCCATACTTCAGATTTTCTGCAGTCTGCAATAAGGGTGTCTTGTATTTCTGGAGACAAGAAAAACGAAAAAACAAACAAAGCATGACATAAGGAAGTCTGAGAGGGGAACAATAGAATTGACAGATCAGATCTTTAAGAAATTCAGTGATCGATGCATCTGTTAGCATTAGAGCAATTAACAAACCTGAGGTTCCAAAACTGCAAATTACAAAACCATTATGATGGTAACGTCTGCTTCTTACGACTGAAACATTGTTGTTAAACAGAAAATAATATGAAAATCATTTGAAACAATTCATAATTCAGCTATACCGTTTTCTTTGGGCTTTTCCCTTTAGGGGTCACCACAGCAAACCGCATGTTTCCATCCTACATTGTCGTTTGCTTCCTCTTTTGTCACAGCAACCGACTGCATATCCTCTTTCACCACAAGAAATCTCCTCTTTGTCTCCCCCTTTTCCTCCTGCTGGCAGTCCCATCTCCCCTACCCCTGGCTGTTCCCCTGATATGCTCATTTTTAATCATATCCAGCCTGGTCACTCCCAAAGAATCTCTCAACATCATCTATGTGAGGGTTGGTCTCACTATCATATTACAAGCCTTTCTATTTACTCTTCTATCACATATGACTCCAGTGATTCTTCTTCACCCACTCCACACTCCCCATTAGTCTGAACAGTTGAGTCCAGGTATTTAAACTCCTGCTGATTCATCACCTGCACACCTTACATTTTCATTGCTCTCGCTGCTTCTTCTTCATTAACACACAGGTACTCTGTCTTGCTGTGAATGACTTTCACTTTTCTTCTCTCTCGTGCACATCTCCAACTCCATCACCCCCCTATATGACAATGCATCAGTTTCTCCCTCTCTCCAGGATAAGTCTGGGTGTCATTCTAGACAGCACCCTATCTTTAAAGTCTCATATCAATAATGTCACTTGGTCAGCTTGCTTTCATTTATGTAATATTTCGCGCCTGCCGCTGCCCATGTTATCACTAGAACCCCAGTCATATAACACCTGTTTTGCAGCAACATCACTGGCTTCCCATCCAACATTACATCACCTCCGAGATCCTTCTCCTCACTTTCAAGGACAACAACAATCCTGCCCCTCCCGATGTTTCTGAACTCCCCCACATCAAAAAACCTACTAATCTCGCAGGTCCTCTTCCTCCACCCAGCTCATCCTCCAACCAGCTCGCCTGGTTACCATGGGGTTAAGAGCATTCAGTTGCTCCACCCCCAACCTTTGGCGTTCCCTCCCATGTGCATCCAGAATTCCACCTCTACTTCCATTTTTAAATCGCGGTTGAAAACGCATCTTTTTAGACAGACCTTTTCTCTATTAACTGGTTGATTCCCTGGTATCAGTACTACCACATCCCTTCTCATTGTTTTTTTAAATACTGTATTTTATTTGTGCTTTAGTGTTTGATGGCCTGATTGCTGTTTTAACTTTGTACGGTGACCTCGAGTGTCTACAAAGGTGCCCATAAAGAAATGAATTATTATTATTATTGTTGTTCTTATTATTAATGCGACATGACCTCTAACACCTGTCACAAGCGCTTCTCCGTTTAAAGCGCATATATTTACCAAGAAACGGTATTTTTAAAAATGTTTTATCCTAGTTTCGGCGTCTTCTTGAGCCACTTCACTGCTACATCCCAACAGCGTCGTAAACGCGTCAGACTGCGAATCTGTCAGCTGGCGTGTTTCCTCCGACGTTGTTTTTATGTCGAAATGAGGTGGGGCTGCAGACCAGTGTCCTCACCCAGACAAACCCCACAAAACGTACTCCAAAGCTGGGCTCACCAGCATAATAAATAATAAATGTCAGGTCGAGTTCAGGTCGCTCTTGTGCTTCCTGAACTTCCGATGACAAATATGTAACGACAAAGACGGGACGTGTTCCGTTATTCCAGGGTGCACTAAGGTATTCCAGAGGTTTAAAAAAAAGAAGCAGCACGTAGCTAATAGCCATGCCACTTGACAACGAGGTGAAACACGTCTTCGCAGGTTCTTTAAATACTTTACTGAGGAAGTAAACTTACTTTTCCAAACTATTTTTTTCAGCCCGTGTTCCGCAGCCATCTTGTTTTCTTTTCTTCCTTCTCTGCGGACTCTGACGTCACCTGCGTCAACAAGTGTGCGACGGGACTGGAGGGAATAACAGCCTATTTTTATTTTATTTGTATTTTATTTTATTTTCATTAATATTACTGCATTCTGATTACCACTCATTACGATATATGTTTTTTATTCTATTAATTCTTAAACAGATTTAGTCTTAAATTTATTAGTAGAGTAGAGTCAGATGTAAGTGAGATGTTAGGTGGGTTGAAAGAAACCATTAACACATTTTAATATGATTTAGACATATATGATCAAACTCAATACCTACCTAACCAATTTTATTTATTTATTTATTTATTTATTTATTTATTTATTTATTTATTTAAGTGCATTCCTACGGTTCATACCAAGCACCAAAAATGTCACTTTTCGGAGAGTTACTGGACTGAATTAATGTCACCCACTTGGCTAGAAATCTAGATGTAGAGGGAACAAATTTAAATTTAATTTGCAAGTCTCTTTTTTTCCATACGTGGATCTGATTCATCAGGCTACCCACCCACAATTGTTTTGTGAAGAGTGGATTTGAAGCTTTTTTTTTTCTAAATCTCCCCTTTTTCTGCATTTATACGATCAGCTGGTGCCAAGTAGCATGTAACCAAAATCAGCTCATTTGTTACTAGGCTACAAACACAACAGCTCAAAGCATCAATGGAGATCTCTTAAGATTTCAAAGAACCTCTCAGTTTGCTCAGTTTGCAATAGTTTGTGAAGTGGTTTTATTATTTTTTCTTTTTTTATCCTAGGTAAATTATATTGCACATCTTTTTTCTTTTTGACCACTAAGAAAGTTTTCATTCATTCATATTACTAATTCAGAAGGTATTACCAGTTCTATGCAATTTAATTAATCAAATGACGTGTTGTAACTCAGCAAGAAATTGAATTTGTGGAAACGTGGAAGCTTCAAGTCTGAAAATCTCATAACTTCTTTAGATTTCTTTTTTTTTTTTAGTTTAGGCTTTCATCTTTGATCCAAACCATCTAGTGAGGGGAAGTCCAGATCCTTTTGCAGGTGCCATCCAGAAGTCATCATCTTTGAATATAAAATATCATGCCAACAGCTACAAAGGTGTTTCCTTCCACCGCCATTCAACTCAAACCTGTCCCAATGAATATCTTTGCTTCAGTAGGATTGGACATTTCTTCCTGCACTGGGAGGGGCTGGAAGCAGGTATTTCAACCGGTACAGACAACATGTATGTTTGCCAAATGGTGAAAGAGAAACGTGTTTCTAATATTCAAACAACAGTGAGAGATGTGTTCCCAGAGACAAGTGAGAAGAATGGGTAACAGGAAGTGGCTTGTGGTTTTTGCCTTGCTGAGTATATCTTTACAGGTAAATTCATGTTTTTTTTTTAATTTCAGAGAATTTTGTTTTAATTAAAGCATGTAACTATTAGTTAATAATATTTCATTCTCTTAAATGTGCAGGCTGCAGCCCAATCAGGTACTGTATGTTTCATTTTATCATATATCCTGCTGTTGATGATGATCATATTGGAAGAGCAAGGCATAAAAATGTGATTACATTGTGCATTCGTGTGAAAAAGAGTGTCTGTGTCAAAAATGATCTGCACCTCTTGCATCCCTTTTATCAGACATCCAACTATCCCTATTCTCTGCAACATCCAAGACTGTAATTCTCAAATGGACCAGGTACTCCGGAGCTTCTTCATACAAGATCTCTGCTGCCCTCAAAAGCTCACCAAACAACCCCATTGCTTTTGTTACATATGGTCCCAACACAGTGATGGGCTCCATCAACTCCCTGTCGCAAGAAATTGAGTATATTTTAACTGTTAAAGCTCTGGATGCGTCTCAAACTACACTAAGCTCTGCATCGATTGAGACATCAACAGGTGAGCTACTGTTCTGTCTATAACTGCTGTTTAAGAACTTCATGATATTGTATTTTTTCCAACTTGACTGTTCTTTCATTACAAAGTATAATTTGAAGAGCAAGATTTAGGTTGCCACAGTTGTGACTTTATTGGATGCAATAAAATGAAACATGGAATAAGTTTAAGTGGCTCTAAGATAATAAATAAATAGAATTTAACTTCAAGTCATGAAACTGTGACTTAAATATTACAGTTTAATGTCAGCAGTTGTTAGAGGAGGCTAAGCAGAGGAATGCAAAAAAGTCACTGAATTTGCTTAAGCCAATATAGATGACTGTACATCTTAGTTGTGATAGAAACAATGGCATAAGTTTATGCATTTGTGTAGTCATGTTATAGTATTCAGTTCATGATTTGTTATAATCTCTTAAACTGCCAATGAATAGGAGACTGGTGAGAATAAGTAAAACACTCAGTGCAACCACATTAAAATTAACTTTGGTATTTGTGGACTTGTCTTGGGGGTCGTCGCTGATGTGTCGTAGCCTTGGATATGATGGACCCCATCACAAACGTTAAGCCTAAAGACAGCAGGACCTTGATGGCAGAATTTAATTTAAAAACTGGGGCGGCTCACTACATCATACGAGTTGAAAACGGCGATGGCTTCTTCAGGGAAGACACAGTGCTCTCCTCCCCCGCTGAGATTGAAGATCTCAGGCCGTACACGGAGTACTCACTCAGCATCATGGCTGTGAACAGCATGGGCCGCAGCCAGCCATCGACTCCCGTCACCGCAAAGACAGGTAATGTTGTTAGTCTTATTACAGTATCTATTCGTTTGAAGAAGTTTCATGTGTTTCCTACTGCAGCTGAGAAAAAAAAAAACAAAGAATAAGAAAAGACGCTCAAGGGTTGTGTCTGTAAAGAGAAGACTCTGAAGAAACCCAGAGTATTTTCTCATCAGTCCCGTTTGCCCTGCAGAAGTTATTTGATCTGCCGCATTGTGCCACACAGAACCACCTTGGACACTTTTGTATGCACACTTCATTGGTACAAATCAAGGTTTTTCTTACCATAGAAATGCATCTTCTCCCCTGAGGGGCTTCTCCTGTATCGGTGGAATTTATATGTGACCTTTTAGCAGAGACAAAGAATTAACCTTATACTTAATACACAAACTTCACAATTCTTACCCACTTCTACCCTAGGGAGACATTTAATCCCCATGAGCCAAAAGAGAAAAGAAGCAAAGGAAAGAAAACAACCTATTTGTTTAATATTTGACCTTTTGGATCATGATTTCACCATTCATATCTCGCTTATACCATTAGCCTCGATTTATGTGAAACATAATGTACTTAAGAGTTTGATTCCCTGAAACTTTTAAATTTAAAGTTTTCATGGTAAAATTAACAACCAAAACAACAACAATCAAAGTAAAAACATCCTGCTTTAATAATGATAATATTAATGATAATGTCTTCACATGCATTCAACCATGGATGGAACTTGCAGAGTTTTTAACCACAAGCTTGTAAAGTTTTTTTTCTTTTATGACATGTAAATATTGGTCTCAATATTGAAGTTACTTCGCACATATAAAACATGTGATAAAATCTTTCTTCCTCCACAGTTCTGCCTCCTCTGCAACTCACAGCCTCCTCTCCCAGCAACGACAGCATCGTTCTGTCCTGGGTTCCCGTGGCTCATGCAGTCCAGTACACTGTGTCCATATACAAGTTTGACTTCAGCACTCAAAGCATGTACAACACATCCAACACTACTCTGAACGTCCCTGGCCTGGATGCCGGCTCCCTCTATATCATCGCAAGTTCAGCTTGGGACCCCGAAGGCCGAGAGGGAGAAAAGAGTTTGCGTGTGAACCAGACAACACGTAAGGGAACACTGAGACATTTCTGAGGCTCGGATTTTATAATTCTAACTGCTATATTATTGTTTGAACTTATAGTGCAGTGAAAGGTGACTTTTTCAGTGTGTTCAACCCACCGCTGTGATGATTCATGAGTTGGGGCAGCCACGATATCAGTATTTCTCTACATGTTCATCTTCTCATGACAAAGAGATGTCCTGCGATGTAAATTGATGAAAGCTGTTTTCATGGTCTGTGATCATTAACTTGAAATGTCAAAATCTTAATTTAAGGTTATTAATAATCACAGCCTTTTGAGAAACAAGTGTTAGGAATGAAAATATGCTCCAATGAAAAGCAGAAAAAGAAGTTTCAGGTTGAAGTGTTATCCGTGTGTACTCCACTTCTGTCCGGATCCGTCTTCACATTAGGTTTTGTCTTTTGTCAGGACCTCCAACACCGTCTTCCGTCAGTGTGTCTGTGGTGAAAAATAATTATGTGGCTGGTCTCTCCGTGTCCTGGGAGGTCGACTCGCAGCTTCAGGGACCCGTTCATTATCATGTGATGAGTGACCAGAATCTAGCCTGTAACGCCACCTCCAGCTCCTGCTGGCTGTCTGTGGTGGGCTGTGGAGAAGTTCACAGCATCCAGGTCACTGCCTCCAACGAGGCCGGGCCCAGCTCCCCGTCCGCCCCAGTGGTCTTCATCACCTGTGAGTGGCAGAGAAATGAAACCTGATGACATTTATATTCAAACACATTTATCTTAATTATGTTACAAACAATGAAAAGCAAACAGTAAGATTGGCTATTTGAGAAAGTTGCGTTAAATGTGACAAGGAGTTCAACAAGAGTGAATATAATAGATGTGTCATCTTTGTAAGATAACCAACTATAGATGAAAAAGGTATCATTATTATTTATTATTACCATGACTAAAGGTAAGATTTAGCTTTTAAATTGGAAAATTATTTATTCCACTGCACAAAAAACAAATTCAAATAATTTTTAGAAACTTCAACACTTCACAGGTTTTTGATCACTAGTAATAGAACAGGGTTTTGACCAGACTGGAAATACTTCTTGATTGATTAATTGACTATATCACAAATACAAATTGCATGTTGTACTTTAAATGTAACATTTTAACATTAACATTTCCCTGAAGGAATTTTTTTTTCATCTTTTGAGCGTTTCTACAGAATATGGTTTATTACACATTCAGTCTATAAACTGTCAAAGCCGTGGTTTAGAGTTTCTTATAGTCTTAAAAGTGCAGTTACAACAGTCTTACAGCTTTCAGAAATCAGGCACTGTAGTTTTGATTATATCCTTATTTGCTGATGGTTACACCAAAATCCAAAATAGTTACAGGTTTAGCCACCAAATCGATTACGGTCGTGTACCATAGTTACCTTAATGTCTTTTTTTTCTCAGGAAAAGTAGTTTAATTATGGAGCTGACTGCTATGAACTGAATCAACCCTGCAACAACTCCACATGCTGAAAAATAAAGATAAAATAATGATAAAGAGACCCGGTAAATGGCAGTTTGATTTTAAAAAACTGTTAGGTACAATAACTTTATTGGGAGGACTGGCCTGCTTCAGGACTGTGGGTTTCAAACAAAACAAACCCCTGAATTCAGTCCTCTCAGGCCTGGCGATGACATGGACAGTCTTAATAAATGTTTACACACTGTTTACTGTCAACAGCTGCATGGGAGCTGTGGAGGTTGAGGTGGCACTAAATTTGAAAATCACTTGTCCACACACCAAATTAGAAAACTAGGTTTTTATGGGTATTTTTTATTTTTATTTTAGGGGTATTTATAAATCATTGAAAGGTATTCACTGTAAAAGTCCATCAAAGTCTGTACTTGCTGGATCACGCTGTAGTCACTCATACATAACTTACAATGAAGCAAGTGATTATTTTTTTTATTTGATCTTCATCATATTATTCCCCTGCAATTTACAATATACTTATTTTTAATAGCTTTAATCTGCAATAATTCTCATAAAACACAGTACCAAAAATCATGTGAGCTCTAAATGTGACTTAAATCAAATCAAGTAAAAAGACTAGATCATGACTGAACCTGAGCAGAATGGTTGGTTGACAAACTGCACAGCCTCCAGCGCCTATCCCCTCTCACCTTGTTCACCTGTGGTTTATCTACATCCATAAGATGTAGCCAGTTCCCTCTTATATCCTCAGGTGTGCAGGCAGCACACCTGACAACAAAACACAATGCAGATGCTATAAAATGCAAGACATGGTTTTGTTATATAGAGAAACTGAAAACTGGAATCAGGTTAGCGGTTACTGGAGATAAGTGCTGCCATGAAACATAGAAAGAAATGCTGTCAGGAAGTAAGTGGCAGTAAAATCTGCTGTTTTGTTCCGTCAGTCCCATGTTCACCTAGGTCTCTGGCTCTTGTGGAGACCCCAAATGGAAACTGCACGCTGATGTGGAACAGCGTGCCCCATGCCGACAGTTATGAGGCCCTCATCAAGATAGGCGACAGTGTCAAGGAGACCTGCAACACCACCACCAACAACTGCACCTACCACTGCCAGTGTGGCTACACATACCTGATGTCTGTGGTAGCGATCAACCAAGCTGGCAGCAGTCCCGAAGGAGAAGCTCTCAACCACACCACTGGTAAGTGACAGCCGAGGTCACAGCTAAATGCGACTTTGTGAGCATGTATGTTCATGTGTATTAACCCTTGTGTTTCAGTACCCTGCTGTCCAGAGAGCGTGTCTGTCTCTGTGGTGAGTGCTGACACTTTGGAGATCATCTGGACATCCTCGCGGGGGGCAGAGTTGTATCAGACCCGAGCAGCTGACGGCTCGGAGGTCATCCTCTGTAATGACACAGCTCCAGTGTGTGCCCTCTCTGACCTCAGCTGTGACAGCACCTACAGTGTGGTGGTGACGCCCTGCAATGAAGTCAGCGGCTGCAACCGTGCTTGCAAGGCTCACAGCAAAGACACAGGTTGATCATTTTTACTCTCAGAGCTAGATCAAGTTGTTGGTATGCTTCTTATGGTAAACCTTATAAATGAGGACCATCAGGCAGTTGATATGCATGATTATAAGTACTGCATCTCTGTCAGCTCCCTGCACACCGACAAATCTGTTGCTGAGTCCACAAAACTCTTCCACGGTCAGTGTCAGTTGGACATCAAACAACCGAGCTGCTACTTACACTGTGAGCACAGAAGGAGATGACGGCAAACATACCTGCATCACCAGAGGAAACAGCTGCGATGTCACCGACCTGCCCTGTGGCTCCATCTACGAAGTCAGCGTCATAGCAACCAGTGATGCTGGCCAGAGTTTATCCAGCTACTCTCGCTCGCTAGAAACAGGTGAGGCACCGAAGGGGAGGGGGACGGATCCAAGCAGTTACAAAGAGCTTTGCAGAGCTTGACCTTTAGACCTTTGAGAAGATGTTCTCAATAGATGTTGTGAATAAAAAACTTGTTGGAAGGTTTTTTTTTTGTTTTTTTATTGTACGTATCACTCCATACATACATTTTTTAGCCATCATAGGGCCACAAATCAACTTATTACAGAATACCCAAAACACAAACAAAAAAATATGAATCCTGGAAAAATCATGAAAAATGGAAAGAAAAAATGCAAAGAAAAGAGATGGTTTACACTTGTTTGGAGAACATTATGTTGTAGGAAAGCAATGTCCTGATGATTAAAACTAATAATGTGTTTCTATGAATGAAAAGAACTAAAATCAACTTTTACTGAGGGGTTTTTGCAGGATTAAGTTTCAGTTTAGTCAGAAAATAGGGTAACACACATAGACAGACAGAAGATTTGCAAAAATATGTCCTTCCCAGCAGTTTATTTACTTATATCAACAAGTTCCTTCATGATTCCTGCCATCATGATTTTGCATTTTTTGCTTTATACTTCATCGTGCATTACTGTGATTGTGACTGTGACTAGAAAATGTGGAGCATTCATTTAGTACAAGGTCTGTTAAAGTCAAAGCACATCCTCAGATCATTTGAATTACCCTTTCAAGCATGCAAAAAACCTTTTCTGTACTTTCTCTACATTTAGCAAGTTTATCCAGTCTTTTCTATGTCTGCAAGTGTAAATGTTAACAGAGCAGCTGAATTTTATAAATAGAATCCCAGGTAAATATGTGTTTAGAAAACAAACGTTGACAGTTCCTCACGACGGTGCTTCCACACGTGTCTTCGTCTTTTCCAGACCCCTGCTGCCCGACTAATCTAACTGTCGATCAGGTGACTCAGGCAATGACAAATGTCTCCTGGTCTGATGCCAAAGGGGCGCGCTCCTTCATCACATCTCTGACGTCACCACATGGCCATGCCCGCTGCCACACCCAGGACTCACACTGCCTCATGGGATGCATCACCTGTGGCACCAATTACACCGTCACTATGGAGACCTTCAGCCACAGTGGGCGCATATCCAATTGTACCTATCAGGGCTTCTCATCCAGTAAGTTTTGAGGTTTTCTACTGACAGACAGGCTTTGACAATAGTTAATATACAGAAGTGAACCAAAGTGTGTTACCATAATTACCATAGATTTAGATTAGATTTTAGGAGATTCTGTTTCATTTTTATATCTGAATAATGCATGTCAAAACAGTTGAATACAGCAAATAAGTGTGTTTTGTTTTTTATTTAATTTTGTTTTTTTATATTTAACATATACATTTTGAAGCCATTTCTAATTCTTAGTTTCTGCACAGTAAATATCATGTGGGCTTTCGAAGATGTCAGCAAAAGTTTGAAGGATGGGAAAAAATATCTAGTAGACATGATTTTTTAATACTGGATTTTTCATGTTTCCAGCATTAAAAGAAAAAAATCAAAACAAGTCACTATGTACTTTTCTGTTTCTCAACTTTTTATTTGACATGCTTTGATTATATTTGGGTGCTTCTTAGAGATGGGGTTAATCGGTATCCGTATTGACGTAATTAAATGTTATATTGGAACACACCTTTGTGACTACAGCACATTATCATAAAGATTAATCAAGATCAAGATCCAGCTTAATTGAATTGACATGAAATACATGACAGTAACACAAAAACAAAAATGTATATAAAGATTATAATCATTTTAGGGTTTAGAAATTTATTAATCATGACTTCATTTAATCTGTCTAAATTTATTTTTAATGCCATTAACTATTTTTTTTAACCTTTCTTTTTCCCAGATAAAATACAATGACTCTGTACAGTAAACATTTTACTCAATGTCAGACAAACTCGGAAAATATAATTTCTCATTGGGGATAGACAAAGTATCCCCCAATTATTATTATTATTATTATTATTATTATTATTTATTTTTCTTAATTTGGCTTTCATTTTCAGGCATTTGAGAGAGTTTGAGTTTCCAGATTAAACCACGCCATGGCCCACGACGTGTGTAGATTTAATTTTAATTTTGTCGTTAAATCAGAGAGCAACCATCCTTTGTATTTTACCACCACTGCCCAATGCCAAGTAAAAAAAAAAAAAGTCCATATACCTTGAAATACTTCTTTTAGTGTCATTGTCTTGTATCGCTTGTAAGAAAGTACGAATTGATCTTTACACTTAGAAGCCATTGATATTAGTTGCACATGAACATGGCAAAGAACAATCCGGTTTTCCGCGACATAATGACGTCACAAAAAACAACAACAACAAAAAAAACACCTAAAAAAAACTCACTTTATTAGTGTGCGTCTCCCGTAGGTCTCTGCTGCCCGTCGGGTGTCAAACTGTACAGGACGGCCAGTAACTCCCTGCGGGTGTACTGGCGCAGCAACGGCGGCATCCACAGCTCCATCACAGAGATGGTGAGCAGCAGAAACAACTACACCTGCACTGCATCTCCTGGAGTCAACAGCTGTGACGTCGACAACGTGCAGTGTGGGGACGTCTACCACGTAGTTGTGGCTCCGCTGACAGCAGAGGGCAGACAAGACCTGTTCTGTCCACAGAGGCTGTACTCAGGTATCACGGAGCAATCTTAATGATAGATGGTGCTTTCATATAAGTAAATGCAGGGAATGTTGTTTTAAAACAAAATGAGGTTGTAAGTGTGTATAATAACAATTTTAACGTATTTTGCCGTGTGTGTTTCTGCAGTTACTTGTTCAGGGAGCAATGTTGGCACAGGTGAGCATGCTGCCTTTATCAAATTCAACATTCAGTATTTCAGGCAGCATCTTTAAATTGCTGCTTGCACTGCATTGCAAAACATTTTTCTAATTCCTCTTTAACCTTTCGTTCCTGTAGTGATTTACAGGGGGAAGAGAAGCGTGGAGTAGCACCGTCAGCTCAACCTTCATACAAATATGAGTTGGTCCGAGGTATGAGGTGGGGAGACCTTTTTTATAATGCGCCTTGTGTTATTTATAATACAAGGATACTTTGTCCTTATTTACAATGCACCTATTTAAAAACAATGAAAAGGCGGAATGTTTTTATACACGTATGCATAGATGTTAAAATTATGGATAAATACAAACTTTGCATTTGTCTCAAATGCCTTTTCTTCACAGATGCAACGTGTGGCATCTTCTTCATCATCATCTCTTCTCCACCGGACAGAAGCTTTGCTCGTAGTTAAACATCCCAACTACAAATATACAATATTTCATTCATTAAAAATTTACCAGCATCACTTTTTTTTGTTTTGTGGTATGTTTTGCATTGTTTATGAAGATTTTCACTATGAAACAGCTGACCAGAAATAAAAACCTAAATGTAGTCAGTTGTTATTGCCTCTAACAAGATGAGTAGTGTTTTTAATGCCATTTAAAAAATAAAGATCCTGATGCGTTAAAATGGTCCGAACTATTATAAGAACCACTCGCGGTCACTTTATTGTGTCAGTCTTGCACTTTTTGCACAGATTGGCTTTAACTATGCTTTAAATGTCATGTGATTGTTTTATGTGGTCTGTCACAGGATATTTGCGAGCTAAGATAATATGACCAATATTGTTGAATGATAATACATTGACCTATTTGAGGATTATTTATGTATTTATTTTCTGTTCTCCCAATGAAAGAAAAAAAGGATTGAACTCACCAAGTCCTGGCTTCAAGTTCAGACATTTGGTTTCTTTCTATCTTTAGAGCTCATTCGGACGAAGTAGAGTGACGAAGTACTCAAGGGCTCATTTTATTTTTCCTGGTAGATGTCACTGTAAATAATTTCAAGACATTAGCAGTTGTAGTAGTTTATAGCTGTTTCTCTCTACAATCTAGTCCACATCAGTAACCACCAGCAAATGGCATCAGCAAACATCAAATGAGCTTTCTTTTATAATGAGTCAAAAACATTGCTGACAGTTTGCATGCAGATATTTTAAGAGCATTTTCCTGTAAAACACACCCAAGCACGACTGTCACGACACAAGTTTCTCTTGGCTGAAGTCCCTCAAAACATAAAAGAAGTGACTCTGATATTGTCATCAATAATGATACTGTGACACTCCGTAGGGAAAAGGACAGTAGATGAACCAAAGAGATTGCATTTATTTGAAACACGCAAATCTTTGAGATCTTTCAGCGGCTTATGTAACATAGAAAACAATAATGGAGCCTGGAGAAGGTTGTTATCCACCGAGGCCAATAATCCATTTCCAAACCTGTCAAGAATATCTAACTTCACCAGAAGTTTAAAGGTTCCTTCTTTACCTGTTCTTCAGCTCTGTGTCAGACTTCAATGCAGTCTGTGTCTTCTCTGCTATCCTAGAAAAACGTGGGAGAAAATGGTTTGTGTGTACTCATAGATGTTGTACGGCTCAGTTTTCAAGCCTGATGTTCAGAAATTCCTGTTTCTTTGAGTGAAATGTCCTGATTAGAGCTTATTCTGGCATTGTAAGCTAAGAAATATCTATTGCATGATGAATATTCAAATCAGATGTGTCTTGAGTTGTGATTAGGTTTTCATCAAATGAATTATTATTATTTTTACTACTACTACTACTGCTATCAAAGAGAGTGGGTGATGGCAGCAAAAGAGGAAGGGAAGGAACTCAACAAAAGGACCGTAGTCTCTGCACGTGTGCCGATATCTCAACCAGGCGATCTATGTGACGCTTCCCCTTTTTTTCATCATATTTAATACATATACCACTTATGGGATTTCACATCACCACAAATGTCTGAGCTCCACTTGCTAATCATGCCTCTGAGTTTTGATTACATGTTTAGAAACTTTAAGATTTTGATCAATCAGATAGGTTGTTTTTTTTTCCCATGGTTTTTTTTTAGGTGTCCAGCTTCCTCCCACAGCCCCAAAGCACACATGCTAGATTAATTGTTTATTCTAAATTGCCTGTAGGTGAGATTGTGTGAGCATGTTTGGTTGCTTGTCTCTGTATGTGGCCCTGTGATAGACTGGTGACCTGTCCAGGTGGACAGGAGCTGGAACTGGAGCTGATTTCATGATACTGATAGATGCAATTGAAATGTCCTACTTAAATCTGAATAAACTGAGGGTCTCAGCATTCCTGCAGTTTTCTGGAAGTTTGTTCCAGATCTGTGGAGCATAAAAGCGGAATGCTGCGTCTCCGTGTTTGGTTCTGGTTCTGGGGACATAGATCAGACCTGAACCAGAAGACCAGAAGATGGTTGATATGGCAACAAGAAGACTGTGATGTATTTTAGTCCTAAACCGATCAGTGATTTTTATAAACTAACAGATTTATTTTAAAGTCTATTCTCTGAGGTACAGGGAGCCAGTGTAAGGACCTCAGAACTGGAGTGATGTGGTCCACTTTTTTAGTTCTAGTGAGAACTCGGGCAGCTGCATTCTGGATCAGGTGTATCTGTCTGATTAACTTTTTAGGCAGACCCGTGAAGCCAGTGTTGCAGTAATCAATTCGACTGAAGATAAACACATGAATGGGTTTTTTAAGATCCTGTTGAGACACTAGTCCTTTGATCCTGAATGATCCCTCAAGTGAAAGAAAGCCAACTTTATAATTGTTTTAATGTGTCTCTGAAGGTTCAGGTCTGAGTCCATGACTACACCCAGATTTCGGGCCTTCTAGGTGGTTTGTAGCTGTAATACATGAAGCTGTGTGCAGACTGTTTTTCTGTTTTTTTCTGTTTTTTTCTGTCTTTGGGTCTAAAAAAAACAACTTCCATTTTGCTTTTGTTCAACTAAATAAAATTATGGCTCATCCACTCATTGATTTGTGCATCTACCCAACGCTTGTATGGGCTCATTGTCACCTGGTGACATAGTCATCTAAACTTGTGGGTCATCTGCATAGTTATGGTAACTTATCTTGTTTTTATTATTATCACAGCTAGCAGAAGCATATAGATGTTAAATAGGAGGGGTCCTAGGATAAAACCTTGGGGAACTCCACATGTAATTTTTGTTGATTCTGATGTAAAGTTACCTGTTGACATAAAGCAGTCTTTGTCCTTTAAGCAAATAAACTTGCACATTGATTTGGATAATGACATGACAACATGTTGGCATAATTAATTCAAGATTTTTTAGGAACTTTTCACACTTGCATATTAGAGTCCCCTATGTTATATTTCTTTATACTCAGAGAATAAAGATGATTATTAAATAAGCATCACTCACAGAAGAGATACAGTTGTAATGACTTTTATCAAGCATTTAGTGACTATTGACCATCTTTTCTCCTTCTTTTCCTGAACTGATTCAACAGGTAACTGCCACTTGGCCACATCAGTTTTTATAATGTTGAGAAGACAAAGAGAAAAAAAAGACAGTGATGGTTAAAAAGTCATAAAGCTGCCAGCCAGTTTATATTATTTGTGGGAGCAACTAACAGAAGTGAAACTTGAATGATGACAATGACTTGAATAATATGTGGGTGGTGGAAGAAGATGCTGAAAACCTGTGACTCGTAACAGTGTCTACATCAGCACAATATAACAGTTGCATGAAAATACAAATGTGTTGCTTGTTGCCTATTCAGTGTGGTTCAAAATTGTTCTTTTGTTTACACAAGGAAACAAACATTTTCCCAACAGCTTAATGGTCAATATCAACTTTCAGGCTGACTTTTTTTTGCCTATTCAGCCCAGCTTGTAGCCTACATAGAACCAGCTTGGGGAGGAAATTAACTTCATTTTTCCTGAAAATATGTTATCAAGCATCTTCAAAAGCTTAAGAAAGAGTTAATAACAATTCCAGCATGGCGTGTTCTGTTGTTACATCCCATTTAGATGAAGTCCCAATTCCCAAGATTGCATTCCTGACTACAGTTTCAGTAACACTTGTTTCCATTGCGAAGCCGACCGCTCCCAAGCCTTTGTTTCAGGTCATTCACTCTGTTCCCCTTATTGTTGCAAGGATGACAATAAAGACTGTACACCCAAAAACATGTGCAAAGCTGCAGCATGCTTTTACAGTTCTCATACTTACAGGAAGGTTGGAAGGAGTTTACATAAAAACAAACAAAAACATAAGGAGCTCTATAAAAAGACAAATAAACAAAAAAGAGATATGGAGATTAAAAAGTTTAATTGACTTTAACAGACTTTACATTAAATGGCGCATTCTTAACTAAGTTAATGTTACAAGCACATGAGGACTTTTTTTTATTATAGAACTCAAAAAATTGAATATTTCAATGTTTCATATATTAACAGTATTAACATTTAATGTAATGTGAAATGATTTTACTTTTCTAACAGGCTGCTGCAAAGAAAAGTATGTATTGTAAAATATCAACTGAGAAAAAAAATGATGTGAAAATAATTTAAGTTCTATTCTTTATTTGAAAAGTAAAAGACAAATGAGCAATTTAAAAAATATGTTTTATCATCCATTCACATCTTAAATTAAATGCATTCAAACACACATCTATATAGTTGTCACAGGGCAAGTTTAAACTTTGTCACTGTTATTAACTCATTTTTTTAAATATAATATTTCAGCTTCTTAACAATTTGGGGTCTGCTCTAAATGCAGACTGACCAATTTATTTATGATTATTATGTTTTTCTTTATGGCTGCGTGGAGTGGGGGCCTGCTGGGTTGGTTGTTCTTGGTGGCACCATTGCTGTGAATGGTGTTGGGGGGGCTGGGGGTGGGGCAGCCTTGTCGTGGCCCCTGTCTCCAAGGTTCTGCCCTCTGTTTGACAGTGATGCAGCATTGGGGAGGTGGGGGCCCTGTAGCCAGTAGTAACAGCTACAGGACACGACTAGAGCAGCTCAACAACACGATCCACGGAGCGGTGCCCCTCACCCCTTCTTCTCTCCTCTTTTCCCTTTCCCTTCTTCAGTTCAATCCTCAGTTATTAATTAAAAATATCTCATACGTATCTCCTTTTTCTGCTCTACTAGTATAGCCTTTAGCAGGAAGGCCCCCCCTTATGATCCAGATATATGATTATGTATGAATAGTTGACTGCCTGAATGTGATTTATATTGGTATATTTAGATATGGACGAGCAGTTAAATGTACAGGTAGGTATATGTATATATACATAGATAGTATGTACATGTTACTTTCATGTAATCAACATGTATGCCCCCCCAGCCTAGACTGAGGCATTTAAATATGCTCACAGGTCTACACACATCCCACACACACTAAATAAACAAATTATAGGGATTTCTCCTCCCCTTCGCTGTCTGCCCTTTTATCTTTACATATATCTGTCCTATGTTAAAGTGTAGCTGCACCCATCACTGTCTCATCTTCTCTTTCCTGCACTTTCTTGCCCCACTTAACCCTTTTTGACAGAAACCTTTTTAGAGGCTCAAAGCAAGACGAGGTTAGTTTATTTGTATAGCACATTTCATATCGAAGACAATTCAAAGTGCTTTACATAAACAGATTTTTTTAAATTGGTTCAGTGTCAGCAACATTGCAGTTAGAGGACACCTACCTCTAGCCACTACACAACATCTGTACATTAGTTGTCAGATTTTCCACTAGCTGTTTTGTATAATTGCTGTCTTGATGTGTAGTCTCTCTTCCACTTTATTTTTATGTACATTTCACACATCCTTCTAACTTTTTTAGGGGGGGAGCAGGATGTTATATGTTAAGTTATCTTTGCATAGTCACAAATAATTTACTTTACATTTTGTCCAAAAGTAATTCATAGAAAGAGAAATGTACAATAGACTGTATAGAGATGTGTTCCTAAAGCGCAGTTGGGAAAAATAAATAGGTATCTGTCAAATAAAAATGAACATAGATGTTTTTGAATGGCTGAAAAACATATGCAATATTCTATAAAGGGATGGAAATAAGTCTGAGACTGTACAAAAAAAGAAAGAGCACAGGGTAGAAAAAGTCAAACAAAAGTAATAGATCATTGGAAAAGTTTATTTTTGATGGGAATGTATGTTGGGAAGATAGACAGACTGATCAGTTATGAGACAAAAATTGCTGCATGGAAGTTATGCAAACTGGCAGATGCAGTTTTGATAAATCCATCCCTCCATCCTCCCTCCCACCTGTTGTGTCTCAGGGAGGGCCTTTGATCGGGGAACACTGATTGGCTCAAGGACATACTGTCTTTAAGCTCAAAAGTATCCAGCGCACCTTTTGTATTTGACTCCCTTGTATACTAAACTAATTTTAATCCTGCTCAAGAAGTCAAAGATGGGATTGTTGGAAGCTATAGGCTTTTCTTTAGTTTTGGTGTCTCTCACACAGGTAAATTAAATTTTTTTTAAACACACACACACACACACACACATATATATATATATATATATATATATATATATATATATATATATATATATATTCTAAAATTTATAATATTCACTGACAAGTGGTTGTAATTTTGTAATTAATCAACTAAAATAACAAAACAGTGACTCTATTATGTTCTTATTTATAGATATATCAGTGCAGTGCAGGAGGTAAGTAAAATTAAAAACATAATATGAGTAATATTTGGACTTTACTTGTTTTAGCATAACATGGATAAAAAGAAAATAAATAAAATGAATGGAACACATTGATAAAACTGAAGACTTCACTTTAAAACAGAGGCTCATGTTTGTTGTTCAAAAAGATGAAATTATGGCACAGTTAAGTGCAGCTTTATCATTCCTTATTCATTGTCTGTGCTGCCTTTTCTTCCAGGGTGTGAAATCTTGTCAGCAAAATCTTTAAGTGCTTCTTCCATCCTGGTAAAATGGGAAAAATATTCTGGAGCAACAAGTTTTCTTTTGGACATTCGAAAGAAAAACTCTTCAGACTCTGTACCAATTATTGTTATTGTACCAGGACAAGTGACAGAGAGGACTGTGCAGGGTCTGACACCAGGAACCGAGTACAGCGTGACCCTCAAAGTTATCAGTTTCTACTTTATGGAGTGTGTGAATACAACATCTGCATTTACAGGTAAATCAACCTTTACATAACCATACCAGTGGTAGCGACTGAGGATGTTGTTACAAATATAGGTGCAACACATGTGTAAATGATTTATTGAAGTGGGGAAAAAAATCCAATATAATTACAAAAGAAAGTATTCATCATGCAAACTGAACTGTTCTCTCTCTTTCCTCCCAGTTCCTGATACATCACAAATATTAGAGGGTTTGTCACAGTCCAGTAAGTCAATCAGTGTAAAATGGAGCGTGATACCTTCTGCGCAGCTCTACCTTCTTCAGGTGTCCTCGCAGACCACCAGAGAGATGCTTAACTTCACCTTCGCCAACACCTCAACAGTGGTGCGAAACCTACAGCCCTCCACCAACTATGACTGCTATGTCTATACAATTAACCAGGGAGGCTTAGGAAGCCGCAGCAAAGTTCGGACCATCACAACCTGTGAGTGAACACTTACATTTACAACCTTGGATGGATGCTGTGCATGATCTTGTTTAGAAGACTTGCTTGCTCGTGTTGTCAGTGCAACACACATGCCATTACATTTATTAAATTAGCGTCCTAATTATATCAAATTAAACACAAACATTGAGCACAGTGTTCTGAATATTTTTGTAATTGATTAGAAAATGCCCATTTCTTTGATCTCTGGTCACTATAAACTGCATATTCTTTGCATATTTTATCAAGGGGGACCACAAGTCTGTGTTCAGACAGTGTTATTAAGGTTTTCAATATTGAATTTGTTGTTTTTGCTTGGAAAAATTGACATTATAGGACCAAGGTAAGATATTTTAGCACCTCTGCATATAACGTCAAAGTTTAAATCACAAGATGAAGATGTCTAAATAAGAATATATGCATTTCTTGTCATTTCCCATCATTTTATTCTGTTTTACTTGAGATTGTCTGGTAAATGATGTATTTTTTTAAGCATTTTGGACATTTTTATTGCAGGATTCAAACAGACTATGTTTTCAGTAACAGTGTATCCAAAATAATTCAGTGATGTCAGTACTTATATTGATCAATACATGTGTTTTTAGTGGTGCAGCCTCCAGCGGACGTTAAAGCAACAGCAACTGATGAGGTAACATTAAAAATAACGTGGCAGCCAGTGGAGAACGTCATGACGTACAGAGTCTTCATCCGGTACCTTGATGAACCAGAACGCCAGCCATCTGCATACAACGTCTCAGGCACCAAGCTGAATTTTGAAGGCATTCGCGCATGCTCCAACTATCTGATATCAGTGTCCTCATTCAACAAGTTCCTGGTGCCCAGCGAGTCCACAGACCTCACATACACCACTAACAGTAGGTCCGCAGAGCCAAATCAATATCTGTAACTCGGTGATAGAGATCTAGGTCAGCTATTCTCTCTGAAGCTTCCCTTTCAGACATCTGAAAAATGATCCTGCGGGAAAAAGTGGTTCAGAAGCTCTTACAACCTACTTGTTGTCACGTAAACATAAACCTGAGAAAAATTACTCCAAAAAGAGGCCTTTTAGCCTCAATATAATGTATTAAATATAGACTCTCTTTCTTTGTCTCTCTCTCTCTGTAAACTGTCAATTTGTCCATCTTAGATTTTTAGATTTTCCATCTAAGTTTAACTGCGTTTTTTAGGTTCAGTGCATTTTAAAATTATTACGTTAAATAAAATAAAAACAAATCTACTATATTGTGTTACTTGCAGAGCTTTTACCAGTTTCATCTGTATCTGTGGACTATACTTGCACCACAAACTCTGCCGGGGTGTCCTGGTCCCCTGTTTTTGGGGCCACCTCCTACAAGGCCACAGCGATTGATGAAAACGGCGCAGAGCTTGTGTGCACGAGCAACGTCACCAGGTGTCAGATCACCAGACTGCGCTGTGGTCAGCGCTACGAGGTGCAAGTGACACCCATGTCAAACAACTGCAAGAACCTGGTCAACGCCACGTCGGCCACTTTCCAGTCAGGTGAGACACAAAACCTGCACAAAAACAAGTAGACACAATAAAATCCTAGTTCTTTTTTTTCCTTTTTTTCACGAGAGTCCAGTGCGCCTCAGTCATAAACAAACGAGATCTTGCACATAAGTGACTAGATGTTGTTTTCCTAAATAAACTGTTAAAACTGCTAACTCCAAAAAACTGCAGACTGCTATAGTTCAGAGGGTGAACTCAAGGATGCCTGACGCCTTCAAAGACCTGTCATTATTCCTTCAGACGTAACGAGCTGGATAAAGCTGGTGATCAGTGGAAGTGCTACTAGGAGACCACTTCTGAAGCAGACAAATGTAGACAATGGCATCACGAGTCTTGGTAGAGATGATGGCACAATAAACTATAAACAAATTTACTGATTAAATGATATCTGCTATTACTTGCAGTGCAACAATCTGTAAGCCGATTTACATATGTACTTCGTTGTAAGATAAAAACTAAAATAAACTTTCAGTCTTTCAGTGGGAATGGTTCATTACAGTTTACTTCAAACCATTAAATGACAAATTTATTCCAAACAACAACCATTTATCATTACAGCAATGGTCCAAACTGACACATAGACACAAGTGATTTGTAAAAATCGGCAGGTTCGCTGAGACTTAAAAGAAAGCAGAAGCCAATTGGGTGAAAATGAGACCCAAACACAGCAGATAAGGCTTGACAAAAAGATTGCTACAACCACATTCAAACCCAGAATCGATCTCATAATTGTCTTGTGGAATAATAAGTAATCCAACCTCCCTCCGCCAGTAAAATGAATGGCCATGCTCTTTTAAATTCTTGGAAACAAACCGATTAAAACCCTCCACCCTTGGATCTTTGTTGTGAAGGGACTTAATGCCTTCATCTCACATATCGCTCCTTTCTATTCAAGAGCCCGGTCGAGACTTGCTTTCCAGCTCCACCCTCGTAAATCACACAGGGAACTGCTGAGATGCGTGAGTTGACTGATGCTCAGCATGATTTTGTTACATAAAGATGTCACAGAACCATTTAGCACATGTAACTGAACATTAGATAAAGAAGCAGTGATTATGAAGAGTTCTAAGGCAAAATGTCTTATTTTGTAGTAACACAGATCTCACTGGGCTTCTGAAGTCTTGGTTATTTTCTTTTTTAAGAAAATCTAGCTCTGCTGAGGTCCCCCCAGATTGGAATCACTTGGGAATACTTGTTTACAAGTTCTGCTTCCATTTGATGTCAGAGTTCACACGTTTGTTTGAATGATCACTAGGCGTCTCCTTTGAAAACTGGGTCTTCCATTGAGCCTCATTGTCTACATCACATTGTGTCGTGTTTGTCTAATAATAGGTCTGTGTTTGCATGAAACCTGAATGCAGTTGCGGAGCAAAAACTGCAGCCCTGTCTTCAGTATCAGGGCATTTTTACCTGAAAAGGGATGTGAGACATGATGACACTTAACCTCCTTCATCATTTTTGTTTTTAACCTCTAACATCATCCGTTTCACCAGTTTTACATTTTGTTCTGACATGTCGTACATGGCGTTAATGACTATATGAATATGTTTTCCCTTCAAGGCCCCTGTCCTCCTGGTAACCTGTCGTTGTTGAGACAGTGCAGCAGTAATGTCATCATCTTCTCATGGAACTACGTCAGCAGGGCAGACTACTACTTGGCCATGGCGGTCAATTCAAAGGTGCCAGATTCTAGATTCAAACTGTATTCCCATCTACGTATCCTAAAGGTATAATGGAATAACTTCGTTTGCAACTTTTAACTTTGGTGTGATTTCTCTGAACCCAGGGAGTGGTCCAGAACTGTATGACTGAAGAAAACTCGTGTTATTTCACGAACACAGTATGTGGGCAACTCTATGACTTCACGGTCTACTCTGTCTCAGGGGTCTGCAAAAGCGAGATAAGCTCGGCTGTCAGCGTTCGAACAGGTAGGTCAACATGCATGTTCGGGGGAAGTGTGAGCAGGAAAGTAACATTTTACACAGTAAAAAACAACAACTTTGCGTCTTTTTTCCCCCTAAATGTTTATTTTTTCAAAGATTAATATAATTTAATGGCTGTAACTTTTTGCACAGCACAGTCTAAAGCTCCACTTATTTAAAGTGAGTTGCAAATATGGGTCCCAACGGGTTTGTTCGCAGGTCCAGTGGTGACCCTGCCTGTGTTTTCCCATATCAACTATAAATAGGAGCTACCTGTTTTTTTACACGAGGCCCAACTGGTTAATTGGTTAACTGGTGACCAACTGCATGGAGGCCACACATTTAGAGAGAAGTTTATTTATTCATTTATTGTGTAGCACTGAGGGTTTGAGAGTAACGTCATTTCGATTCTCTGTATGTACCTCACATGTGGTAGAATTGGACGTGACTTTGACTTAGCTTTGACTTTTTCTCCCTTCTTGACCAATTTAACCCCCTTGTATCCCTCATAGGCCCATATATTTGGCCCACATAACCCAATCTGTACGCAGATGGTGTACTTTTACCCAGTTTGGGCCCACATGGACATGCTGGCTCGAGATGTCTGTCATGTTACAAAAAAACTGCCAACCATTATATCTCTTCTATTGTGACAGTATTATACATGTTTGTCAGATTTTTTTTTAATGAAGTAATTTTTTTTTCAAACGTGCACAGCACCCTGTATTCCCCAGAATCTGCAAGCATCTGCCAACTGCAGCGCTGATGTTGTGCTCAATAAGTGGGACCACGCTGAGGGGGCTCTGCGCTACACTGTGAAGGCTGAGGGCAACCTTATAAACAGTAGCTACAGCTGCAGCTCGCAGTCCAACAGCTGTGTCATGGAGGGTGTCCACTGCGGAGAGAGCCTGACCATCAGTATCCTAGCGTTTGACGACGAATGTGCCAGTCCGCAGACACTGGGGCGTTCCACCATGACAGGTGAGGAGGGTTTCTTAGTGGCAAAGGTGCTGCAATAATGTGTCTCATAAAAACGTAAAGCTGGAAAACTGTCAAGAACCTTGAAGAAACAATTCACCTCGTGTAATGCAAAACAACTCACCCACATGCTTTACAGACAACCGATGAACTACACATGGGTTATTTCACACTATCTCCTGACTTATTTGTCGTACACATTTAGACCAACATTAGAGCTATTTATAAAGTCTTAAGAAGATCTCATACAAGTCATGCACACTCACTTTTATTTCGTTAGAAGCTATTTGTAAGTTATTTCTGAGATCAAATGTTGTATGCGACATATTCACCTATAAAGTAAATACGTGTCACTTTACATGTAGCCTAACTGAAATGCTTTGGCGCTAGTGTGAATAATTCAACAGTGGTGTAAAATGGTTGTACATTCACTTTTCCCTTACTTTTTACTAAATGTCACATTTAATTAAGAAACATTGTTTACAACAGTAAGAAACATCCAAACCATGCTTGTGTACAGATGTTTTAGATACCTCAAAATACTTAAATATGTGAATAGTCAATTGACAAAATTCAGTGATCATTTTAGTGATCTAACATTCCAAACTTTTATTTATTCGGTTTGATTAGCGGTTGAACATTTCTGAATTTTTCAATTTACTTGATCTTGTACTATTAACATGCAAAATAAAATGTAAATGATCAGTTATGATTGCGATTGTGAGAAGCTTCATGCCAGTTTCATCTTGGTTCTTGTTGTGGGTGAGAATGATTAGTGATCGAATCTCTTTCCTGCAGTCCCGTGCACCCCGCAGAACGTCACTGCCGTGACGGAATGCGGCGCAGACTCCATAAAAGTGACTTGGGACATAAATAGCGGTGCACTTTTCTATGTTGCTATGGCAACGGACAGTCACGGCGTCATCCATAGCTGTAACTCCATAGATGCATCCTGTAGCATCAGCGGACTGAAGTGCAGCGCCTACTACAACGTCTCTGTCATTGCCTCCAACTTCATGTGCAACAGCTCTGGAAGCGAGATGGTCACCATAGAAACAGGTATTGTGCGGAGGGCCCTTTATCCCCCCCCAATATTTGAGAACTGCTTGCGTTTGTTTTTGAACACGTGTTGAATCTTGTGTCATTTCAGCTGCCTGCCCACCAGACAACCTGACAGCATCATTGGACTGTCGTGCCAATGAGGCTCTGATTTCATGGCGTGGGCGGCCTAAAATGAACTCCTTCACTGTCAACATGATGGATATGGGTCATGGGCTTCTCAGCTGCAGCTCCACTACGACCAGCTGCAAAGTCCCAAACCTGAAATGTGGCCAGCTCTACATCGTCACCGTCTTTCACCATGATGACAGCTGTCCCAGCATGCAATCTGAGCCCATCTACATGGAGTCTGGTAGGAACACTTTCTCCTCCCAACATTAGACTTTAATAGATCACAACTTTAAACCAACCCAAACCCTTTCTCCAATGTAAACATTTACAAAGTACATATAATGGTCTGTTGTCTTTCTTGCACTGGAACTCAAGTATACACAAATATCTGGTCTTATAAGGGTAAAAAATGAATTGTGTGAATATTATGGTGGTGAGTGCTGCTTTTGTGTCCAATGAAACATTTGCTTCACTCACCTGGAGTCAAAGCAGTTGGTTTAAAGTCAAACTGCAGACTTATGGGCACGTCTGGGCCAAACATTTTTGGTATCTGAAACAACAAACAATGGAGGATTCATAGGGATTTTAAACTTTAATGAGTATTGGCTATATTTTTTTAATCTGCTCTAAGTGGGGGTTGAAAGAAGCTAAATTTACTGTTTTGCCATTTCTTTCTTTCTTTCTTTCTTTCTTTCTTTCTTTCTTTCTTTCTTTCTTTCTTTCTTTCTTTCTTTCTTTCTTTCTTTCTTTCTTTCTTTCTTTCTTTCTTTCTTTCTTTCTTTCTTTCTTTCTTTCTTTCTTTTAAGCACAAAATATTGACCTAAACTTTACAAAATGTTTGCAGACTGAGCTTTACTTTATGGATTTATTTTATGATTAGAAGTTTGATTAGATGAGGATAACTGAAAACATTTTAGGCAAAAACATGAACAGCCTCACTGAAATTTCTGAAAAATAAACTGATCTATGGATAAATACATAAATAAACTGGCCTTCAAAATTCAAAATGTTTTGTTTTTTTTTGGCTGATAATGTAAATAAAGGTGTTGCTGCAATGTTCAGTATGAAAAAAGTTGTTTAAAAAAAAGACATTACAAATGTAAACCTATTCTAGTAGCCCCCTAACAGTAAGATTATGAACCCTATAATGTGCAGTACTGTGTAACAGTCTTATGCGCTCCTAGACTTCTTGTTTCATTAACGTTATAATGACATCCATATTCATGTTTTACTAACATACTAACTTTTGCATGTAGAGTCAATCTCATTTTTTTGTAAATATTGTCTTGAAGCTGATCAACATAGATTTTTCTATAACGGATGTTGATTATTTAAAAAATAGCCAATAATTAGGTAACTGATTAAATTATCTACATCATTGGTGTCTGCCTTCACACACCCTTCTTTATCTCTCTGTCCAGTTCCCTGTGGGCCAGCCAACGTGCACGCTGATGTGGGCTGTGCATCCGGAGAGGTGAACATCAGCTGGAGCGCACACAGGAACGCGGAGGGCTACACGGCTGTGATCTCAGACAGCAACAACCAGACGACTCGTTACAACACCTCAGAGCCTAGGTTGAGCGTTACCTCAAACAAGTGCGGCCAAGAATACACCGTGAAAGTGATGTCCTTCAACAGGAGCTGTGTCAGCTTCCCTTCAGACCTAACATTCAAAGATGGTAAGAGCCGTACACGAGAGACAGCAACTGAAGGAAATTCATAGCTTTATGTGCATTTTTAGTTTCTTGTTTCTTTAGCAAAAAAATAGAGAAAGCAGAAAAAAAATAAAATCGGGACAAAGGTGTCACCTAAATCAATTGAACTGATCCACGCTTTTTCCTCCTCCAGCACCATGTAAGCCCACTAATGTGACTGCAAAGAGAAAATGTGGGCAGAGATTTGTGGAAATGGCGTGGCCAGCAAGCAGCGGTGCCAAAAACTACACTGCTGCTGCCGTTGATGAATATGGCAATCGTTTGGAGTGCGTCTCCAACCAGACGTCATGCAGCCTGGAGGGTGTAAGCTGTGGACAGGTTTACAATATCAGCGTGGTTGCTGTGGACGACATGTGTATCAGCAAGAAGAGCCCTGCAGTGAAACTAGTAATAGGTACAAATTAGAACCATTTATTTTTTATACATCTGAAATATATGCATCTCCTCTCACAGTTTTACACACCCTTCTCTGCAGAGCCCTGCCCCCCCTCTCAGCTAGTGGCCTCAGTAAACTGCACCAGCAATTCTGCCAAGTTAACCTGGAACAGAAGCCCCAATGCAGCGTCTTACACCGGCAAGGCCTTGAGCGCAGACGGCCATAACGTGACCTGTGACACGAGCGTGACACTCGGTTGTAGGTTGGAGGGTCTGCACTGTGGCAAGGAGTACACCTTCAGTGTGTCAGCATCAGATGGTGACTGTCAAAGTCTGGACAGCACGCCGGTCGTCCGCACAACTGGTGAGAGACTTCATTCTTAGTCTTTACTCAAACCTTTCTTTAAAAATCCTTGTTATTGTCTAGTCAGTGTTAACGTTTCCAAGCTAAATCTCATGAAACTTAACTCAAATATGGACCATGGGTGAATTGAAAGAGGTTTACATTTTGATGAAGATCCAAGTGATTTTCTTAAAAACTCTACCATTTAGTTGTTAATCTGCAGAATCAAAAATAACTTGTGTGTGTTATAATTTGCAGTGGTTTTACAGCTCGAGAGTCTCTTTCCAGGCTCATTTTATACATGCAGCAGTCAGTTAAAGGTAGGGTAGGCAGGTTTAATATCGATGTTGTATCCAGTTTAATCGACCCGTCCTTGTGACTCTTTCTCGTCTCAGCCCCGTGTGCTGTTCAGAGTGTGTTGAACACTCTAGACTGCCGTAACAACACGCTGAGCATCAGCTGGGCGCGCGGGTCGATACCCGCGAACTACAGCGCCACCGCTGTGGCTGCAAATGGCACTGCACTCCGCTGCATCACAGAGGATTCAAGGTGCACAATAGGGACATTGCAATGTGGCCTGCAGTACACTGTAACAGTGAAATCCATCAGCAGCACATGTGAAGGCAACAGCAGTGTCCCTGAGACTGTAAATTCAGGTATGTTTCAGTTCAATCACAGTACTTGAGTTAGCAGGACAAAAATAAAAGAAAAGAACCATTTTCATTTCTTCTCATGGCAACATCCTTTGTTTTTAGTCCCCTGCATTCCCAAGAATGTCCACGGGGTTGTGGAGTGTTCTTCCAACACGCTGAGGGCATCCTGGGACGCAGCTGCCGGGGCTGCGTCCTACACCTCCACACTGAGCGGAGCCGGAGGTTTCTCCGCCTCTTGTCCTACAGCTGACCAAAGCTGCCAGTTCCGTGGTCTGCAGTGTGCTCAGACATATATGTTAAGTGTGGCGGCCTTGAGTGACAGATGTAACAGCTCAAAGAGCCCGGCAATCGCAGCGACAACTGGTTAGTGTGGCTCTTCGATTTCATTTTACTTCACTACCTCAGTGTAGTTTACAATCACTCTTACAGCTGAAGGCTGTTTTTTTTAGCAGGCGCTAGTTTTCAATTAAACAGCATGTGTTTGTCTTTATTTATCAGACCATTTTACAGCTGTTCTGTACTTGCTATTTTATAATCTACTGAAAATTTGCAACATTTAGTATTTCAGACAAAACAGATATCCCAGTGCAGCCAGTTAGTATCTTTAAACATGATCAACAACTCATAAAGTTTAAAATAAAGATACATAAAGATTTTTTTTTTTGCTCCACCCCTTCTCAGCTCCCTGTGACCCCACAAACGTGTCTGCTTCTCTGAGCTGCCTCTCTGACGTGGTGACCGTCACCTGGAGCACCAGTGCCGGAGCTGTCTACTACAAAGTCCTCGCTGAGACCGGAGGCCATGCTGACTCCTGTAACTCCACCGGGACGTCCTGTGAGCTGACCAAGCTGCAGTGCGGGAAGGACTACACGCTGACCGTCCTGGCAGGAGATGCAAAGTGCAACAGCTCCGTTCTCACTAGAACTAACATAACCACAGGTGACACTTGTTTTAATTTTAGGAAAAGCTGAGTTGCTCTTTTGTAAGATAATAAAGAGCTAACATGGTTTTCATGCTACATTCATCCCATTTGAATGTTTATTTAATTTACAAACTTCATGTGCATACACACATATATATATATATATATATATATATATACTTTGTGTCTAGCCCCCTGTGCTCCAGTAATTGAGGCCCAAGCGCACTACTGCGTCTCCAACCACACCCTGGTGACCTGGGCTGAGGATGAGCACACTGTGAGTGTGACGGTCAATGCCACGTCCACTCTGGGACACTCGCTGTCCTGCAGCTCTTCCACCAACAACAGTTGTGTCCTGGACGACCTGCACTGCGGACACACCTACACGGTCCAGGCGGTCTCACACGGTGTCCAGTGTTCCAGCAAAGCCAGCTCTGCTTTGCAGATTGTCACAGGTATGTACATGAGGGTCAGTGTTTGATCAATCAACTGCAAAGTATATGTTGTTGTTTTTTTTTTAGTAATGTTATCAGTTTAGTATGATGACTTTACCAGTTTTTTCCCTTTGTGTGTTTTTTTTTTTTTTTTGTTCAATTACAAAGTTACACAAAAAAAGCAAAGTCCATGATGATGAATCTAAAAGATTAGTGCAGGTGTTTGTTTTGCTTTTTCATTTTTTTTTTAAAGTTTAACACAGACAAAGACAAGCTACATTGAAACAAGGAAATTATTTCCTTGTTGTGCAACTTGCAGTATATTTAAATATTGGTATATTTAAATGATACTTTTAGCTTTTCTAACTTATATTTTATGAAAGAAAAAATGTATGGGATTAAAAACAAACCATTTAGCAAAATAAAACAATATCTCTCCTACATCTGGTCAGGGTTCAGATGAATGTAAATCAGTGAGAACCCATCTGTCCTCTCTTACCCAGCCCCCTGTACCCCTGCAAATATGGAGTACCAGTACTCCTGTGAAACTGGCATCGCCTTTGTGAGCTGGGACGAGACTCTGGGCAGGAACAGCTTCCACGTTGAAGCCCACTCTGGGAATCACACGGCGTCCTGCAGCACCAGCGACGGGACTGACTGCTACCTGCCTTTGCTGCTGTGCAGTCGCTTGTACTTTGTAGAAGTTATAGCTGTGGCAGACAACTGCAACAGCAGCGTGCCTGGTGTGATGCAGATACAGACTGGTAAGAGCTGGAGGGACCACACGCGAGGCGTGTGGTTCATCCACAAGCGCACTTCATTTTTTTCTAAACTTATTTCAATAAAACTTTTGAATCCTTTGTTTACATTGGTTTACGTGTTGTACAAAAACGTGATTAAGCAGGAAGATAATCACACTCTGTACAGTAAAGTTCTAAACACATTATATATTTTTTTTATAATTGTTTATACATGTTTGTACTGGAATGTAGTGAAACAAAAGAAATGGTTTGCAAATAGATAAGAGGTAACTGTAATAGAGTGTGCGAAAACAAGGAGGCCAGTAGGGAACTTTTTCCTAAAAATAAAATATCTGAATATATTAATATCCCTTTGTGGCGTATCTTGTATTTTATCCCATCAGCTCCCTGTCATCCCACAAACGTCAGCGCCTCCCTGTTGTGTGACAACAACACAGCTGAGGTGAGCTGGAAACACAGTCCTGGCCCGGTGTCATACACTGTGACGGCAGCTGGCAGAGATGGCGACCTGAAACGCTGCACCACAAACAGCTCAAGCTGTCAGTTACCCAACATGCACTGTGCTCAGACCTACATTATCACCGTCACTCCCTTCTCTGATCAGTGCAGGGGCCACGACAGCTTCCCATACACCTACACTGCAGGTGAGAAGGAAACAGAAAACAAAATGACTGCGATGATCCTTCATTTAATATCTAATTTAATTATTGTGCCTTTAATGCAAGTCTATTATGGTTAAGAAGACAAAGTGTAATGATAATTTGAAAAATTATCATGCTTTAGTGTGTAATTTGTATTGCAAAACTGTGATGTAATGCCGCCACCTACCACTAGATGGTGCTTTAACTTTTTGTGAATACATCTGATTTATGTGGGTCTACGGATTTTACCCAGAATATCTTGACATGGAAACATCACCGAGTTGTGGTTAATGACCTAAACTGTTGTGCTATCAAATGCATGCCTTTAAATTATTTGATTTATCTGCATAAAACCCTGAATAGATTTTCTTTTTCTTTTTAAATGTTTTACATGTTCTTGATTATACAAGTGATGCAAATGACTGCAATCAAGTAGAAGACACATTGGAATACATTTTTATTTACAAAACAAGAGAACCCCTTTAATCCACTCCCTTCTTCTCTACCGTCCCGCCCTGCAGGCCCCTGCCCTCCCACCAACGTCCACGCATCCCTTCAGTGTGTTGGTAACGTGGGCCATGTGACCTGGGATGCTGCCCTGCAGGCTGATCTGTATGTAGCCACAACTCTACCTTCTGTCCTGGACGAACATGTCCACAGCTGCACATCCAATGGAACGAGCTGCTCCCTCACAGACCTGCACTGCGGCGAGACAGTCGCCATCACCGTGGTGACTGTCGAGAGAGGCTGCCAGAGCAAACGCAGTGACCCGTTCATTCTCAAAACAGGTTGGCAAAAGTGAAGCTGAAGTGTTGATATAAAAACGTTGTTCCCCCCTTTCCAGTAGTGAGATGAGAATTTATACAACTCTTTGCTTCTTTGTCACTCCATAATTTCTGAGTAATCAATCTATCCTGGCAGTACTTCTGAATCAATAAGCCTATCATAAATTCATTTAAGGTATTAAAGATTATTTAAATATTACACTAACATATAAACTGTTATTTTCTTTTATGTACAGAAAAGTTAGATTAGCATTTAATAGTGTCTCTATTTAAATGTCTATCTTTGTCTCTGTCTTACTCAGTCATTTGCCCCCCCACTGGTGTGACCGGGGTCACGACCTGCAGCAACAGTGACATCACTATCAGCTGGGACCTGAGTCCACAAAGTGGAGCTGACTACTTCATCCAGTCTAAAGAGAACAAAGGGGCCACAGCCAATTACACCACAACTCAGACGTTTCACACCATCGGCGGGCTGCAGTGCGGCAGGTCGTATACGTTTGGAGTCGCTGCCAGGAACGTCGAGTGCTCCAGTGTACTCAGCAACCAGACACAAACGGAAACAGGTTGATATCTGAGATTGTTTACAGATCTGTGATCGCACTTTACAGTCAGAATCTTAGGTCAACTAGATACTAAGATTTAATTACAGCTCTAAATCTGACCCATCCATGGTAGTTTTTATCATCATCCCTGGACTGACCTGGCCTTCTCATGCAGATGATTTTCTGCTAATCTCACATGATCATTTATTGTTTTCTCCTCCAGCTCCGTGCCCTCCGTCCAACCTCACTGTCAAAACTGAATGTGGCACCAACTTGGCGACTCTGAGCTGGTCACCGAGTGCATACGCCATCTCCTACACTGCCACACTAACCGGTACCCACGGCCATGTGGTTTCCTGCCATTCATACACAACAACCTGCTCCGCCAAGGTGGACTGTGGACACCAGTACTCAGCAGTTGTAGTCGCCTCCACAGCAACATGCAACAGTAGTGCATCAGCTTCGTTAACGTTTGACTCAGGTAGATGACGCACATACTCTCAGCATGTGTTTAACACCTCAAAACCAATACCTGAATGAATGAATAAATGAATGAATGAATACATCTGTCCTCTTCAACCAGCATCCTGTCTGCCTGACCGGGTGCAAGCGGAGCTGAACTGCAGTGCCAATTCCTTTGCGGTGCAGTGGAGAGGGAGGATTGGCAATGTTGGCACATACACCGCAATTTCCATTGGCAGTGACAACACACGTGAAAGCTGTGACTCCACCAACACTGAATGCACAATACAGAACTTGAAATGTGGCGTCCTATACAGTATTGTTGTCATGACGTCGTCTGTCGACTGCACCACCATTGAGAGCTCTGACTATCAGATCCACTCAGGTAGCGAATGTTCATGTCATTATGATGTTTTATACTAAACTGAAGCAGATTTAACCAAGTCCTTTCTAAAATATTAGTGATCATTCCCGGTCTTAAGAAGGAATGAGTGGTATCAGTGTAAATAGACAGAAGGTAGCACAAAGACTGGCACAGGAAACCTGTCCTGACTCAGGTAGTAAAATCCTTCACCATAATTTCTGAAGCTCTAACACTGATGAACACATCATCAGTGCAGACAAAGTCTGAATAACTAATAGAAGACAAAGTAGAAGCTTTTTGACCAGTAACTTCAGGTGTAAAAGTCAGGTGGTTGTTTTTATCAATAAGCTGCCAAAATGTTTGTGCAGATAAAGAAACTTTGTAAGACATCCGTCTCTCCGTTCACATTACAGTCAGAAGTTTAAAATAACAATCTAGCCAAAAACAGTTTGAATTACAGCTGCACTGACTGATAACTCCCTCTTTAATGTCTCTATTGTTACATTCATCTATTGTCAATTGTTTGCTATGACTCACTTGTCATCCATTAACTTTTAACTAGTCCTGCTCCTTACCAGTCTGGTTTATCCTCCCCCTTCATCACCAGCCCCCTGTCAACCAAACAGCGTGGTGGTGGATTTGCAGTGCAGCACCAACGTGGTGTTAGTCACCTGGGGAAACGCCGGTCCGGACCAGAATCATGTGCTGACAGCGGTGGACAGAAGAGGACTGACCACCACCTGCAACTCCAGCACCTCCAACTGCACCTTCGACCAGCTCAGCTGTGGGATGGAGTACACCCTCAGCGTGGTCGGCCACACCAACACATGCAGCAGTGAACCAGCTGTTGTCAAGCCGTTCAGAACAGGTATGCATTCATTCAGAAATACACAATACTGAAATTCTGAGATTTTCTGAGATTTTTTTTCCTTGCAAATTTGTGACTGTGTCTGAAATTCTTGGTTTTTACTTTGGAAATCTGCTGATTTTTAATATCTCAATATCTGAGCTGCAAATTGTGAGAATAAGTCTTAAAGTATAACTGATTAATGCATCTTAGAGGAATTGAAATCTTCCATAGCACTATAATTGTACAGAAAATGCCCCCTCTTAGTGCCCCCAAAACCTAGAAACAACTCTGGGTGCGTACATCCAGAAATGTTTGCAACTGTTGAGATAAACCCATGTAAGCGTTGGAGGAGACAATCTACAACTACAATTGTTTTCTCCAACAGCTCCATGCGTTCCCACCCACGTCGTAGCTCGCGTGGACTGTAACACTGGTATCACCGTGGTTATGTGGGATGAAGCACCTGGTGCCACATTGTACACCGTCTACGCCCATGGCAGCCTCGGCCACAACGCCGAGTGTACCAACTCTGACACCAGCTGTAACTTCCTGAACCTGGAATGTGGGCAGGACTACAACATTACTGTGGTGGCTAGTCACAACACCTGTGTCAGTTTGGCCAGCGAAACCATCATCGCCACTACAGGTAAGAATTGACAATCAGCTAAACTGGTAGCCATGTTTTTAGAACTGCTGCATCGTCAGAAGGACGATGTAAAGTAAATTCAGTGTCCTCAAAGCTCTAATCATAGAAACTAAACTAAACTAAACTAAACGTAACGTAACGTAACGTAACGTAACGTAACGTAACGTAACGTAACGTAACGTAACATAATAACCAAAGGTGCTCGTAAGTATGTATTTGTATGACTTCTACAAACAGACCCCCAACAGTTCAGTGTCGTGGGAGTAAAAAAAAAGGCTTTAAAAGAGAGCTTATCTTTTGCAAAGGTTTTCCAAAATCCGATAAGCAGGCTCATATTAGACCACAAAAGCAATATTATTTTGTTTTAAAGTTGTAAATAATGAAGTCTAGAATTCTGCCAATTAAACGAACACCCAACAGGTAACTTCAATATAAAGAACAAAGCTGCAGATGTTGACAGTTTAAATAAATGTGAAAACTGTTTGTTGGTATTGAAGGTTTTGAATGAGTCTGTACTCATATGTACTTCAAATATAACCAATGTCATTTGTTTGAATTAAATTTTGACGGAACTCAAACTTTTATTAAATTTGTTTGTTTTTTCTGTAAAGTAGCCAATAATCTCTTTTGTAAATTAGTCCTATACAGATTAATTAAACCTGCATGGAAATATATCCTGTATATTTAGTTGTAACTCTGGAGTCAATTTCCATCTATTAACCTTTAAAATAAAATTCCTACTGACAGTATCACTGTAAAACTGTTATCCCTTTTATAATGTGTGATTTCTAAGCTATGATGATTATTGATATTATTTACATTACAACTGCTTTACCTTCTGAATCCTACAGACTCAGGAAAAGGCCTGAAAGAGTACTAGTATAAGTTAAAACATCCCATGGCAAAGAAGGAAAGTATTATTTGGTGTAGTTTTAATTACAACCACTAGATGCAACTAAAACCCTGATAACTGGCGTCAAAAGTTTCATAAAAACAATTCAGACTTTAATTAATTAAGCAGCATAAAAACGCTTTGTTCATGTTAAAATATCAAATTTAATTCGTCTAAAAGAAAATGTGATTACTTTTAGGAAACATTGTGTAAATTTTACTGTCTTTTTTTAATACAATTAGCAAAAAATAAGCCAAAACCAAAAGAACTGTGGACTCACTTTACTAGACTTTGTCACACGGAGCTACAGCAGACATCATGGGGACGAAGAGGGTCAAATTATTTTAAAAAAAAAGATGGAAGAAAAGTACAGTTATTAATTAAAATTCTCTGTTTAGGTCCTTGTCCCCATAATGGTCTGGAGAGAACTTTGGACTGCAGCACCAACACAGCTGTGGTTTCTTGGACTCCTGGCAGAGGCATCCTCTACTACAACGCTTCAGCTACTACATTTAACGGTGCAGAGCAGCAGACCTGCTCCACTGACGGTTCTTCCTGTAACATCAGCTCTCTGCAGTGTGGGGAAACTTACCAAATCAGCGTCAGTGGACAGGGACAGTACTGTCCCAGTCCTTCCCAGGAGTGGCAGAGGATTAGTACAGGTGTGTTTACTTATATTGCAATATTAAGTTCATTATAATAATATTAAAGGGGTAATAGACCGTGTTTGCGCTTTATGGATCATAGCTCCAGTTTTACACATAAAATAGCCTTTTACACCTGTTGCTTAAAAAAAATCTAAGAAAAAACATTAAGAAATAGCAGTGTACTGATGATTTTGACAGAACATGCAGTCTGTCTCTTTTTTTCTTCTGGTTTTAAAAAGATTTGACAGTCCAAAGCGTGCTTTCTTACTTGTATTTTCTCGACTGAATGAGGATTAAGGATGAAATGAAATGAAACCAAGAGGGTTTACCTTCTTTTCAGTATGGCTGTAACTCTAAACACTACACCAAACTTTATTTTTCTTTTTTGACTGTATGTGATGATGCGTGTCTTTCTTCCAGCTCCATGTCCACCCACCCAGCTGAGAGTAGACACTTCCTGTATGTCAAACAACATCCTGGTGTCCTGGCAGGCCTCGCAGGGTTCAGTCTCGTATATGGCTGTGGCTGAAAATGCCCAGGGCCTCCGCTGGTCCTGCAACACCAGCAGTACCGCCTGCCAGATTGCTGATCTGCTGTGTGGGCAGGAGTACAGAGTCTATGTTGCTGGTTTCGATGACAGCTGCATTGGAGCCGAGAGTGATGTGAATGTTATTCACACTGGTAAGTATAAAAACCACCTGACAGACCTCTAAGACAGTGGGAGAGGAAGATGACTGCCACCAGCAGAACAAATCAGAGCCGGGATGGGGGGCGGGGGCAAGTGACCGGGCCTTTTTAAACCCAAATAATAAAGCTCATGATAGCATAATTTTACAACAACATACACATGCCCATAACAGCGGGGCTTACAAGCTTCAGCACCACGGAGAGCGACTAAGTCATTAAACGGACACGGAGCAAAAGAAACCAAGAGAACAACAAAAACATTAGTCTACATGGCCACTAATAACAAAACAACACAAATTCAAAGCAGTTCAGCACCACTGAGACCCACTTATCAACACCCACTTTAACTATTTCAACTCAGAGCCTACAAGTATCAGTAGCTATACAGTTTAGTAAAACTGGCACAGTCTCCCTCGTGTTGACAAACAAAGTTTCAATAGGAAGTCCTACAGGTCTACTCACCACTATTTGAAGAGCGTACGACGAGCCGTCATTAACGTGGCTGTGCTGGCAGTTTTGGCGGGCCTGAATGCAGAGATCATCCATGACAGCGAACATCTGGAAAGCTTTTTTGGTCACCTAGCAACAGATACTACTTGCAGCCGTGCGTCCTTGTCTCTTGTGCTTTGCCCAAGATGCGCACACCATGGCACATACTGCATGAAATCAAATTAAACTTTACTTATGTAGCACTTTTTCTACAATAAAATGCAGTACAAAGTTCTTTACAGAATAAAAACAGTCTCTACCACCCATCCACTCTCCCCTTGTCCTCTCCCTATCGGTGATGATGATTAAAATAAATATTGTGGGTAATTGTCCCATCTAAAAGTCTTCTAACTTCCTGAAGCACCTCAGCAATTAGTCTAGAAAGTTCATGTCAAGTATTTGAACTAAGCCCAAGATGATGATGAGTACTACGTTCATGATCTTCCTCGACAACTCCTGTGGCTGCATGGTGACAGGATGTTGTTTGTTACCACTGCGTTTGCTCTCGCTTCAGCTCCATGTGTGCCAGAGAACATACAGAATCACCTGGACTGTCTGTCTGGCGATCTCAACGTTACCTGGCAGTCATCGGGATCCTTCATACGGTTCCACACCTCAATCGTGAACAGCAAAGGTCACGTAAGCATCTGCACGACAGATAAACACTACTGTGTGGTGCACAACATGCAGTGTGAGATGACCTACAGCGTGACCGTGATAGCCCAGAATGAGGCCTGCAATAGCTCCCTCAGCCCCATGAAACAAATTACCACAGGTAGGCATGACTATGTCGCTTTGTTTGTGCTGTTTGAACGTTGCTGTAAAACCTCAAACACTGTTTTTACACGACATTTAAGTTCATATCATCAGGTCTGAAAGATTTTATTAAATAAGAATTGAATATATAACAGCAAATCAAAGAGCTTTTTAAAATGAAAAATAATGCACAAATTTTTATATGTTTTTGTCTTTTTATGACTTAATCTGTTCCTGTTTTTTAGGACATAAAATATCTTGTGTATATAACAGAGGTTTTCGTGGAATAAGACATCATAATACAGGATGACAATAAGTCATTCTGTATTTCATCTCCTCTTCAACATTTCTTTCATTCAGCTCCCTGCCCCCTCGCCTCCTTCCTTCCTGCCGTGAACTGTGACACTGGGGTTGCATCTATCAGCTGGACCAACAGCACGCCAGACGTGGTGTACACAGTGTCTGCAGTCGATGCCGCAGGTCGCAGGTTTAACTGCAGCGGCACAAACGGTGGCTGCGATCTGAGCACGCTGGAGTGTGGGACAGAGTACAACGTCACCATCACACCATCCAGGGATGGGTGTGTGGGCAGAGACAGCGCCACAGAAATGATCAAGACAGGTAAGGAGGAACACCTTTATGCTTCATTGAATTTTAGAGGTAGGTTCAATGTTGTTGTGTTGTTTTTATTTTAAATCTTTTTTTTGTCTGATTTCAACAAAAACAATCCGCTGCCCCTTCTACACACTTGCTTGACATTTATTTTACCTATTTATGTAATTATGACCAAACTGAGACAGTGAGGCCTTTTTTATTACAGCTTGGCTTTTTCCATGACTTTCACAGAGATATTTGAGTAAAACTATTTAAAGACCTATTTGAAGGATGCTACTAATGTTATGACTAATTCAAAACTAAAATTGCGATCTCACCTCAGTTCCCTGCTTACCTCACCTGTCGGGTGTTGAGATTGACTGCCTGACAAACTCAGCGTGGGTGATTTTTGAAGACTCTGCTCAGACTGAGGACTACATCGTCACGGCGACCAACAGTCAGGGTAAAGCTGAAATATTTCAGTGTAACACATCAGATGAGACTTGCGCTCTGCCGCCGCTGATGTGCAGCCAGAATCTGACCTTTACTCTGAAGGCCCGAGACGAACAGTGCACAAGTGAATCCAGTAATGCCATCTCCATGGAGACAGGTAAGTGAAAAATGCAATAAAATGATTTTATGTTTAAAAAATATACATATATTGTACTCTTAAATACATGCAAAATGAACAGCAATCACCATACACAAGAAGATCATGTTACAAGTATAGATATTGATATGATATCCAGCTTTATTGTGATTGTTGATTGATTCATTTCAGCAACTAACCATAAGAAATGCATCAGTATGTTATGAATGTGCATTTCTCCTAATCTGAGGTGTCTGTGATTAAACATCTGGAGACAAGATCATTTTAACAAAAACTCATCGTCAGCAGGAAGAGTGGAGTTAAATGACATTCTGCATCTTAAAAAGCATCTTCTTCCCTCAGCTCCTTGTCCTCCTGAGGATGTAAAGGAGTTTCTAGACTGTGACAAAGGAACCATCATGATCATGTGGTCAGCTGTTCCTGGTGCAGTATCGTACACGGCCACGTTGGAAGAACTGAAAGGAGACAGACCCAGCTGCTGCACCACGTCAGACACTGGCTGTGATATCACCGATTTGCCATGTGGAAAGATGTACATCCTGCATGTCACAGCTGAAGGGAGAACCTGCAACAGCTCAGAGAGTGAGGGCTACATCACCCGGACAGGTACGATACCGCCAGTGCAACGGCACACGTCCACGCTCATTTTTGTTTTTGTTATTGAATGAACTGCAAATTGAGAATAAAGTTAGCATTAATAACTTCGGTGTTCAAAATGTCCATAGAAAGCAAAATAGATTTTGTTTTCCTCCTTTAGTGGCATGCGTGCCTGAGAACCTCAAAGCCAGTATGAGCTGCAGCAACAATGTGGCCTCCATGACATGGGGCTACAGCAGAGGAGGTCAGCTTTACACTGTGACAGCAGCGGGTACTGATGGACACGTGGACAAGTGCACCGCACCTGAAAACCGGTGTGATCTGAAAAACCTGCACTGTGGACAACACTACACAGCTACAGTGACTGCAGAGGACATGGCGTGCCAGAGCAGACCAAGTGACAGTGTTACAATCAAGACAGGTGCGTTTGTGACTCCTGAGTCCAAAATGAGATGCAGATGTGAAAAAGATTACATCCCATTTTGGTTAATCCTTCAAATGTTCATATCAGGTCATATGTGAAAGAAAGAATCTTGACCTGACAGTTTAAAAAAACAACACAACATTATAATTATTATATCCTTTAAACAGACGATGGACAGCATCATGTACACCCAGCGCAGCAACATGAGCAGAACTAATCCAACTCATCCAACAAAAAATGATCCCAAACACACCAGGAAATCTACAGAGTAGAGTAGCTACAACAGAAAAATCAAATGCAAGGACCCTGTCAAAATCCGGTCTTTAGCCTGATGCAACTGAAATGCAGTTATGGTACTTCGATAAAGTGACCTAAAGACATGCCTGCAAACCTCAATGAACTAAAGAATTGGCCAAATTCCTCCACAAAAAGAGAGACTGATAAAATCAATTGGAAAACAAGTCACAGAAAAACGTTACATGACAAAGTCATGACGTAATATGACATGTGTTGTTCATCTGGGGTTGTATTCACCCGATTTTAGATATTTACCTAATTTGAATTTGTTGTAAGACCTGATGAGTTTTATTATTTAATTCAGACATGTGAAACCTTACACTTGAAACAGGATTAACTATTTCATACATTCATTGTTTTCACATAAAGATCAGTTTCAGTCAAAACCTTTTTAGACCTTTTTGAATGAATGAATGAGCACGATATTTTGTTATCTTGCAGACAGTTATTTTTTTTTATCTTGCACCATTTTCAAGTGGTTAATGTTGTAAAAACCTGTTTAACCTGTGCAAAAATGTGCAGTCTAGTCAGCCGGTCGTGGTTAGCTGCTGCTTGCATGCTGACTCGGAGTTCTGAAAGCCAAACAGATGATGTAAAAAGCCTACAATTAACCTTCACCCTGTTTTTTTCCACAGTGCCGTGCACTCCTGAAAACGCCTCTTCTGTGATAAACTGTGAGGCTGGTTCTCTGATTGTTTCCTGGTCTGAGAGCTCCGGAGCTGACTCCTACGTTGCCACGCTCCAGGACGGCCACGGCCAGAGCACGAGCTGCCAGGGCACGACTGAGAGCTTCTGCAGTGTGACAGGACTCGGCTGCAGTCAGATCTACCACGTGTCTGTAATCTCCTCTGATGGATACTGTGACAGCCCAGCAACTCCTGTGATGGACACGCCTTCAGGTGGGTCAGAGGGCATCTGAAGGACTCCACTGAGAAACTGGACAGGCAGGATCTTAATAAACTAACTTTAAAAACGTTTCTGCCACGTTCACTGAGTGATTGTGCTATAAAGACAGTCGCCTGGGGTCACCGCAGGTAACGAGTCAGATAAAAGTATCCATGATGATATTCGGGTAAAAATGAATATTTAAACATAATTTTATAGCATATAAAATGCAAATGCTATGTTAGTCATAAACACTAAGACGTCCTTGGCTGATTGGCACGAAGATGCAGCACGACTTTCCACTCAGGCGCAGGCGTGTGTGGCTCAAGGCAGGTGATGAAGACGGTCAGGGACAAGTTGAAGATACACAGATAGATAGAATAAAGTCTGGGGAAAATGTGAGAAAATAGCTGGTATTTGTTGGTCTGATGGATCAGCAATGTTTGAACATTTAAGTTAAGATCGGCCATGATTATTCCTAGCAGGGAAACAAGATAACTTTTTTTTTTAATTAAATGCCAGAGACAGCAACAATATCTCTCAGATATATCCAAGAACTGCTCACAGCCCTTTTTAAGTCTGGGCAATAGGCTGTAGCCCTTTGATAATGCTGGTGCAGGACGTAATGTCTTGTCTGTGGTAAAATCTCGGACGGACATCTATAGACTATATACGCAATGGCACATTAACATTTCAACACTTGTATTTGCTGTTCATATAGACTAAACCTTCACTGTTGGCTGAAAACGCCGAACAATCGCGGGTCATTTCTAAACTGTCCTGGGAATCACTGCTGGAGATCCCTCATTTATTCCACCTCCACTCTCATTGCCATGTCTATAGCTTGATGTTTTAGAGTTCAAATAAAAGTCTGATAGTTTTCTTGGGATTGGGGAGATTATTGGACACAGTCTCATAAAAAATATCAAAAGATTATGAAAAATGCATTTTACATTTTCTTAAAAAAAGGCCTAAACTTAAATAAAATTCCTGACGTTATATGTTTCGATGGGTACCAGCTTTGTCACTACATGCTCTCAGCTTTATACATTTGTACTATTTTACCTAAAGTTAACCGTACCTTTCCCTCTCTCAGCCCCCTGCGAACCAAGTCACATCAGGGCAGTGTTGGACTGCTACGCGGAGACAGCCCAGGTGTCGTGGTACCCAAGCGATGGAGCCTTGTCGTACGTGGTGTTGGCCACCGCTCCGGCAGGCCACAACGTCAGCTGTGAGACCAACATGACGTTGTGTGTGCTGGAAGGGCTGCTCTGCGGTCTGAGCTACTCTGTGTCTGTCAGAGCCATAGGAGAGAGCTGCAGCAGCGTCGCTGACATGACGGGACAGTTTGTCACAGGTGAGCAACCCGGCACAACTGTGACAGAGCTGCCTGTCATGACATGAACAAGTTTAGCCTACACTGCAAAAACAGCCACTCAAGAAATACAACCAATATTACTTAATTTAGTCAAATTGTTTTATATTAGGAAAAATATCTTTGCCAGTGGGTAAGAACATTTTTATTGACTACAGTTCTTAAAACTATGAAAATTGAATAAGTCCATTAACTTCACACATCTACACTTGGAATTTTATCCTTCTCTCCTTTACAAAAGCTGGAAGCTGCACCAGAGCCACCAGCAAACATCCGTGTAATTTTAGTTCATTTGTTTGAAGGGCTTGTTGTTTGTTGCTATTATTTTTACACGCCTTCTTTTCGTTTCTTACTGCTCTCATAGAGGGAGGGGGCGTCGGCCTTCGGCTGTAATCGGTCCAGCCCGAATCCATCCTGATTAATGGGCTAATCAATTGGCTAACTAATACCATTATTAAAACTATCATTAGCTTTTAAAAAAAAATGACCATCGACCGGGAAAATGCCCGTTATGCCCTAAGGTTAGTCCACGATGCTTCATGCTGGTTTGGTGGATGATTTTGTGTTGGCTTTGAACAAACAAAGCTATTAGAATTAAGGCCAAAAAGTTCATAGTTTTCGTTGTCAGACCATAGCACATTTTTCCACATGGCTTGAGGTGATCGAAGCTTCTGTCTCGCCACCTGACTCCACAGCCCAGCATCATGCAGAACACAGGAGATGTGAGGAGGGGGCAGAACCTGCCAGAAGCTGCCGTAGTAACTTCAGTGTTGCTGCTGTCCTCTCGGTAGCCTCCCTGATAAGTTTTGTCCTCATTCTTTCCTCATCTTTGGAGAGTTGTTGGTTTTTACAGGGATTCCTGATACATTAAGTGGCCTCGCTATTTTTTTTATGTCCAAAGTTTCTTCTGCAACTTTTTTCTACCCTGTAGCTCTCAGCAGGATGCATCCCCAAACATTCAAGCAAGGCACTCTTTGTTTTTTGTGTTTGTTTTCTTTCTTTCTTTATTTTTGAAGATCACATTTAAACGTGACACTTCTGACAATTTCTTTTATTTTCCTTTTAACCTGCAGCTTACTAATTACTTTTCATTTATGGTTTCATCTACACGTTTTATTTTAGGGCCTTGCATCCCTGAAAGCGTCACCTCTCAGTACAGCATGACGATCGGCCAGGTGCAGTGGGACATGAGCGCTGGTGCCGACTACTACACAGTCAGTGGGGAAACAGAGCAGGGCCTCATCGTCTCCTGCAACACCAGTGACACCTACTGCGTGTTGTACAACATGGACTGTGGACAGACGTACAACATCACAGTCACCGCACACAACCACGTGTGCAAAGACATGTCCGTCTCTACCGAAGCAGCTGCGATCATGACAGGTGAAGAAACACGATTACATAACATTTATTGTGTTTATTATTCTCTGTTCTTTACAAAGCAAATACATTTTCTTAGTTTTTACTAAAAGGCTTGAAACAAAAGTAGCTGGGAGTCTTTTTCTTGATACCTGAAGAGGTTTCACCTCCAAGACCCAAGAAGAGAAAATGAGTTGTCTTTGATTCACGTCTTTCAGCATTACCATGACCTGGATGAGCATTACATCTACAACCGCATTTGCTTGGTGTGGAAATTTTGATGATATTTTTGGTGTTTTTCTACATCTACAGGGTCACTGGTACTAAGGATGTTAGAGACACTGACTGTCTGAACACCAAAAAGCCTGAGTAGATTATATTTTATGATTATTCCCTCTGTTGCACACGCACACAAACGCAAACTGAGGGATAGATGCATGGACTGGGATGAACTGCACTTAGAGTTTCAACAATAAATGCAAGAGTTGCTGCTATTTGCTCTTTCTACTATACTACAGTTTAAACTAATTTGACACATTTGAAAGTAAAGTAAAGCACAATATGGGGATGTTTAAGAACCTACGCTAGAAAAGCTGTAATAATTGCAGTCAAAGTATATAAGAGTGTATAACTGAAGCTTAATCTAACCGGTTTGTCCTGTTGTCTTTGCAGTTGGTCCCAATTAAAGTTGCTAGACTGCAGAAATACTTTTAGCTGATCTCCCTGTGGGCCTGGTTATGTGTTACCGCACGGTCCAAAATGTACTTTTGTTGCTTTTATTCTGTCTCTTGCACGGCCACTCTGCTCATTTTCCCTTTCCCATCATTACTTCCTTGAGTTCAGTAAATAAAGCATTTTTTTGTGTGTTTCTTCAACCAGAGCCTTGTTTTCCCAGCAACGTGCAGATGGATGATAACTGTCAGAGCGACCGGGGAACTGTGTCCTGGGAGCCCACCTGGGGTGCGGTGGGCTACGAGGTCCAGCTCGCTGGCCGTGATGGCCACTTACTGACCTTCTACACCCACAACACTTTCTACAACGTAGAAGGTCTCCACTGTGATGTCATCTACCACACCACCATCATTGCTGTTGGGGAGAAGCTGAACAGCAGCAGGTCCACCCCTGTCCTGCTCTCGGGTAATGTCTCATATACTGTGCTTTAATTGAAAACGTCATATTTCTATCTTTTCTGCAATTTATATTTTTGAGAAAAAAATGATAGAAAAATCTAAGAGAAAGCCAGATGATTAAGCTTGTATAACTTTTACATTATAGATAAACCTTGAATGGTAAATGAGTTTGAGCCACATATCCATGAAACTTTGAATAACTTTGTCATGTCTCCCGTCCGTCTTCAGCTCCCTGTGCAGCTGGAAACGTGGCGGCGAGCTTGGACTGCAACAACAACACGGTGGGCGTCTCCTGGAGCCCCGCCAGCAAAGCCAGCTCCTACGTGGTGACTGCTGTTGCAGTTGACGGCTACCGGGCCTCCTGTGAGACTGACGAGCATCACTGCAACTTGACAGAGCTGCATTGCAGTCAGATGTACAACGTAACCCTCATGACCATTAGTGAGCACTGTCAGACTGAGACAAACACTTCTGTCACCTTCAGGACACGTGAGTGGAGCAGTATTTCATCTGAGCTGTAAGATGGAAGAGACTTTTAAAACTAGAAATAGTTAACACTTTCTTTTTTTGTAAAATAAATGTATTGTACAGCCCCCTGTAAGCCATTACAGGTCAGCGTGGACGTGCAGTGTGGGACGAAAACAGCCAACATGTTTTGGGAGGAAAGAGAGGGAGTGGAGCTCTACATGGCCACTGCCACCTGCGGCACGGGAGCGACTCTACACTGCAACTCCACCAACTCCACCTGCCATTTCACTGACCTGAAATGCGGAAAAACCTATGAGTTTTCTGTTACGGCATACAGTCACATGTGCTACAGCGAAATCAGCAACACTGTGGAGATCCGGACAGGTAGAGCAATTCATGATTCCCAGCAGATATTCCTGATCTGTTGTTTTTGTTCTCTTCTCTTTCCCGTTCTGTCGCCTGGTGCTTGCTCACATTGTCTTAATTTGACTAATTTTGAATTTGTTAAATTGTATTCTTGAAGTACCTTGCAGCATAGTGTTATTTAGGGTCTGCCATTGACAGATTTTGTAGAAAGACAAAAGGATCCCCAACTATACCACAATTTATGCTCTAAGAAGAGCTGCTGCAACAACCAAAACAGGGATCTAAATATGTGTGACATTTGTGTTGAACTCTTTCTTCTCCAGAACCGTGCCAGCCCACTGGGCTGACAGCAACCGGCTCATGCAACAATGAGACGGTGGTGCTGGACTGGTCTGAAGCAGAAGGGGCATCAGTCTATGTGTTGACGGCCACGGGAGACCAGGGATACAGCGCATCCTTCCAAACCAATGACACAAGCGCAGAGGCTGATCTGCCCTGTGGACAGCTGTTCACTTTTACTGTAACAGCTCAAGACGATCAATGTGAGAGTGCCGTGAGCCTCCCTGAACACTACAAGACAGGTAAGCCCGCTCATATCTCCGTCTCCTACCGTTTTACATGTAACGAGTGGTGATTGAGCACTCCACTTTCTCCTCAGGCCCCTGCATCCCTGAGCATGTGCAGAGCTTCACAAACTGTAAAGACAGTATGGGTTCAGTCAGCTGGACCATGAGAGCAAGGGCAGAGTTGTACTTGGCCATTGCGACGGGGCAGGACAGCCACACCCACGAGTGCACCACAAACACCACCAGCTGCACCTGGAATGACCTGCACTGTGGTGAACTTTACACCATTAAAGTCATTGCTCTTGACCACCTGTGCACCAGCATGCCAAGCAACAGCACCACAATTCAGATGGGTAAATAAGCTTTTAAACTGTATTTATTAAGAGAGAAAACTGGGAAGCCTGGGGGGGCATCTTATTTGCCACGTATGAAAGGAAATTAATTCACTTCTACAGTGCTGCTCAGTAGTGTTTCTGTAGTATACAAACTATGATGTCTACATCCCCAAGTAATGATTTACAATGAAAGTCTTCATATTTCAATTTTTGAGGTTGTATATATTTTGAATAAACTAGATTAATATAAAATTTTGATTTCTCTTTTTAGCACCATGCATACCCCAAAGCTTGAAATCTTCTTTTAACTGCACCACAAAGGTAATACGAGTAAATAATGAACAAATTACTCTTTTTCACGTTTAGCATATTTGACAGGGTCTCCAAAAATCAAATGACTGAAATACGATCTTACTTTTTCCTAAGGTGGGCTCTCTGACCTGGAATTCAAGCGAAACTGCTGAGTTTTACATCGTAACGGCAGAGACCAACAGTGGCCACAAAGTTCAGCTCAGCACCAACGACACCTGGACCTTCATCTCTGAGTTCCACTGCGGTCAGGAGTACTTCCTGTCAGTTCAGGCAGTCGACTCGGTCTGCACTAGTCGCCACAGTCAGCCTTCAAAGCTCATGTCAGGTTTGTTTGAATAATACTTAATATCTAGTTAGAAATCCTTTGCTTGCAATAAGGAATTGGCCTCAAATTTTCCAGGACTTTCGGAGGGGAGTGCAAATTAAGAAATGGGTCAGGGCACAAGTGCAGTGTTGATGTCAGAATAAGTGCACTATAAGGTTCACTGTTCTTAATTTCAAACTTATTCTGTATATTTGAATGCACATTTCTTTACTGAGACTTAAATGCTGTCGTTTTCGATAGCTGTGGATTTTTAAATCTCTGCAAATTGAACTCCTTCATGGACACACATTCTCAAGCAGTTGGACATTACACTTACAAGACCCAAAAGAAGAAAACTACCTGTAATGCTGATATGAACCATTAATCCACTTACAAACCTTTATATTGTTATTAATCTGGAGTAAACCAGTGTAAACAGCTCAGGTTTCCCTTCATCCTCACTCGTCTGATTTCCTTATGTCCCTCAGAGCCCTGTCCACCCACCGGTGTTTCCAGTCTCATGAACTGCATCTTCAACATTGCTGTGGTGTCGTGGACCGGTTCAGCCGGGGCAGAGTTCTACACCGCCACGGTGATTCCAGAGCACGGCCAATCAAAGAGCTGCTGGTCTGACAGCGAGCAGTGCAGCATGCCCAACGTGCCCTGTGGACAGAACTACACTGTGACAGTCGTTGCATCAAACAAAATGTGTGACTCCGACCCGAGTGAGGCTGATCTACTGCAGTCAGGTGACTACGTTTTTAAAAAAATCTAATTTAATTCTCATTCTGTAAACAGTGTGTGTTGAATAATGAATAATTTATTCATAAGCACTAAGGAAGCCTTTTTCTTCCATTTCTTCACGCCATTTGCTATTATCTTGTTTTATTTTTTTTTTCTCTTCTCTAGTATATTAAATTCCACACTGTCAGTCAGTGATGTCTCGTGTTTATAGACATTTATACGACAAATGATATCAAATGATTTGAAATATGTGCAAAATATCAAATAAACAGTGGAATTGTGAACTTTTAACATATCATAAATTGAATCTGACATTTCATCTTGCTTTATAAAGGATTCTGTTTCTGAGTGTAAACTGTCTTAACCCCCCCCCCCCCCCCCCCCCCCCAGTTCCTTGTGTTCCTACTGATGTGAAAGTTGGGATCAACTGCTCCAAAAATGAGGCCGTTGTGTCCTGGAGCGCGAGCAACGGGGCTTTGTCTTACAAAGTGACAGCTGAGAGCACCCAGGGAGCTGTGTCCACCTGTGAGACGGCCAAACTAATGTGCAATTTGGCCAACCTTACCTGCGGACACCATTACTTTGTCCAGGTGGTGGCGCAGGACGATATCTGCTCAAGTCTGCCCAGCCCAGCTATAGAGTTCAAATCAGGTAGAAGAAAAATGGTCTGATTACATCTTGATGCCCTCTCTGTCACTGATATTTGCTCTTAACACACCCAACTTTTATTTCAACATGTGTTTCTTAATTCTGCCTCTTAGTCCCCTGCAGACCTGACATTGGCTCACTGATTTTGGATTGCTACACCAACTCCGTCCTCTTGGACTGGGAGTATGCTGAGGGCGCCTCGCACTACACCGCGACAGCTCAGTCTTCTAGCGGCCACGTGTCCACCTGCAACTCAAACTTCACCAACTGTGAGATCCAGCACCTGCAGTGTGGTCAGACCTATAATGTGATCACTGTGGCTTCAAACGATGAGTGCAGCAGCCCTCCCAGCACCATCTTACAAGTGGAATCAGGTATTTTGAACTTTTTTGTCTGTATCTTTAGTACCAGCTGAAGATATTTGTCCAATCCCAAACTACAAAAGGTATCAGTCTTTCTGCTGTAGCAGCTAAAAAAAGGAACGAATGATAAAATCCCTAACATCAGTTAGGTGCCCAGTATACTTTATTAAAATTACTTATCTGACACCTTTTTTCACCACATTTCCTGTTCTTGACGTAAAAACTACGTGATAAGATGTGTAAAGGTGTAAAAGAAAAGCTAAATACACAGTTGTCTTCAAGTTCAACAACGTAATAGGAAAGGATGGACATTTTCAGTTACCCCTATATTTGCAGTTCTCCAACATCCCCATCTCTGTCTCCATGACAACCAACATTTCCCTTCATCTTTTAACATAGTTTTGCACACAGATACTTTAAAATATAGATGCTCACTTTATTTACACTTTGTCTCCTTTTCCACTGTAGTCTTTGTTTCCTGTTTAAAGTTTTGCGTTGTCTCACGCCAGAATGACAATAAAGATGAGTTGAGGTTAGACGTAAACACAGACAAAACTAACACATCTGTGCAGACGTGAAGATTAAATGTGGATGGATTTGAAGAAAAAAACTACTTTGTACCCCATTGGATGGTCACTAGAGACAATTTTAAGTGTGAGTCAATCCAACGCTGTTGTGAGTGTCAGGATACACCCTGGACTTGTCACCAGGCTTCAAAGTCAAAGCACCTGCTGGAAACCAGAGTCGGAGGGACTGACAGCACCACTGCTCCCTTGAAGCTCAGCAGCTAAAACTCATTCTTTGAAAACTTCTGGGTATTTTATTGTGTTACTATAAAACAAAAACATTTAAACGTGATATGCATGAACATAAAAGGCTTAGTAAGTTTAGAAACCCATTACACTGCAACCTGAAGAGGTTATTCACTAGTCTATGTTAGTTAAACATCATGTTTTAAAGTATAGGTTTATAGATTTTAGACACCAGTTCATTAGACATAATGAACTGGTGTCTAAAACACACACAATCTCCGTGTTTTCAGAGTGAGAACTTGTAGAAAGTGCATAAGTGTGTAATTATACATCCACACTGATTAAAGCGTTCACACTGATCCTCTCTGATGCGTTCTCCTAGTGCTGTGTCCACCTGAGGATGTTGTTGCAGTCCTGGACTGCTCCAGTAACACCGCACAGGTGGAATGGACGGCAAGCACGGGGGCTGACGCCTACATTGTCCAAGCTTTCGGTGTGGAAGAACACAAAACCAGCTGTGAGACAGACTCACAGTCCTGCATACTGTCAGACCTCATATGTGGCTTTTCCTACAACATCAGCGTAATTGCCATCAACAGCGCGTGCAATGTCTCGCAGAGTGACACGGAACAGCTACAAGCAGGTAAAAACCTGGGACTTTACATTCAAATTTGTTCTCTTGCATGCATGTGAAGGTGATATTTCTTCATCTGTGCTCTTGTAGTACCCTGTGTACCCAAACCAGTGGAGGCTCGGGTGGTCTGCGAGTCTGGCGCTGTGAGCGTCTCTTGGGAGCCCAGTAAAGGCGCTTCAGCCTACACTACAGTTGCCCAGGGCCATGGTGGCTATGCTTCAACATGCAAAAGCAACGATACGACTTGTCTGTTTGATGACCTCCTGTGTGGCCTCAACTACTCGATAACTGTCAGCGCCTCAGATGACACGTGCAGTAGTGCTGAAAGCTCCACTGTGGAGATCAACACAGGTGGTGTCAAAGTTTCATCTCTGTTTTCAGCAATATGTTGTGGACAATTTTTAAAAAATTCTTTTAACTGCGATTGTTTGTGTTTGACTGCATGTTCGTAGTTCCATGTGTGCCTCAGAAAGTAACTGCAGAGATGATGTGCAACAATGACACGGGCATGGTGTCCTGGGAGGAGGGCGAGGGTGTGTCCTCCTACAAGGTGCAGGCTTTTGGACCCGATGGTCACAAAACTGAGTGTCGCAGCACTGACACCAGCTGCGAGCTACCCAGCATGCACTGTGGTCAGCTCTACAACCTGACGGTGACAGCTCAGGATGGACGCTGTGATAGCAGCCAAACATTCCTCAACCTTAAGTCAGGTAAGTATCAACAAAAAAAACGATGTATGTTAAAAACATGTTTGAAATTACCAACAGACTAATTGATAGCATGATAATTATTATTGAACGATACCTCAACACACAATTTATCTGTGTCCTAGTGCCTTGTAGACCCACCGGTGTGAAAGCTTCTCTACAATGCCACTCAAATACTGCTGCAGTGACATGGGAGCAAGCCAGTGGCGCATTTTATGGCACGTCCTATGTTGTGTTGGGGGTAACAGCAGATGGAAGTCACCAGACGGAGTGTAATAACTCAATGACCTACTGTAATCTGAGCGACCTGCAGTGTGGACAAACTTACAACGTGAGCGTGTTCAGCCAGGACGAGTCCTGCTCCAGCGTGGAGAGTGACAAGGCTCGTGTAAGAACAGGTATCACAAACATGTCCCACTTTCATCTGAACTCCATGTCGTGTTTCTGGGGTGTGATTGGTGGAATTGCTGGGCACTTTTTCGCTTCTCAATTAATTTGTCTCCGGTCATCCCTCTCTGTCATCTCTCAGCGCCTTGTCCACCCCAGAACGTGGCTGTTGCTGCACAGTGTGATGAACGTGCGATGGTTGTGTCCTGGTCACCGAACCCTGATGCCCAGTACTTCCATGCAGCGGCCGTGAGCAACACTGGAGCAAGGCTGTACTGTAACTCCAGCAGCACCAGCTGTGCCATTAACAATCTACACTGTGGACAACACTACAACGTTACTGTGGTGTCTGTAAGACATGCTTGTGAGAGCAAAACGAGTGCAGTTGTACACATGTCTTCAGGTAAACTTAAACATGTTTGAATACAGATAAGTTGGTTACTAATGTGACCCTCACTGTGCACCATACTATTACAGATGACATCTAAGTGTAATATTAAAACAGCCACTCTCCAGTGCTAACAAACGTTTTTTGGATGAGAAGAAATGAATTAGAATCAGATACGTAGATGTTTTCTCAGTCTGCATGTTTAGTCACTTCCCTTTTTGTCCCTCCAAAGCTCCGTGTGTGCCCTTGAATCCCAAAGGCCATCTGGACTGCATATCAAACTCGGCCTGGGTGGTCTGGGACAACTCAGCGGGAGCGACCAGCTACTCCGTGCTTGCCCAGGCAAGCAACGGTCACAACTCCAGCGGCACTACCTCGTCCTCGCCCTGCAGTGTACCAGATCTGAAGTGCGGGATGCTTTACACCCTTCATGTTACAGCTATGAATGAGTACTGCCACAGTAACCACAGCGCCACCTTAGATATTAAGACAGGTAAAACGATGTAAAGGGACACTTTGAAAGGCTTGATAAAATATATTGCAGGAATTATTTTTTAAATTCATTTTAATACATCCTTCCCTTTAGGTCCTTGTGCTCTAGAGTCCATCAATGCAACAATAGAGTGCAACAGTGACACTATTCTGGTTGAATGGGAGCCAACAGTGGACACACCCCTGTACCTGGTGACAGCAGAGGCCGACGACAAAACCATCATCTCCTGTAACAGCTCATCTAACTCATGCGTCCTCAAGGATATCCGCTGTGGCATGCACTATAGCATCATATTATCAGCTTCCTCTGATAAGTGCAGCAGCCTGCGAAGTCCTCCACAGAAGATAGTAACAGGTATTTTTCAGCTCCGCAGTACAGACTGATACACTTAAATAATAATTAATAAAGAACATTACAAACAAGTAGAGATAATAAAGGTTAGTGTCTGTCTTCAGGGCCATGTACACCAAGCAACGTGACAGTGGTGCCATTATGTGAGAAAAATGGAGCTGCAGTGGCATGGGCAGAATCTGCTGTGGCTACATCTTACCACCTGACGGCCACGGGACGTGATGGACATGTTTCAGTCTGCAATACATCAGTGAGCAATTGCTCTCTGGCTGGTCTTCACTGTGGTCAGACATACAGCTTTAGCATCACTGCCAGTGGAGACAGATGCACCAGCCCCCCCAGCATCTCATCCTTCAGCTCAGGTGCAGTAATGACCAGCAGGTAGAAACGAAAAAGAGAAGAGAGAACTCGGTGACAGACAGAGGGAGCGAGTGCATGACAATATAATGTAGACTTGCAGCAAAAATGAAAAAGTGGACATGAAATTAAGTGTCAGACACCAAATAATAATTTTAGTCTCATTCAAATCTTAATTATCGAACTTGAGTTAAGAAGATGAACTGATAAGCAGACTCACTTCAGACATGATCCTCTGACTGATGTCACTGTCTTACTTTCCTCTCAGTGCCCTGTGTGCCCTCCTCTCTCAAAGTGGATATGGACTGTCAGACCAAATCTGCCACCCTATCTTGGAATACCACTAAGGGTGCTGTGGGGTATCACGCCCATGCAAAGTCTATGTACAGGGATACCCTCTACTGCGACAACTCTAATCCTTCCTGCACACTTCAAGGCCTGGAATGTGGCGACATTTACAATTTCACAGTTAAAGCCTCTGATGGTATCTGCAACAGCTCGTTTAGTGAACCTCTGAAGGCAGGAGCAGGTAATTACTAGGTGCAGAATATATACCAGCAGTGCACAACTGCTGAATGGCATTTGTTGGTTGGGTGTAGATTTGTAAATGAAAGGAATTGGATTTTTGTAGACCTGCTTAAAATCTCTCTTTCCTGTTCAGCTCCGTGCCCTCCAGCGTATCTGCGTGTCCACATGCAGAGGATTGATCAAATGCACTGGGCCATGATATCGTGGGATAGAGTCAACTGTTCTGATGTTGAGTATTTAGCAGAAATTAACGGTAACATTGGAAATAATCCACAAGCCGTCATGAACGTTTCCTCCTATTGGCTACACAGACCGTACTTTGAGTTACAGATGCCTTGTGGCACACCTTATAATGTCACCGTACGGTCCAGAAATTCAGCTGCAGTCGGCAAGCCATCCATGATCTTCACTGGAATTACAGGTTTGTCCAGGTTGTTCCTTCTTTGCTCTTACTGGATAATGGAGTCCAAATTTAACAGTTACATAAAACCTCACTTTTTAGCATAAATTAGTAGTGAAAAAAAATTAAACATGTTAAATGCCAGACCATTTTGTGAGCTGCATGTTATTTGTTTCTCGTGCAGTTCCCTGTGCTCCCCAGAGGATAAAATACTCCGGTAACAGGGAGTCTGCTGTACTTTCCTGGGATGCATCTACATTTGCCACAAGCTATACAGTCTACAACATTTCAGGAGGAAACCGTGTGAAGCTCTGCAACACCAGCCAGCTCTCCTGTCCACTGACTAACTTTGACCCAAATACCACTGAAGTGACAGCAAGCAATGCGGTGGGGGAAAGCATCCCCAGCCAAACCATTACAGGTGAGATGCAGTGCGCTGGTTTCCAGCTTGCACAGGACACAAGAAAAAAGGCTTTTCAATCGAGGGCCTGTTTTAGATAGGAGGGTCAACAAACTCTGTAAAAAGACTAACTGAGAAAGCCAATAAAGCCTGAGGTGGGAAAGCCTGAGTCCCTGGTTTCAGATCAGTGTTTTAAAGATAATTAGATCAGTTCTGACTCTGCTGAGTCAGAATTAAGCACCCAGGCTATAAAAAGCCAGGATTCACCATGGCCACACCAACTTAACAGAGAAAATCCTTCTACTTTTCTTAGTCAGAATTGCCGCTCTTATTTTTTTTATTTTTTTTTTATTTTCCTTTTCATTGTCAGTGTGGACATCGTGCACACGCTGTATGTACGATGCACACCGAAATTAGTCTCTGCTTTTAACCCATCAACTAGTTTCACTAGTGAGCAGTGGGGCTGCTAGCAGGGCAGCGCCCCGGGGAGCAATTGGGAGTTAAGGGCCTTGCTCAGGGAAGGTGAAAATATAATTCGTACAGGTAATTCAAACATAACAGGTCATCATGGTTTACACTCACTAATGTTTTTCTTTAGTAAAAAAAAAAAAAAAAAAAACAATTCTAGGAACTTTGAGGGAAATCTGGGTTCTATCAATACATCCAGACATCACGACAATATAAGGGACAACTCCTTTATGCAGGCACAAGAGCAGGATAGTATCAAGAAATGTTAATTATTTAATAACATTGATTCATAAATGATGTAACTGAAATCCTGTGAACTTCTTCTTTTTTGGAACAAATGCAGTTCCATATTAACCAGAGTACTCTTGTCATCAATTAAAGGACTTGTTCACTGATGTCTCAAAAATGTGAGTTATAGGAATAACTCTCGTAATCTGACAGAGAAAACACTGAGTTTTTCCTCATTTCAGGTGTAACTTACTCACAAAACGCCTGTCTGAAATAGTCCCCAGCTACACCTGCTGGTCCCAGACTCAACACGCTGCTTTGTCCTTTCATGTGATTTATTCCTTAATGCCCCGTGGTATAAGCACTTTTCTATTTGTTGCCTTTAGTTCTGTTCATTTTTTTGGTCCCAATTTTAAGTAGTTTTATTTGAACAGACTTCCAGAGAGGCAGATTCTTGGTCTACTACAGGAATCCACTGTGTGTATGACGGATCATCAGGAGAACTGTGATCGCAGCGAGTACAGCTGATATCAAATTCATTAGCTGATAGTCTGAACTCTGCAGTCTGAGATAATAAGGAGCAGAAATCTAAGCCAAGCATTCACTTAGGGTTCAGGGTTCATTACACAAACGTTTTGGGTCAACTATATAACACCTGCTAAGAAACAAACGGATATGAAAACAGATTTGGATTGGATCACAGTCAACCGTCACAGCAAACCAAGACTGTTTTTCTTCCTCAGGTCCAGTTGGACGTCGCAGACGAAGAGATCTCGGGGCCTCTCAAGCTTATCCACATTTACGTGAAAGTAAGTCTGTTAATAGGGCACTACATGCTTCAGACATCCGGTTCTAGATGTGGTCGGTCAGCCGTTTTCTCACGCGACCCCTTTTGTCTCTTTCAGCTATTGAAATCCCAGAGGTACTGACTGTGACACTGAGAGGAGGATCCTTGTACGTGAAATGGAGGAACGTGAAAGATGCAACCAAGTACACACTGGTCATTGAGGAGGAGCAGGGGAAGGAGCCCCCAAGAAAGAGAACCGTGGAAAGTGACTTTTACATAGAGACTGGCCTCAAACCCTGGACAACCTACTGCGTCAGGGTGGCAGCCAACAACCACGTCGACCAAAGCAACTACTCCAGCCCAACGTGCAGTACTGACATCTTATAACTGACATGCGCAGATGCATTTACATTAACGCTGGACTAAAGAGAAGAATCATTATGTTTGTCTGCTCCACATCCCTCAGAGTTGTTAACAGTTTCAGCTCAAAATCTTTAGGAGGATCATTGTGAAAAAGAAATAATCACAGCTGCAAAGCCATATGAAATTTTTCTGGATGCATCACATGAGTGACGGAAAAACTAAGATCAAACCTGACAAGAAGTTTTAGATTTGAATGCCAATGAGTTACAGCTAATGATAGTGTATTTGTAGCGGTTGAACAAAGTATTGCTGAAATTTTCCAAAATTATTTTATATTTGAGATGGGTCTGTAGTGTGTCTGGATGATTGTCAAACCAAGAAAATCTAGTGTAAACAAATAAACCGATAATTTATCAAGCAATATTTTTAAAACCATGCAATATATTTTCTTTTTGATGTGCTATTTGACTTTTTTAAGAACACTATGACAGATATTTTTTAACTGTTCCAAAAATAAAGAAATAAAAATAACCATAATCTATAAAACTTTTCAACACACCTCTGTGTTAAAAGTTCCTGTTTAAAATGTGAATATGTGTGTCTATGACAGAATTATAAACATCTGGTGTCTCTTAAAAAAGAAAAGGGAAAGTTTAGTATCTTGTTCAAAATTAAAGTAATACACATTATAAGTGAAAGCCAAAGACTTAATACAGCTTGTTTCTACTAATAACTATTTCACATCTTAAATAAAACCTTGTAGTATTAATTGGAGGCAGACATATGAACAATAATAAAGTAAAAATGTTGAATCCACTGGGTCACCTCACTCTCCTGGTCTTTCATTGCTGCTATCAACAAAAAAACAAAACAAAAAAAACCCCACCAAAATAACTTTGGGTTCCTGTCGCAGTTGTCTCTCGCAACAGTTATGTCTCAATTTATGTTGCACATAAATTCCTTTGGTTGGTTGTTATGATTAAAATATTTTTATGAATTTAACCAATCCGGCTTGATACATTATACTAAAGCACAGAACAGCAAAGAATAATTACTACACAGTGTACTGGTAAATCTTAATATTATTTTAGTGTTGCACAATTTTGGCTGGATAATCTGGAGACACAATGAGCTTAGCCTCTTGTCAATACCAGGAGTGAGAAAAAAATATATATAAAGACAATAATGACAATCTCAAGAGTTCCAGCTGCCCTCAAGTCAGACTCAATGCTTTTGCAGCTGTTATTGTGGACCACATGATGAATGTTTGAGACACACTCGCTTCAAACACTTTCATAAAGGACCATTAGGTTACAGATCAAGATACTTGTGATCTGTGTGAGCACTCCACATTCTAGATAACATAAAGTAGACTTGTCTTTGTGTCAAGTTGTCTTTCCTATGCAAAGGAACATGGACAGAAAATCACATAATGATCAGCTGATGCCTCCTGTGAGGAAGAGATTTTGAGTATGTCTCAACAGGTACGAAAAGAGCACATGTAGTTACAGCCTGCATCACTGAAGGGCCACCAATGAAGTCTGACCGAGGATGAGGAGGTTTTTGTGTAGCACTTAGGGCAAATTTTGATTACCGGTAGCCTGTGATGAAGAAAATTAATTGTGCCAAAGTTATCTGATACAAACATCTATCTACATCTATCTATTAACTTCCACTATTCTGGATTTGGGTCATGATAGCAGCCATCAGAGTGGCATCTCCCCGGCCGCCTTCTTCAACTCATAGGACGATGCAGACATTCATGAAAAACCTCCCTAGGGAGACATCCTGACCAGATGTGTGGGCCTTCAGCTGCCACCCTAATAAATTCCTTTGGTTGGTTGTTATGAATGAAAATGAAGCATTAATTAAGTTTTAACCTACTCTGGGCAACCAAGACAGCACATATGCCACTTTTATCATGTTTTTCCTCTAACAAACTGATCTGACCAGAAACCATATAGACCACGTGAGTTATTCTAAGTTCCTCAGTTCTTTCCTCTTCTGTATGTATGACTTTCATTATGTTTAATTTTTTAAAATGAATGAATGAAGACACATGCTGGAGTTTTGCAAATGCACCTTGCTGGCTGTTTTTACTTGGTGTGTTTAAGCACAAAACCATGGACAAGATAGAGTTGACAAATGATTGGATTAATTTAAGAACCGACTTATTTATTCACGGATTTTAATAAATTAGCCCCGCAACCACAAACATAAAACCAAACCCCTCCTCGACATGTCTCATAACAACAGCGCCCCCTGCTGCTCGACGGCGCCTTTTACCGGTCACGTTAAACGATGGAGCCCTTGTTCAGGCCGGCGCTTCACAGCCAAAGACATCAATTTGTTATCGATTATGTAAAGACGAGTAAACCCAAAAAGGCAAGAACAAGAAATATATATTTATTATAAACAATGTGTCTTCGACGAAGCCAGCATCTGTGAGAGCTAAGTTTGCTAACTGAGCTAATAGTCGTAGCAAACGTTTTCAAGTTACTTCGACGGTTAACAGCTTCAAATTCAGATATTTCTAAAAAATGGGCAACTTCGTTTGATTGGATGCTCGGACTGATTTGAGTCTACTTGACAGAGTCTCCCCGTCGGTGTGAGTAGGTATTTAAAAGGTTGGTGTTTTCGCGCAGGTGGCGGACCTGGGCTGCGCTGAATGCGGCCTCCTGAAAAAACTGAAGTTTCACCGCGAGGTTGAACTTCTGGTTGGAGTGGACGTAAACGGTGCCAAAATCAACAAAAAGAAGTTTGTATAGGGCCTTAAATAATAACGATACTTAGATTCTGTTATTATAAGAGTACGCGAGTAGAGCTTCCGTTCTTATATTTAAAATAAATGTCAGTGTTTTTTTTTATTGCTGGGGATAACATCTATTTATTTAGTATGAAAAACAATTGTCATTTGCATGTGTTTTTCTTATATAACCATTGTGAAAAATATTTATAGTGATTATGCCACGTAGAATAAATGTTTTCTCACAAGGTTAGAAAGAAAATGCCACCTTCTTCAATAACTTCCACCTGCTTTATGAATATTAAATTGCAAAAATAAGTTGCCAAAACCTCACCTCCAGTCTTTCACTACTGCTCTGTTTTGTTTGTTGTTCAGCAACCTTCTGCAGAGATGTCATAGAAATCTGCACTGCGCTTGTATGTTCCTTCAGGCATAAACTGGCTCCTATATCAACTGACTATCTGCAGCCAAGCTTTGATCAGCTTCGTATAGAGATGTACCAAGGTTCTGTCACGCAGAGAGATGCTCGCCTCAAAGGATTTGATCTGGTGACTTGTATAGAGCTGTAAGTGGTTGTTAAACCTTTGAGGCTGAATGTCTTTAAGTTCTTATTCTTTGTCACATCAGTATTGATGTTGTCTCTCCACGTCATGTCTCAGTGTGATTTTGTTTCTTCTCTGTGGCCGTGTGCAGCATAGAGCACCTCACTCTTGCTGACGTGGAGCTCTTCTCCGGCGTAGTTTTTGGTTACATGACCCCTGTCACAGTCATTGTCAGCACCCCAAACTCTGAGTTCAACCCGCTTCTGCCTGGACTGTCAGGTTTTAGGCACAGTGACCACAAGTTTGAGTGGAGCAGAGCAGACTTCAGATCCTGGTACATTACAGTGTTTTATAGTTTCATTATCAGACTCTTGAAAATTGCAGTGTAAAAATTGATGTGGTAATGAAGAGCATATTGGCATAAATGGACAAATTCCACTAAAGTAGCACATTATAGATTATTCATCATTAAGCATTCAAATATTAACTGTATCTTGTAAATATTTATTCCCTCTTCAGGGCTTTGAAGGTGTGTTCGGAGTATGGGTATGAGGTAGAGTTTACTGGTGTTGGAGAAACTAATCAGAGCCAGCGAGACAGAGTCGGCTTCTGCTCCCAGATTGGCGTATTTCATCGGATCGAGACAAGAGATTACTACACAATACCTGGTGATGATGCAGAGGACATTTTCTCATACACGCTGGTGAGTATATACACAGTTCTTTAATGAAACTGCTCCATTTTGGTAACGACACTTCTTTCATGCCTCGCTTGCTTCTCTGGTTTGGCACTCAGGATGTTGTTGTGAGCAGCAGTGTTAACACATAATAGTAAGTTGAAAGCCAATGTTTTGGATAAGTCAAATGCATGTAATATGAAACTGAAATCAATATTGGAAAAAAAACCATCTTCCTATCAGTTTTAGAAAGTAATTCTTAAAAAAAGCTGTGGTTTTTCTTATAGTAGTTTATCTTATATCTTCCTATTTGTTTTTCTAAACTTCAGGTTGGCCCGAGAGTCATATTTCCTGAAATGTGTGTGTTAAAGAAGTGGCTGTTGCAATCCATGCTTGAGACTCCTGGTTCTGATTTTTTGATCTGTATCGATCTCTTTCAGCTGTACTGTATAAACTACCCCAGCCTGCGCAACAACAACACCATGCGTAGAGTCCTTGTGGGTGAAGTGTTGTACTGGGCAGAACAGATAAAGAATAGGTGGATGGAGGAGAACACTGGCAAGAAAAACTGTGCTTTTAGACTTTGTCAAGCTGTAGAAGGAGTGGAGGAATTGGAACCACACGAGGAGATGGGGGCTACAGGTGAATAATGTCAAATAAAAAATTCATTGGATTTAGAGATGCACTGATATACTATTTTTGAGTTTTGATCCAATACCGGTATATATCTTATGACATCCAATACTGGTTTCTGACGTCAACAGGTTGTTTTTTTGCTTTTATTAATATTTGCAATACAAATGTAAAAACTGCAGAAAGAATCCACATCTACATTATCAACCTTTCAGATAACTGAAAAACATTAATACATCACTTGGGATAAATCAAGTAGGGCTATTTCAAGGATAAAAACTTAAGGTTTTGAATTTGGACTGAAATTGTTTTTGATTGGTATTTGCATGCTGTTTCTTGATCAGGGAATTTCCTCAGTATCAGGGTCAGCAGTCAATATTTTGACTTAGATTGGTCCCATCACTGTTTTTCAGTATGCTTAATTTATTATGGAGGGGGGAAGTATCCATTCCTCTTTAATTCATAAAACATTTTATGGACTATGGACAGCGCGTGGAGATGAGATGAAGAGTCCAGTGGATCAGTGTAGAGGAGGCATGTGTGACGAGGAGGAAGACGAGTGTGATGAGATGCCCTGGACAAGTAGCCCAAAACAGCAGGATTCTTGTGCAGTGAACAGGTGGGTTCCCTCAATCATGATGGGGAGGATGCATAGCACCATCACTGTAAATGTCAAATCCTCTCACCACACTGGACTCTAGATCTTTGAATGAGGCCGAAATCCCCTCCACGTATGTGTTTTTACAGATGACTGACAACTCTCTGTTTTGCTGGATTTAATGACCATGTTTTTCCTGGCAGATGTGTCTTTGTCCCATTATCTGTGCTGTGGTCCTGCTGCCCCAAAGTCAGTGAACTGAGTGGAAGCGTTGAAAATCTACGACATCTCCTGATGGACGAGCCTGAAGTTAAACTGAATCAGGATGGCTCTGCTGTACTTGTAAAAGTTCAGGAACAAGGTACTCTTTTTCTTAGTTTTGTGTTTCTTATTACATTTACCACTTTTTTATTAGAAAGGTAAAATGTCTTTTACACAATATACAACTAAGTTTTATAGTAGTGTAATTATAATATAAAGGTTTGACACAAAGAGAAAGTTGTGGTTTTCTCCTTTCTACAAGATTTTATAACTTAAATTCTGACATATGACAGGAGTGCAGCTTATAACTCCAATTCACTGTGTTGTATGAGCTGGCCTGTAAACGTGCAGTAGCAAGGGCTGCCCTGCAGATGTCATAATTTTGGTTATATTTCCTGCAATAATGACCCAGTTTTGACCCACTTGGTTTTGGGTCGATCTGAATCAAAGAGAGAGGCATTTCCTCAGTAATGCACCCAACATGTTACTTATTTAGATTAAATTAGCTATGTACTTTTGAACATTTTAGTACTGAGGAACTCATTGCAAATTGCATTTATCTTGTCAAATTGTCTCCTGAATTCACAAATATAGCCAAAAAATATAGCCATTGTTGCTCTGCTGTAAGGCTAAAACAGTGTAGAAGCCAACTGGGCTTGTTTTTTATTTTTTTTATTTTTAAATCTTAAAAGAAATTATGATTAAGTTCAGTTACCTTCTACTCAAGACAGGCACACCTTCCTGAGCTTTTGGAGCATTATAAAAAATGGACAAAACTATCAATGACAGCAGTGGAGATGAGAGCTTTCTTCACCTCTAAACAGATTAAAAAGAAAAAATTGAGTACAAAATGAATGTCAAATTATTGCAGTTTTAAGGCGTAAAAACTGTATTAATATTTTACTGATGCAAAGATCTTAGAAACTATAAATCCAAATTTGCCGTTCACCAGTGGGAATAAGTCACTTCTGTTCTCGGAGTGCAATGATGTTGGGGAACAAACAGTGCACTATATTCTAACTGTAACTTTTATTTCTTTTTCTGATCATTCAGAGGTTTGTTTTATTTATGTTCTCAGATCAAGAAAAAAAGGTTTATAATGATTTGGAGGACAGTGAATACACAGAAGCTAGCCAGTGTTCCCACAGTGTTGAGCAGGAGGAAGACTGGGAGACGAATGATTGATCTGGAGGACTCAGCTTTGTTGGCAGGACAAGTAGGTGATGTGTTTATGTTTACTTAAGGGATGATGACGATAAGGAAATCAACAGTTACCTCTGGGCAATATGGTTTATATTATATGATGCCTGCCAACTTTAAATTTCAATTTCTGAAGACAAATGAAAATAAAAATTAACACTGGCCCATCAAATAGGAGAGCACTGAACAAAGATGACTTAAACAGTCTACATGTAAATGGTACAATAAACCTCTACATCTGAGAAAATGTCTGGACTTTTATCTTTGCACATTATGGACACACAAAAAAAAAGAAAAAAAAAAGAGGTATTTTAAACAGTTTTATTAAACAGTGCCAGGTAGATGTTTTATGTATCCAGTACATTTGTTAGGGAAGCAAATATCTGTCAAAAGAACAAGTCTGTAACAGAGAACACTTGACAGTGTCAGAACAGCACAGAACATCACTTTACAAGAGAATACAGTTTTATATAGACGACAGCTTCACAGAAGAGAAAAAAGCAACCATGTTTGTAACAACATGTTAGATACCAAGATGAACATACCTGTGCCACACAGGTAAAACAAGTGATTTCCATTCCAAAAGACCCCTCCCCCCACACGAACACACACGTACACAAAAATACCGATTTAGACATTTGGAAGCCAAAACAAGAAATTATACAATTCATTCCAAACTGTGTAGTGCAAAGACACTTTTCCCTAGACAATAGCATGTTTATCAAAAATATGGCACAACATCAGCAATGAAAGACTAAAGAAACAAATATTTTTGAACAGACAACTTCCAAATCACTACATTTTAAAAAAGAAATAAAAAAGAGAGAAACTGATTGAAAGCACTGAGTTACTTTTCACATTGACATGTGCAGATATCTGCTTTTAATGAGAAATACCAGAAGTTGTTCTTTTGACATGGAAAGAGGTTAAGAGATGGAACCATATCAAATTAAGAGAAAGGAAAGACGAAACAAACCCAAAACAAAACACATTAATATGAAGAACAAATTTACCAAAGCCATTATCATTAGATGGACATGATAATCATGCAGAAAATGCCAACATAAAACAGAGAACACTGACGTATAGTTAACACACCACAAACTCACTTGTGCAGTTACTGATGTAAGATGTTTATAGTTTCTGGATGATGCATTTCTCCCATCTCTAATATGACCTTTTACTAGTTACAAAAATGCCTGACGTTCTCTCTAAAAATTGCCCTCACAGGCCACCAGCTAATAATCTGCTGTCTACCTCAGCAATTTGTTGCAATACACCCTCCTAAAAGGCTAGAAATGCTTATTAGGAGTGTGTTTGAGGATTTAAAAAACTTAGCAGATTTATTAGTTGTAATAAGCATAAACTTATCTGGATGTTTGAGATAATGACGGGCAGCCCTTAGTTCTAACCCTTTGATATGAAGCTGCAAGAAGTGCATATAAAACTACTACTGGTACATCAGAATGAACCATCATAAATAATGATGCTGTTGAGTATTTCCTTTTTGGGAGCAGACCACTTAACCACTACTTAATATTTCCTGTCATAATGCAAACTTTTTGTTATCTTACTGATGTTAAGCTCCGCAGTCAGCAAGCAACTCTCAGTGAATCTAACATGGGTGCAAAGCGTAGACACACAACAGGTATATTATCTGTAAGAGTGTAAATTAATTTTGACATTACCCTACAATGTCTAAAAAGAAAAAAAAAAAGTAAATTACTGTAAAACAAATACAGTATAGAGAGGGTATAGCTACTTATTCTTGTGTGTCCTGATTGGATTTGGCTACTGTCTAATTAAGAAATGTGAGATGTGCTGGAAGATACCAATTAAGGCAAAACAGGTGAGACTACTTGTGGTTTCACCAGTATAGATTTCCTCTTGTCCTTTATTTTCTTTTCTTTTCTGAAACTAAATATTAGGTGTTTTAACGGAAATTGTTTCTTTAGCATTACATTTGTTTATATGGTAAGGCAAATGTCAATCACATAGAAAGTAAAAGGATTTTTATGAGTGAAAGTAGACTTATTACATAGTAAAAGCAAAAGAACATACACTTACTCACAGTCCATATTAACAGCTCAAGTCTGATGTCTGTGTAGTAAAATGGTATCACCTTTAAAACACCATCAGAGTACCAACATGTTTTTAGCAGCTAACGGGAGAATTTTAAATGGAACATCCTGTTTGAAAACGAAGTCCGAAACAAACGCAGACCAAGGAATGTATTAAGCACTTTACAGTGTTGATTAATTATTTTTTTTAGTCATACACACATATCTTATCCATCTGCCATCTACAGAAGAAAGGTTCATTTTGCGAAACTATATTCTGTAAAAATGTTCATATCCCAGGTGGAGTTTTTATACAGCTTTCTGCACCCGACACAGCGGACCATTTGGGCTCAGGAAACCAAATTTAATGCATCTTGATTCATTTTGGAATGATCCGATTTTTCTGGACTGCAGCTGTATGTCTTAACATAGATGAAATCTGTTTGCTTTTTGCTCCAATAAATATCAGAGCAGCCACAGTGCTGTGTATCAGACATGAACACAAGAGAGCACTATTGTAATGTTAACGGTCCAGCGTGATCTGGATTGACAGCGTGTGCATCAGTTACAGTGTGTGCTGTAGAGATGGAGGCAGAGGTTCAAACAGACTTGTTTCCTTTTAGGTTTAGACATAATTACTGTCAGTCCATAGCTGAGAGGCTGCAGGTCTAACGCTTTATCACCACCTGCTCGTAAGCTCCAGCACCAACCCTGAGAGGACAGAAGGAGACAAAATTAATCATATGTCATGAGAGTCACACTGCACATTATATCTTGGAAACTGTGATTTTCTTCTTGAACTGGACAAAGCGGAGTCAATGACAATCATGGTGATATTGTGAATGTGCTTACTGACAAAGTGAGAAAAACCTTTGACTTCAAAACACTTAATGAAATAAATGAGGGAATAACATGGGTTGCAATTCACTTAATGTTAATTTGTGGTGATTTATAGAAATAAATTGAATATATATCAAGAAATATGCTTTCATTGGTGTAGAATGTTAAAAAAAAAAGTTTTAAACCTGTACAGATGAGCACTAATTTACATTTCCACAAAGCAATCTGAATCTGACTGCATCCGACCTGGTAACATAGGTCATATTGAAAAAGGCAATTGACCTTTCCAACCTATGCAACAATCCAAATGATATCAATCTGTCTGAACTTAAAACGTATCTTAAAGTCCTGAATGACTTCTGATTTGCTGCTGCTAGACTCGTATGACACGTGTTCATGCATTTGTCGATTCCAGATCGTACACTGTAACTCATTATAAGGCTGTCCTAAATTGAAGAGCCTACAGTTGATCCCAACTGCTGCACTGAGAAGTGCTTCACTGGCCTACTGTTCAGTCCTGGATAGAATTTTAAATCTTTCTCCTCAAATATAAAGCCCACAAGGGCCAGGATCTTTTGCATCTTAAAGACGTCAGTGTGCCATGTAATCCTAACAGGGCACTTTGGTTCCCAAAGTTTTCAGAAGTAGATTGGGAGGCAGCACCTTCAATCATCATGCGCCGTGCTTGTGGAACCAGCTCCACAGTTGGGCTTTAGAAGGCAGAAACTCTCTCTACGAAGAATATTAGGCTTAAAAATGGAATCAAGTAGATTATGAATTGATATTAACAAATTGGTAAGAACTGGAATATGACTGAACTGGACAATATGATGTTGTGAGAAGTCAACTCTTGAGAGCTTGTATACGTCATCTGAGTTTACAGTCCAATGTGATGTGAATGGAAAATAGTGCACACGCGATAACTTCTTCTCACTGTCACTGTCAACAATAACCAATGTGTTTGACTGAACATTATTGCTTTAAAAGTTTTATGAAGCAATTAATGCGGTGTGCCTCATCCCTGAAAATGGCTCAAGTAAACCAAACTAAAGTAATACTTTATATCTGCCCTCTTCTACAGAGTCCATTGTGTTGTTCCACAAGTGGTACCAGTGCAAAATTTAAGCTCACCGCTTAAGTTGGCTTTTTCATTTTTCCATATTAACTGCGTTATTGATAAACTATTTGGATATAAATCATTTAGTTAAGTGACCAAACCTATGTTTGATTTTTAGAAAAATTCCCAAAATGAAGTAGTGCTTCATGGATGAGTCAGCAAACTATTTTTTTCTGCAAATGATGGACCATCTATGGATGGCACATAAAATATATTGACTTCTTTGCAATGTCTTTCCCTTAAAAACTGCAAATTTTTTTTTAACCCGCTGATTCTATGTTAAAGCAGGGATTGTCATATCACAGTGCAGTCAGAGTAATCTTTTCCTTGTAAAATTAAACCAATTGTTATGAGGCAAATGAGGTGACAGTGACAGAAAGCAACAGACTAACCGGACACAGGAGCATGGCAACCTGCATGGTTTTGTCCTCACTCAGCACTGTTATGATCATGATAAGCACGCAACGAAGTTCCCATTTGCATGAAAACAAACATACACATGCACACACTTGCATACAGATATACATCTCAGTCCCCCTTGTTGTTTCATAAATTTTACTTTAGAACCATACTGGTGGACGTGATTACTAAACGTCACCCCACTGTCACCAAACGCGTTTGCAGTCATCCTGTGGTATGAAATTAAGTGAGCACTGACTCCAGGGGAGTCGCCCATTACATTTTTAGATGACTGTTATATTTTTGGATGTGGGAAGTTTACAGCTGATGTCACAAAATCCCACACAGTCCTTTATGCATAAAAATCAAATCTTTGAGACAAATTAGTGTTATTATGAAATGGTAATTAAATTTGATTTTAAGGCAGTTCCAGGGTCTTTGCTGCTATTAATATGCGTGGGTGTGTATAAATAGTACAAGCTTCGACACTTACCTGGTTGGAAGGTGATGACTTCCAAGAGCTGTACTTCCTCCAGGCCCAACAAACAGACGCAAGCCTTCTTCTGAAATAGACAGTTTTGGTAAAATTCAGTCAGTACACAATGTGCTTGCAGCCTCCTGTATAATTCTTGTCATGAGGAGCAGCCAGTTGCTAGGCAATCTAAAAATAATCATCTATTGACACCATCTCTTTTGAGCTTGTTGAGACCTTGGAAAGAAACACAATGCCGTCCTTAAAGCACACAGTCTTGTGGGATAACAGTAGTATCATCTTAACTATTCTGTTCTGCAAACTAGCTGTGCTCTTGGCAAGAAAACTGTACTAATCATGATTAGGGCTGGCTTTTCCCTTGCATGCAACCAACTCTGTTTCTGGATATGGTTGCATTATTTTATCAGAAATAGTATCTTAAGAGAAGAATGTAACGGGGAAAATCTGCCAGAGAACTGAGAAAAACAACAACCATAGAAAGTATGTTTTCAACCTTCAGCACTGGAGTCCAGGAGACTGGGCGTAAAGTCTTGACTCTGTAGAATCTTTTCCACAACGTCATCAGCATCCACCCTCGTGTCATCCATTCTCTTTAGCTGAGACTCCATGGAGTCCTGTTTCACAGGGTGTCTGAAGGGAAGAGATAGTGGAGTCATTTTGCATTCAACAAAACATGCTTTCTGCTTCCTGCATTTCATTTTGTGCCAAGTGGGGACGTGATCAGCCACTGGGTAGCATTCACGCTCTTGCTGCTCACTGCTGCTCGGGTTTTGCCCACACAGAAAATGATTCAGCTTTATTTTTCAGTTGACACTGTCTCATACGGGAAACAATGCACTCGTTTGAATGAGTCATCCAGCTCTTAAAACCACTTGCATTACAACTTGTATTTCATCCTGTACATCCGAGATGAGAGCCGATGCCCATTTCATGTTTCGAATCTCTTGATTTTACATCTGTAACTATAGTGACGTGTTCTTGTAAAATGCCTGAATGCATGGATTCTGGAGCACTAGAGCTGCTGCTCTTCTGCTGCTGCCCTAGGCCATCTGAGAGGACACTGTAAGGTTACACTTACTCACATTAGGCAATCTGTACTGTGCCCAAGCATGATTTGAAGTTGAGTTTATTTAACTAGTGAGATTACTTTATTCTGTGCTCAAACATGGTATAGTTGGAAAAGGTGTACTATTCTTGGGCATGGTGGAGTTACACATAAATGTGAAGGGTGGCATGTACAACACAATCAAGATATGTAGATGTGACACTCATCTGAAAACATGGGGCGTAATCCAGAAATTCAAAGATGTCTGTAGCTCAGTTAAAAACTCAAAAAAAGCCACAAAGTTAATCGAGTTGCCATCATATATTCTGTGCTGTTCTTGTTTTCAGTAAACTAATGTGCGCCTGATGTAACAATGTGATGATGCATGTAGAAGCACCAGTTATGCTGAAGCACAACAGAGACTAGAGTAATGTGAGAGCATGTCAGCATGTACAACTCGGCTAGTGTGACTGCATCCTCAGATCCTAAATTTGTAGAATAAACTTTTAGTAAACACTTGAAATGTTGCCTCGTGTAACTATGCATCAGGGCTGTTTCAATTATTCGACTTGGAGCTGTAAATGAGGCTGTACGTTGTGAGCCAGTGGTGGTGAAGCCATGTTCTCATCAGGAGAAGAGGAAAAAACTGACACGAAAACAAGTAAAAGCAGATGAATGGGGAGATGACAGGGGACAGGGGACCCCCCTGACAGGGGAAGTGCAATGGAAAACCTAACTTTTTTTTGTGCTTGGGAGCACACATTTTGGTGTCTGAAGTTGCTTTGCCTGGGGCGGCTGACGTTTTGAAAAGCATCTCATTCGGTGACTGGTTCAAATTTGTAGAGCCTAAGTATGTCCCAGCTTCCCCATCTTTATCTTCAACCTCAGAGGCAGGAAGTTCAGTATCTACTGCTATTTCTGCTTTGCTATAAACAAAGCAGGGGGGGGTAGAGGGAGGGATGGGAGGAGGGTCAGCCAACTACTGTAACAAGTAGTTGGCTGGCATCCCAAAATATCACACACAATACATTAAATATTAGTTTAATTCTCACAGGAAAGTTTTTAAAAATGGCACACTGAAGATTTACTAGTTGTAACCCTGGCTATCTCTTTATTGACACAGTACTTCCCGTTTAGCCTTTTAGAGGTTTCTCAGCTACTAGTGGCAATTCAGCACTGCTGTTACTGGTGCTTCTATGTTTACATATTCATATATGAGAGGGATTTTCATTTTCTCCTCAAGGTCTTGGGAATAACACAGCTAAGCATATTTCTGGAAATTCTGATCATTTTAATTAGAATTTCATTGAACTTTAATTAGAAATCACTTAAAACTATGAAGTGAATAAAATAAAATATGTTTTGGTGTAATGTCAGGACAAAAAAACAAAAAAAAAAAAAGAAAGCTGTATGACAAAGTGTTTCACTGGTTTTAAAATCAGTTGGACGAGTACCAGGATGCAGCTTAACCTCAACACTTTTTAGATCCCAAAAACACAGTGAAACTTGTTTAAAAGATAAAGACCTCTTAACGATGTCGCATAGCTTCCGCTGCTCCTCATGGGTTCGAACAGCTGCGTCCTGAGATGCTCCAGCAGCTTTAGGTGTTATTACGCCAGCTTCCCCAAAGCGCACTGCCATTCTTATTTATGCTCACCTTCAGTAGATACCATGTTTTATACAAATTTGTCCTCTGACATAAGGCCCATATTTTTCTAGCATAAATAAAAGAATTTCATTAATTCTCTGTGGCCCACTAATTTGCAAAACTACCCAGAGACCTGCCTGTTCAGTCGTTCACAGGATGAGGCGTTCCGCACTGGTGTGCCCGGTGGGTTGGTGGTGGTGGCTGAGGTGACTGGGTGTTCTGGCAGAGCTGGACATGGTCTGGACTCGCGGTCTTCACTGGGTTCTGGGATGCTTCCGATGCCCGTTGAGGCGCTGCCCACTGAATGATTCCTCCGGTGACTGAACTCTGACATGCTTGAAGAGCGTGAATGACCTGTGCTGTAGCCTAACAAACATGGGCAGGGATGTTATAACCATACAGTAGAAGAACTTAATTTATCAATCAGACTAAATCTTCTCAGGTTAATTGTATACTTTTCAATCTAAAAATTAATTTTTGATCAACAGCTCTTTGCCATTTGAATAATATTTTTTGTCAATAATGTTAACCATACAACTTAATAAATACTGCAAGTTTTTTTTAAATGTTCAATTGGCTGCAAATAACTGCAGCTCAGATGGTTTGAAATCCTTATCAGTGGTTCAAACTGATCAATAATGTATTATAAATTTGTAATTTAACTACAGACACATTAAATATTGACTTTATCATGATGCATAGTGAATATTTTCCCCTATTGAAACTTGTTTGAATGCCCTGCGCCTCATATCTGCATCTTGAGTGTGATCAGTGTTTCAGCACGTGTTGCAGCGGACAAACGCCAACAAAGCAAGACAGTTAAAGGAAGCGCATCGGTTCACTGCTGCCAAACTTGTGCAAACTTTCCACAAACTAATGAGAGGTTTCAATCAATCTTGTAAGGGGTTGCTTGTGGCAGGAAATACAGTTTTAAGTTCTACATTAGAGGACCATTAGAGCTGATCTCAGTGCATCTCATCCACTTCTGCTGGTATTCATTACTGCCATATGATCCGCCTATTATGGAAACCCAAGACCCCAGTTTGAACTGTGCTGGTTAAGTGTCACTGCAAAATTATCATTTCCTTCCTTGGTCCAAAGATTTTCTTTTGCTTTTTCCAAATAGACATTAGACTTAAAAGGAGTGCAACATATGTTATGTGGTTTAAATTAGAAAACATTTAACAACAAAGATCAGGAAATGCATTTACAGTTTTTAAAATGCGGGATACCACTACCTGAGAGTTTGGACTGTTGGCTGGCGTAGCTGGACGTTCGGGAGTGGCCGCAGCCCCCCAGCTCCTCCGTCACAACGGGACACTTCCCTTCTCGACTTTCTCCTGGATTAGAAAGCAAAAACAGACAGGAGACTGACTGAGCTCTGTTGGACTGAGAAAACTTGCCGACATATGAGTAAATAACTTTTTTTTTTTTACTAAATCTGCTATGAAAACAACAGAAACGGCTAAACAAATCCATCAAATCCAGAGTCATACAGCTCTAACACCAGACTGCTTTGCCCAGGGTTTCCTGTTCTGGTTTTAATCCAGCCAGGGTTTTATTCCTGGCTGTTCATTTTCTTTTTCCCCCGCCCCCAAGCCTTTTCTTATCAACTGGCAACACCTTCACCAACCAGACAACTGCTTTCGATTCCTCACAGATGCTGACCTTCAATTCAGTATAAGTTAATAAGAAGGTTACTGCTTTTGGCTAATGTGTGGACACTGTGTCGACTCTGCTGAGGCCAAACTGAACATTTACAATGACTGGGTAACTCCTGGTACAGTTCTAGCTCAGTAACAGGATTAGTGGAGATGGATGAGTCCCTTAAATTTGAAGCTTTTACATCACAGCAACACAAGCTCATGTTATGTTAGTGTCAAACTGGGAAAAGGCTGCAATACCAAAAAGCCAAGCACTAAAGGATTAAAATCTTTGTGACAAAAGCAGAAAAGAAAAAAAACAAAACACAAAAGAACACCAAGACATTAACCCAGATAACCAAATGGAAGACAGAAGGGACATTTCTGCATGTCTCAGCTGATTATCTCTCCTACATGAAGCTATTTAAACTAAATTAATGTACAAAATAACACAACAAATGCTTATAAAAGACCAAATTTCCCATTTGATTTGATAATGCACATGAAACATACCTGCACATAAACAGAAGTGATGGAGATAACGGGGAGAGTATCATTAGACTGACACACTTTATTCATATGCCAGCACACAACCCCCTAGACAGCCTTGCACACGTTACTATTTATAACCAAGTGAAAGCCCACAGGTCAGAACAGATTGTAGTTAATCTAAAAGAGAGCCAGTTTAAATTATATATGAAAGAGCACTTGTACTCTCCAAAGCTCCCAAGAAGAACAAGTATTCACAAGTATTGCAATGTGTTCACACATGAGGACCCATACTGAACCCCCAAAAAAAATGGGGTGGAGTATAAAAGAGGGGTAGCACAGGTGGAAGAGAGATGTAAAGGTGGATGGGGGTAAGAAACTGAAATTTAAGTTATTTAACACCTTGTATTTGTCAATGTAAAACAATCGGTAATGATATTAGCAGCAAGAGTTAAGTAGGGTTTAAAAGGCTAAAAAAAAACATTTATGGAACGTATAGTTACTTGTAAGCAAATTACCTTAAAGGTGCTAAAATAGAAAAGCACTTAACAGTTTTAGATGCAACTAAACACTGATCTGAATATATTTGACTAAAATCTGTTTTTAAATTAATTCTTAATTAACTTACATTTATTATTTGTGTTTATCTGGATAAAGTAATATTGAGCACGTGTACTCACGCACCTGGAGGTTTCTGAACAGAGCTTGCTACAGATTAACCCGATTCACCAGATGGTCTGTTACACAGAACCCGTCGGCTCAACAGCTGTGACAAAACGTTTTGGTGCTGCAGCAAATAACAGCAGGCAAATACACAGATTTTAAAAGTTTGAACTCCTCTGTTATTTAATGACACAACTTTGTTGATTCCTCTGAAGAAACGACCATGTGCCAAATTAAGACCAACCCTGACTGTGCACAACTAAATGACCAATATCCAGATGAATGACTGCTATAACCTTCACAGACTAATGACACTGTGAATGTTATTTATCTATCTATGCATGTCTGGAAAAAGCTAACCAAGTACTGCTTAACACATACATATAAGTGATTGAAAACCAGGAATTTCTCTGCATGCAGTGCCACAACTAAAGGATGACTTGTTTGGTGCCTGGAGATGTTTGAAGAAACCACAGAGAAGATGGAGCAGAGCTAGTGAGTGCGATGTGGCGTGACTGGTTTTACCAGCACAGCCTTTCTGCGAGTCCCCTCCTCTCCGCTCCTCCAGCAGGCTCTCTCCATCACCCTGAATCCCGATCACTGTGGCCGTGGAGGGAGGCCTAATGACACAGAAAACACAATGTGGCTTTGTTATTTAATTTGCCATTTACTCAAATGGTTAAAAAATGCAAGGAGAAGAGATCCACTGTATTTAGATGAATGCTGACTAAAAAGAAGACTGGCTTTAGGCATAAACAGTCTACTGTGGAATGTTTGAAACTTCGGTAAAGAACCGTCTCTCGACACACACTCTTACCGACAGGCATGCTTCTACGAGAAGAACAAGTGAGACAACCCTCCTAAGCCGAATCTAACCCTGACCTGCAACATGAAACTAGTCGCTGCTTGTGAGACCGATTTCCTAAAGGCTACTTGACCTTCAAAAATCTAACAAACTACTTGACTGACATTTGTAAAATAGCACAGAGATTTTCCCACACATCATATTGATTTATTGAAAATAGTAATCCAAATAAGGACACATTATAATCAACAAAGCAATGCACTGCTGCTTATAATACCACTTTTCAGTGAGATCAAAGGGGCTTTAGATAACAATCCTACAAAAGGTCAGTTGGTTGATTTTTCTGCATGAGCTGTAAAGACGTGATTAATCTCAGCATCTGTCTTAAAGCTCTGAAGTCAGTTTAAAGAGTAAAAACCTGAGCACTGAAACGGTATCAAAACAGTCAAAAATGCATAGTCAAAAACTTCAATCCGGGCTGGACTACCAGTTTCAATATCGTTGAGAAGTGAAGAAGGTAAACTTACGTTTTGAAACAGGGATCTCCTGACATTAGCTGCGTACTGATGATTACCTGTTAAAACATAAAGGATCTTTTAAATGGTTTAATAACTCATATTTGTTGTTGTTCAAAAAGACATGATGTTTCTTAATGAATCTTAAAAAATACAACAATTAATAGCTGTTTAAAGGTCAAAATCTATATTTCACTATTATTGTCAAGAGGCGACCTCGTCTTTTTATTGCATTGGATTTTTTTTGCAGTCTGTTCCTAAGCCAACAAACCATATGGACAGTTATTTTTGTTGTTAGCAACAATACACACTGATTATAATAAACTCTCTGGTGCATTTTCTTGTTAAGGAAAATACCAAGCTTGTATTCACAACATGAAGGTATTCTCTCAGTGAATGCAGTCGCAGTGATGCAGCCACTTCAATGTTACCTTGAGAATGGAGTTATCCTGACGAGTGTTTTTGGTGTCGTAGCCTTCCAGCAGACATCTGCGAGTTGTATTCCCTGAGCCGGCAAACTCTGCTAAATTCAGATCTGCAAAACCAAGCTAAAGGAGGCACATTGATTTAAAGAGAAATTTACTTTTTTTTTTTTTTTTAAGCTCTCAACAGGCTCATTTTTTTCCCCATTTGGCAATTTAACTATCTCAGGATGCAGAACAAGAGCCCACGTTGACATGAGTAGAATTTCAAAGAAAGTAATTAATCCGAACAAATCTTGCTGATATTTTTTTCCCTCAGTGGCTCGTTAACATTAAATACTTATTTAAAAATGACTCATCTAAATGTGCTCAAATAGGGGTTCACTTCTGCTCAGTAAATGATCACTTTTAATCAGTGTGAGCAGAAGCACAACATCATGAGACGACCTGCAGGCACTGACAGCCATCTGTCAGTTGGAGGCTCAAAAAGCTATTGATATAAATATGTCTGATTAGTGTAAAAGTAGAAGACCTGAAGGTTGTTTTGGGGAACTGGGATGAGATATCAATGTGAGGATGTACCTTTGCATATGCCTTTCCACCTTTCAGCTCCTGAAGAAGAGACAATTACGTTATTTTAGGTTATACTGCCACTAAAGCAAATGTCAATTATTAATAATTAAAAACCACATCTAAGAGTCCTAAAAGAGGAATATCTTTAATGTAATTGATAGTTTTGCTATTTTTTTTCACTTGGCAAAACAAAGACGGCTACAGTGCTGTTTGGTGTACCCCTACAGGTTTAGCTCTGTTTACTTTTAAGTGTTTCCTGATGTGTCTTCAGTTGCAGCGGACTGAACTGTACCTTTCTGACGGACACGCGACACACACACGGGTCCAGTACACCCGTTCCTGCACTAGCGCTCATCTTGCAGGGGAAAGAAAATTGCTTTCTCCATCGAACACAGTTGGCCTGCACTGGTTCCCTGTGTGGGAAAAAGACCGATAATTAGCTCATCTTCAAGTACAATATAAAGTCAGATATCATTTGTAACACCAAATCTCAACACGGAACAGGTCAATTAATAGCTGTCTTGTATTTGCCATTTAATTAATATATAACAGTTCAGTCCAGATCAGTGGGTTGTGATGGCAGCTGTGCTGTATATTGATTCTCAATTAATTTTCCTGTTGGGGTTAATAGTGTTTTTGAGTTTGAATTTTTGAATTTTGATGTTGACATGAAAAATGCACATCCTATATATGAAGGTTAAAATATATGCAAGTTGTTATCTGCTCTCAGAAAAGGATGAGAGAGAGTGAAAGATGGACTGTGTGCGTGGGCAGAATTACGATACCACAGATGGCCTCCCTTTCACTGGCCTCCTCTCCTACCCACCTAACCGACTCCCATCTGCTCCCAGGGCCTACAAGCCATACAATTTTCCCCACTTGACTAAAAATCCAAATAGTACTGAGGGTTTGGGCTTGAATACAGTACAAACAAAAGTGATGCAAGAAGTAATAAAAAAAAAAAAAAAAGGGGGGGGGGGGGGTACTGAACAACTTTGTATTTGAAACATTTACTTACAGAGAAAAAGATGGTGAAATACAGAGAAAATGTTGACGTCAGAGGCAACATGAGAAAATGATCAGAAAGTGTTCAGATCTTTTTCCAAGAGTGAATATACGAGCATGTTTTTTTTGCACCGCATCATAGGCCTACATAAGAAAATAAGCAGCAGATGCGTGACTAATCTTTTACAAACACGTACTTCATCCTGAGGTTGAAACATTTCTGAGCGTCTCCCAGAGTCAGGGAGGGAACTCCCAGCCAGCTGGACACTGTGCTCTGGAAATTCTGGCTTGACTTAATTTACCATAGCTCACAGCACTGCGCTATGCATCTTAGTCAGTGTAAGTCCGGTTTAGAGCGCAAGCAGAGGCAATCTGATTCTCTTCATGGTTCACATGACGTCAGCTGATCTTCATTTAGAACTTCATTTGAAGCGGTTGCAGCCAAACTTAAATAACTTCCGTTAAAAACACTGCAACATTAAAGCCATATTTTCTGATCATTTTGTAATGTGGATTTGATGCATTGCTTTCTAATGTCAGGTAGCAATGAAAAACATCAAAACTGGATTTAAAAAAAACATGTTTTGGGCAGAAACGGTGGTACAGAAGTGATGTGAAACAACATCAAAGGGAAATAAAAGTTAATTCGACATGAATTCAAACTTCCCCGTAAAGATAAGATCAAGGATTTCTCAAAATAAAGATGGAAGAAGTCTACTTTTGGATCTGATATGTCATATGTGCGACATAAAATAACCTTGAGTTTGACTGAATCAGCTTTATGGCACTAAAATAACTTCTTACATATGAACCACAACTTCAGGAAAATGCAGTAAAGAGTAAAGGAAATGCTTGTAGTTTTCATGTCAATTTGCAAATTGTTGAAGTTGTGATTCATGCTTCTACATACACACACACAAAACAAAAAAAAGAAAAGCCAAAGGACTACAGCCATTATAATTAATACTGCCACAACCTCACTTCTGTGTTGATTTAAACGTTCCAGTCTTTTTACTTTACCATTTAAATAAAGTAGTTTCTGTGGAGCAAACAGAAGCATCTTCTACAATCAGGATGAAACCATCAGATGCCCACAGCCTCACTCTGAAACAAAAGCTTCTGCTTTGTAAGAAACCAGTCTAGCTTATGGGTGACAGTCCAAAACCGGCTACAGGGCAGGAAAGACTTTGCTTGCATCAACTTCTCATTTAAATAAAAAAAAAACAAACAAACAAAAATAAAAACATAACTTGTTCTCTGCAGGGTCACACAGAATAATGGATGTACGTCAATTTCTCCCACGGCTAACCACTACACTCATGTCATCCAGCAGTTCCTCGTAACAACCACATTTATGGTTTATGCATGTATGCCATTAACAATATTTTGTCATGCACTGCACTTCAGCTTCAAAGTACCTCTTACAGGGACTTCAACTACGTTTGTGTTTGTCATGTGACATGTCTCTTGGACTTGATGGGAAAAGATAAATAGCCTTTTAACTGTCATTGCTTCTTTAGTTCAGCACTGTTAAATAATTTGAATAAGTAAGAATTAAATTAGGTTGTAGAAATAATTACAGTAATCTTGTCCATACAAGAAGACGCAGTGATCTAGTGATTTTATTAATACTTGGACAGAGATAAACAAGTAAATCTACTAGTGTAAGAGTGTACAAACTTGAGGAGAAGCCACGCATTACATGTGTACCTAAAAAAAGATTGAGAATGATGCACCCATATGTCACAAATGTTCTGTAGTCAAAGCTGGAGGTTGATTAGTATCACAGCTGCATAGTTTGAAGATGGCAGATAACACAAAAATTGTTAAGTTCACTTCTCACATTTAATGTTTTAACAGAGAAGTGGTTACTCTTTTGTTCAAGAAAGCAGGTGAATGTTGCAGCTTTTACCTCTTTGTCTCTTGTGGCATTTAAGGTCATGATTCATGGAAGCCAGATTAACCATTTCCTCTATACATAAGTGACTTTACTGCACACGGAGAACGTTTGCCCGGACAAATAGTTTACGCTTCAAGTATCCCTGGTGGGAAATGGTATCATACTGATCTCACCAGTGACATAATTGACTCAGTATCCTGCCGAAGCATGAGATTGTCAGACTGCAGAGGGTTTAAGTTCCCATTACAATGCAGCATCTCTCTTTTGCGTAATACTATTTCTTTGTGTGTTCATCTTGCTTTAGGTTACATATTTATAAATGTCATTGCCCAGAATCCTCAGCATTTATGAACTTTGGATACCCGCAGTCTTATAAAACTTTAATTTGTAATCCTAACAATGAGGCATGTGACCATGTTTTATTGGGCGAAGGAATGTTAAGCACATAAAACCATGAAGAGAGCTGTCAAGGGAAATTTAAGTGTAGAATACTTGTCACATTTGAAATATTTAGTGGCAGGATAAAGTAAATTAGGACAACTGTAGTACGTGCTTGTTGGTACTACAGTATTTTGCGTCTGCATAAGCCACACAGTTATTTTACAAAGACTCAATTTACTTTGAAGAGGCTTACACTGTGCACTATTGTTGCTTTAGGATTCACTTCTTTTGACCTCCGAATCAACAACATTAACTTAATGACCACACAGGGACCAAAACCAATCCAGGTTGCAACTTAATATGTTGACAAAGCGCCTTAAAGCTAAAGGAGACATTTAGATGCATGTCTGCAGAAGGGAAAACCAGCCCGCGTCTCCAAAACATAATTAAATCGAGGGAAACGAGACCAGATGTCGCCCTCACTGCTGACTAATAATCCCACTGTGGTTGTTGGGTCAAATCTAACGTTATGGGGCTTCCAGAGCAACTTTAACCTAGAAAAAGACAGGTGGAAGTCAAAACCTGAATTTAGCACCACTGAGGTAAACGGGAATCAACCGAAAATTAAGACTAAAAATGTTTAAAAGGTTGAAACTAGGTAGTTTGGGTGTGAGTGGTGTCGCGTTGTCCCTAGTTGGCTGTATTAAACGTTGTTGAACAGGTTGAAGGCAGGTTACGGAGGTCTGAGGACCACAGGTCAGCCGCTGAGGTGGATTCAGGAGAAACATTCCTACCGGGAAGACTCCTCCGTGAAGCCGCCATCCAGCAGCCTGACTTTACAGAAGAGGACGCCGTTGACGAAGGGGACCGACGACAGCTCGTCCAGCTCAAAATCCACCCTGAACTTGAATTTCTTCTTTTTCATCATCATTAAATCCATGCACAGTTTCGGCGGTCTTGAGAAGATGCTCTGATCTCAGGCGTAGATGTCATTACAACCCCATTGTGTGTGCGTGTGTGTGTGTGTGTGAGATTGTGATTCAGGGTAGTGTTGTGGGAGGATGGTGAAGCTACATGACAACAGACCGTCACAGAGTAAAGTTACTGGAAGTGAACTACAAGCTTTTTCCCTGTTAGTGGCTGTCAAAATAAAAGCACGGGACACTAAACGCCCTCAAACCCGTTTTAAGTGATACGTTGGAAATACATTTAAATTAAAAACACTTTACTATTGTGCTATATACATCAGTGCTTTTAAAAATTTTATAATCGCTTTATTACAGATATCCATTTGACCTAAGTGCGCCATGGCTATTTAATCAAATATTCTGGTTTAATGTCTTGCTATCCTCTTTCTCAAAATGTTTCATAAAATAAGACCACATATCTCCACCGCGGGGGGAATGTTTTCATTTTTCAGTCCATTAAACCTATCACGTCGATTTCATTGGTTGTTCTGCGTCTGCTTTTCCTTTGAAAGTAAAAACTGATTAAACGGATATTTGACGACAGCTGATTTCAGCTTCACGGTTAATTTTAAATAAAGCCCGCCTCCTCTCACTATCGCCACCCGGTTGTCAGTCAGGAAACAGCAACACTGATTGAAGAGATTACAAGAAAAGTGATACCAGCTGTTTTAATGCAACATTTGGCGCCACCTAGTGGTTTGTTGAAGGTAAAGTAAAATGACTACAAATACAAAATCCCGCAGTTTAATTGGTGATAAAGGGGGTTGGGATTTCTGGGAAAATCTTAAAAGTTATTCAACAATTACGGGATGAAAAAAATATATTAAGATATATAGATTTATATTTTTCTTAAAATATAACAAAACATGGTTCTAAACCAGTGACAATCAAGGTACTGGATAATTTTGTCGTAGGCAGCTGTTGGATTCCTTTGAGTATGACTCATTTATCTAAATCAGATAATCAAATCGACTTTGCACTAGAAAGCCAAGTATGGGGCAAAAACTGTGCGTGTTGATCAGCGTGTGCATGTATGTGCGTTTGTTTGCCAGGGTCGGTTACACTGTAAACCACAACAACCGTGAAGTTTGGGGGGGTGCATACAGCATACTGCGTAACATTAATTTAAGCCAAAAGAGGAGAGAGAGATGAAATAGTTGTCACCTCACCCTCAAAACACATGTAACAAGATTTGAAAACCAGAAGAGTAACACAGAAGTATGTTGTCACGGAAGGGTGTGTCTCTGTAGCGTGCCCACAGAAAAAGAAGGAGGTCTTCCCAAGCAGACTGACCCGCTTCGGTTTCTCTCCACCCTCCAGCTCCTCAACCAGCCTACCTCATCTGCACACGACTGTTTCTAACTTTCTGAACATCTATCATCGTCTATTCTCCACCGACTCACAAGGATATTCCTAGACGTTTTCCTCCAAGCGGCACCGCGGAAATATCCTCCTGCCGTCAGTCGGGAAGCAGAAGCGCCAACCGCGGGACTTGGCCTGCGTTTCCACCGCAGTGTAATTGCCTTATTTTGCTCGCCTGCGAAGAAACTTTGTAGGCCTCTGCTGTCTTGTTATTTCTGTTTGACAATGTATTCGGTCGTGAGGAAACTGTTTTTTACGGAGTGTCGGTGCGCGGAAGATGCGTCAAAGACGTACGAGGAGCTATTCGCCAAGCTGGACACCAACAAGGATGGAAAGGTGGATGTGTCCGAGCTGAAGGCAGGCCTGGCTGCGATGGGCATCAGATCCGGGACAGGGGCGGCTCAGGTAGACATCAGATGCAGCAAGCGACGCACAAAACTACTTTATACAAAGAGAAGGAAGACGCGCTTATTATAGTATTCTGTTCTTTAGGAAACTGGACAGACAGCAGTGTTAACTTTGAAATAAGTTTCAGTTGCAGGGCTCAGAGGAAGGCTGTGATCCAGTCATCTGAGGCATTGAGAGGTCTAAACGCGCAAAGCAGTGGGTCCTGATGGCCAGGATTGAGAAACACTGAGTTTTAGTGTTTTATCCAGCAAAACATTAATCACAACTTTGAGCAGAGTGAGCAGAGACAGGAGATGAACAATCAGACAGATGTCACTGAACTGTTATCAAGTGATTGTTTTAGCACTGAGTGACTTTCCTCTTTTATAAGATTTATTTGTTACATCCAAACACGGAGGATCTCTATTTTCATTCACACCAGAGCTAAAAGTGACACTGTTACTGTTCATTTGGAAGAAGCTCTGAAGCTCTTGACTCGCCCTCCTAAACTGCTCAAGCACGTCTGACCAGAATCCGACAGTTGTGACCGCGACGTTCCCTACAGTGTCTGCCACTGGTTATGGACCAAATATTTAATACAGTCATATTTAATACAGTCTGATGAATATTAAATATGTCTAGTCCAATTTAGCATCAGTCTCAGGCTGGTAAAGTGGCGGGAAATAATTGTTCCAGAATTTCTAACAATGTCAAAGTTCAAGCTTCAGCTGAACTCGTTATTGTGTGCTGGAGGCCTTAAGAGGAAGCCTCCACATTTGGTGATCAAACAAGAAAGTTCTCTTCATCCTCATTTGTGAGCCTGATAACTTTTAAATGGCCTGAGTCAGGAGGAAAAGTAAGGAGTGGCTACTGCTGTGAGTCTGCAGGTGCCATAAAACAGCAGCTTTCCATATTCAGGCAATATGATATGATAACGGGTAATAAATGTGCACAATGACACACATTTATTGTGGAGAGAGCCTAATTCACGCAGTTGTACCCTCATTCAGCTCATAATTGCAGTACTTAGAGATCAATCAATTGATTAATGTCTGAACACTAGGATTAATCTTTATATGCTGTGCACTCCAGTTAGTCAGCGCAGGGAGTCTTATTGTCTTTGCTACAAGCTGTTTATGTTTTTATCTGTCTTTGTGGTTTGGAGCAGTTCAGATTCATTTTTCATTTGAATCAATAAGATTCTGCTAAAAGATGAATCTGCATCTCGGTGAGATGATTGAACAGAATGATTGTTAGACAGTTTCTTTGATGTTTCCTGCAGAAACAAGATGATCTAAGTTCACGCAAGCATTTTACAAATGGATAAAAAGAGAAGATATTTACTGAAACAAAGGAGCATGTTGTCTGTGTGGGGATGATCAGTGATGAGGCCAAACACAGGAAGTGAGTTCAGTGACGGTGAAGAAGCAGCACGTTTGTCTCATTCTGCCACCAGCTGGAAACAGAAAGCAAGTGGTGTTCGAGGAGACGGTGGACAGACGGTGGACTCTCCTCGAGTCGCTGCAGAAGCTGTCACCCATGAGCTCAGCAGAAAACAGAACATGAGAGATTGACGATTTTCTTTCTTCTTTTTAATTTAAATTTTTTTAGAAAATTGTTTCATTAGGAGACGGAAACAAAGATGAAGGACTTGACTTCAATGAATTCACCAAATATCTGAAGGAACATGAGAAGAAATTACGACTGACCTTCAAGAGCTTGGACAAAAACAACGATGGTAAATTGCAATGTGATTATACATATTATGTCAGTGGTAAGTATCTATTTACCTCTGAACTACTCTGTTTTGGTTTTACCAGGACGAATAGACTCCATGGAAATAAAGCAGTCCCTCGCTGATCTTGGACTGGACATAAGCAAGGAGGATGCAGAGAAAATCCTTCAGAGGTATTTCAGCTTGTTTTATTGTCGTTGCTTTGTGGCCAAACTGTTAAAAATGTTCTATTTCAGTTGTATGTTAATTAAATATTCTACTGTTTCTTGTGAGTTTGTGAGCTTAAGCCCTTAGTGAAAGAAGGCATCTTAAAGCACCAGTAGTGAAAGGTGGGACCAGTGTGAGGGGCTGATAACCAGAGGTGGGGAGGGTGGGGAGGGTGGGACCTGAGCTGGTGAGCGGTTCAGGCCAGAACACAACTTTAAAGAACAGGAGCTTTTTTGTATTTTTGTGTTCACAAACTCCACAGACACTCGACAACCTTGCAATCAAGTATCCTTGTTAAAGTCTGGATCATTTTAATGTTGTTGTTGCTTCTTCAGTGACTGAAAATACATGACCAAAGCAACGTGAAGTGAAGCAGCGTCGAGTTAGAGGGAAATGCAGTATGTGTGGCAGGAAAAAGGCAGTTAATGTCAGCCCAGGGGAAAATGGAGCCACGTCAAATTAATTCGCTATTTCAAGCCTCAGAAGATTCAAAAGTGGCATATCACTTAAGGAGTATGAACAGGGGCCCCAACAACTTAACTTAGTCATTTTAACTTTGTAAATGTACAAAATGTGCATGAAAAGGACTTTTATCAGAGGAATTTCTGTCCAGTTGCACTCATCTTGTCAAAAGTCCATAGCAGTTGACTACCAATGTTACACAAACTAGTACTACTTTTAACAAGTGCCTATTTGGTCATAAATAAATAAGTACCGGTCCGGTTCTATGGAAGCAGGAACTATTAGCTCTCGTCCTTTTGCATCTATCGACGGTGTTTTGCATGATGTTGGTATTTCAACGCTGCAGGGACTGAAAAGAGGTGCCTGTACAAACATTGTTTTTTTTACACCTTTTATACACATACAACGTTAAAATGATCTTGGTTTGTCTGTAGACTATATCCACACTATCGTTAAAGCAGAATTACATTTTTTTTTAGTCTCGTCAGAGGTTTTAAAAGGCAGTTTCTTTATGATGGAGCGCTATTGTCCCAAGACATTATTTTCCATTTTGCTGCAGACACATACTTCTTTTACTTCAGAACTGCTTCTATTCATGTTGTTTTGTCCAAAATTAAAGTTTACTAAAATAAACTAGATTGTATTGTCGAAATAAGATGAACAATCAGGGCAGATCAGGCTGCAGCTTGATCATAGAGAAGATTATTATAAAACCTTTGATGCTAGTTATAAACTTAGATGTTGAGTTTAGAAAGAAACTAGAAGATAAAACTTACTGAAACTAGTTTTTGATGACTCCAAACCTGCATTAGTTGGTTTATCTCCAGAAACTGACTTGTGGCCTAATTCTTGTTTGTAATTTTTTCTAGTTTTTTTAGGATTATGCAGTTTAGAGGTAATCAACACCGGACCACATCCAGTGTTGATCCAAAGTTTACGAGACAAATTTAGGACAAGGCGTCACTTCCATAATTTGAAATGCAAATGATTATTTTAACATCCTCCCTGGACCTCACGTCTTTGTCTTAGTGAATTTCAGCTCCACCATGGAAATGATCCGTTTGATGACCTGTCTTCTTTAAATTATTATTACAAATATCACTGGCTCTTTGAGCTATTCTCACTTTTTTTGGAGAATAAATTAGTAATTTAAATGTGAACTAGAAGCTTCTTCCTGGCCACTTTTGGGTTTTTGGTTGGATCATAATTGTAATATCTGCATTTCAAGTTCACAATCTTGACCTTCATCCCACAGTCCCCATCTTCATTCTCTGTCTTTTTATTTAATAAATCCTGAGGGACAAAAGACCGGTTCAATATTTAAAGATGTGTACATAAAATAAAAGCTTACAGATAACAAAATAGATCAACATGTAGGAGAAACGTATCTCCGTGATTCCTAGAAATGTCCTTTTAGTCTCGTTAATAAAGGTAGCTGAATACCTATAAAATGTCCTGGAAGTGCCTTCTCCTTTGCGGTTAATACATTAATCATACATAAATAAATATCTATGTGCGACAGCAGCCACAAGACTCCTTTTGTGGATGTGAGTGAACGTCAGGATGCATGGTGACATATTTATCACATTGATGATCACAATCATTGTTTTTATATGACGAACCCAATAAAAAAGTTGGCCATAAAAATGAAACTGTCTATGATGTCAGTTGATGACTCAACAAGATGTACAAAGTTCTTTTTTATCCAAATCGTAACTTACTTCTATCCCAACAAGCTATTACTGAAGTGATCATTGGAGGTTGTGGTTTGATTAACAAGCCTGTGTGTGTGTGTGTGTGTGTGTGTGTGTGTGTGTGTGTGTGTGTGTGTGTGTGTGTGTGTGTGTGTGTGTGTGTGTGTGTGTGTGTGTGTGTGTGTGTGTGTGTGTGTCAGCATCGATGTGGACGGCACCATGACTGTGGACTGGGGTGAATGGAGGGAGCATTTCCTGTTCAATCCGGCCACCAACCTGCAGGAGATTATCCGCTACTGGAAGAAAACCACAGTAAGGGGAATACTGCAAACTTTTTCAAATCTTCCATTTTTATGTACATAAAGATGGAAGATAAAAAATCAGCTCTGTATATTTAATTTTATATGCAATGCAAGTTTCAGAGAAGCAGAAACATGACTGTTTTTAACTATGAATAATAATGTATTGTTTTAAGTTTTAAAGTTGTCTTTTGGTTAAAATAAGTTTCTGAGATGTATCAAAGATGCTCCGGCGTGAATCACCAAACACTCAACCATCTAGCTCCAGCTACGAACTTTAATTTTAGTACGAAGCAGAAGCGTTAACTCTGCAACATGTGCAGCCACGGCAACAGGAAAGTTGTGAATGACGGAGGCTGGATTTGTTCAAGAGCTTTGGCAGCAGATTAGATTCATTAATTTCTAGAAGAGACGTGACAACGGAGAGTCAAAGAGGTGGAGTGAGCACGATGAAGTCAGAGATTAGTGAGGCATTTGTTTTACCTTTTGATTTACTGTAATAAAATTCCAATGAAATAAAAAAAAAAAAGAACGGTGACATGACTTTTTCATGGTGTTTTTTACATGAATGAGACAGAACGTAGTTTTTTATGTCACTACTAGGAACCGAAGCCACTGCCAGTCGGTAACTAATCTCTGACGTAAGCGGGCTCTGCTCGCTGGCTCGGCCTGCGTGCTTCAATTAACCGATGGTTTCTAAACTCGGAAGAGATTAGGTAATTTCAGTCCGACCTGCGTGCAGATTAGCTCTTCGTTGGGATTTGGACAGGAAGAAGTGAAAGGAAGTGAGCTTAGAGCAGTTCAGGACTAGAACCAGGGAGCTGAGATGAAGGGTCGTTGTTGGGAACATCTATGGCAGTGAGAACTTCCCATCGCCAGCAGTTTTTAAAGCGCGGGTTTCTGGCCTTTCTGGACGTCGTGTTTGAATGTGCAGACCCTCAGCATCTGTCACGGATCTGTATTAGAATTGTGTGAAGGATCCACGTTGGTGCATTAAGTTTTGGAGGGACAGAAGTGCAGTCCGGCTTTATCGGAGGAGTGGGATGAGCATGGCCCTGCTGCAGCGGCAGCAGCCACGGCAACAGGGAAACTGGTTTTTCCTCGACTTTGAAGATGACGGGGGAATCTATGAGGTTGAGGTGGATGTGGTACGTTCTCATGTAGGAGCTGGTGAACGGGTGGCGCTCACAAATAAGAGAGACGAGTCTGAGATCATCCAGATATGCATTTAAGTAAAGTTTGCAACTAGAAGCCCAAAGATATATGGAACCCGAAAGTATCCTGATCAGCAGATGTGTTGACTAGTTTTTCAAAAGCATTCATCTTCGTATGACTTCAAGGTAAAAGGTGAAAATCAGACTGTTGTTGATCTTATAATCGTGTATCAGCTGAGTTTTGAAGGACTAAGTGGAGGACAATAATACTAATAATAATTCTTGGGGCCCTAAGCCAAATAAATAAATAAAAATCCTCTGACAGTCTTAAATGATTATTTCCAGCCGTGTCGTGTGTGTTCGTGTGATGAGACGAGATGTCATCGGTGTCATGCAGTGATGTAACTGCTCTCACAGCGTGGATCAAGGTTTTTGAGTGTCGCGTGTCCTGTCCTAGGTTTTGGACATAGGTGACAGCCTCACCATCCCAGATGAGTTCACGGAGGAAGAAAAGACGACCGGTATGTGGTGGAAGCAGCTGTCGGCAGGAGCCATGGCGGGCGCCGTGTCCCGCACAGGAACCGCCCCGCTGGACAGAATGAAGGTCTTCATGCAGGTGGGTCAAGATTGTTTTTTTTTTTAAGTTTTCTTTTACTTGTTGCATGATTTGTTCCAGGGATCAGATGTGGTGAATAGTCGTGGTGTTTGTGTTGTCAGATGCTGTGAAATGAGTCATAAATGGATTTATTTGTGAGAATTAAATAGAAAGTTTCTGTTATATCCAGGTGCACGCTTCGAAAAGCAACAAAATCAGCCTTGTGGGGGGTTTCAAGCAAATGTTAAAAGAAGGAGGAGTGGCGTCTCTGTGGAGAGGAAATGGTATTAACGTCCTGAAGATCGCCCCCGAGACGGCCATTAAGTTCATGGCTTATGAACAGGTATATACGTCATGTGATCTTTTTATTTTTTTTTTTATATCTGCTTTTAATCGTTCTGAGTTCTTGAGAGTTTTTGTACATCTGTGTCACTGTGTGTCATCAGTATAAGAAGATGCTGTCCAGCGAACCAGGGAAGATCCAGACCCATGAGAGGTTCATGGCAGGATCGCTGGCTGGAGCCACGGCACAAACCGCCATCTATCCCATGGAGGTGAGCGGAGGCGTAGACATCTGTGGGTGGGTGTGTCGGTGGAAAACTGTAGTTAATTTAGTTGGTTTTCTGGATGGGTCTCCCCCACCAGCTGTTCTTGGGGGACAGCAGCACAAAGCAGTTATAGTGGGTCTGCTTGTGGTCCTGTTCTTGATGTATGGCCTGAAAAACCTCCCTCGGGATGTCCCAGTCGGGTATCCCGTGATGCTTTCAGACAGATGAAGCTGCTAATGCACTGCCACGGTGCTCCATCCGAAAGAGTCCAAAACATCAAGGCGGCACCGTTCACGATCTTGTAGCCTTCCTGGAATAACGCTCGGTAATCCTTCAAAGCTGGTTGAGTCGGAAACAAAGCTGCAAGTTCACTGTGTTGTGACCGGATGTGACGTGAACGTTGCGGTTACGTAAATGATGACATAGTTATTGTTCAACGCGAAAGCAATGACAATCCCTCAGAGCACTCATGAAGGATTGTTGCAAATTTGGAAAAAAGAGATGGCAGGAACCTGGAATAACTGCAAAATCAAGAAAGTCCTTTCAGCTCAGGGTCAAAGAAATTCTCAACAGATTAGTGGCACAGCACAAGATGCAGCAATCTAACTTCACCGTACACCATCTCAGGCCTTACATGTGGCTCATCGTCTGGAGTATCGTGTTGGGTGAAGATGAGCTGGAGACAGGATGATGGGAGGAGAGATCAGCTGATCGTTTTACAATCTGCATTGATAAATCGTTGAAACCTAAATCAAAGAAGAAAGTGGCAAAAAGCAAGATCTTAATTTAGTGAATTAAAATAACTATTGATCTCATAGCACAGCGTTATTGATCATCCTTGTCTGCGCAGGTGTTGAAAACCCGTCTGACGCTGAGGAAAACGGGACAATACTCAGGAATGTTCGACTGTGCCAAGAAAATCCTGAGGAAGGAGGGTGTGAAGGCGTTTTACAAGGGCTACATTCCCAATATTCTGGGCATCATCCCCTACGCGGGGATAGATCTGGCCGTCTATGAGGTAAACGGTGATGAAATGCACTCGCTTGGATACATTTAAATAGGCTGTGATAAAAGCAGGCTCTAGTCTATCATTTTCAGCCTTATCTTCAGCTATGAGTCTGACTTGTAAATGAATTTAATCAAATATAACGGTCCTCCTGCACACACCTGTCTAACAGAGCATGAAGAACATCTGGTTGTCCAACTATGCCAAAGACACAGCAAACCCAGGAGTTCTGGTGCTGCTGGGCTGCGGTACCATTTCCAGCACTTGTGGGCAGCTGGCCAGCTACCCGCTGGCTCTGATCCGCACCCGCATGCAGGCACAAGGTAAGACCCGCAGAACCGCTTCTTTTAAAAAGAAAGAACTCCTTTACCTTTTTATAGAAACACGTTGACGTATATAATTCCTTGTCTTTTCTTGGTTTTACGGTTTTTATTCCAGTCCCTTACATCCCTCGTTGGTATTACAGGATTTCTGAGCCGGACTGTCTTTTGCTTTGTCTTTGTATATTGTGAATCACACGACAGAACAATATGAGAGCGGGAATATGTTGAGAAAGAAAATGATTTATATATTTTTATTTCCTGATGGGAATGCTCTCTTCTCAGCTTCTCTCGAGGGCTCGGAGCAGTTGCCGATGGGCCGCATGGTGGCAAAGATTCTGGAGAAGGAGGGATTCTTTGGACTTTACCGGGGCATCCTGCCCAATTTCATGAAGGTTATACCGGCTGTCAGCATCAGCTACGTGGTGTATGAGTACATGCGGTCCGGCCTGGGAATCCAGAAGTAGGCAGCAGAACCGTCTGTGTGTACACGACGATGGAAGATGACATGCTGCATTTTTTTTTTTTTTTTTTCCCCACTTTCCCACTTTCATTCTTCTCTGGCATTTGAAGACGTTGTTTACCTGGAGGTCCCCAGAGTCTGGACCCAAACTGCTGCAGATGGAGCCTCTGTAGCGGTCTTTTTAAAGAGACAGCAGGACCTAAACTACAGTACTTCACAACTCTCAGAAATCAAAATCCTGCCGCACTAACAGGCGTTGGCGTCTCCACGTGCAGGTTCACAGCACATCCAACGCTGTAGGTGCACTGACACACTGTAGGTCAACTGGCTTTCAGTTTTTAAAAAATTTAAATAGGACTTTTTTTCTTTGAAACAGAATCCTGCTGTGTACCAAAAATGTGTCACATGTTCCTCTTTACCAAAAAGCACCTTATTGTATCACTTAAAAAAAAAAAATCCTGATTGAAATGTGTCTCCCGCTGTCATCAGGTCACCTTGTTTCACATCTTCCTGCAGGCACTCTAAATGTATTCAGTCACCTATGAGAAGAGAGGTGTGTCATCTAGAAGTGCGATATGTCCTGTTGGGGATATATTTAACCTGAGACTTCTGCAAAGGTCTTGTTTGTACAACTTTACACTTCTTCAGTGAGGCTGTCTGAGAAGGAATGTGCCTTATGTGTTCTTCTCAGATATCTATCGACTCCTATAACCTCCTTCTTTTGCCTTCCTTTCCAATATTTGGTTCATAGATGCTGGAGTTTACATAGAAGGGTTACATGAACACATTTCATTGTTAAAATTAAACTTTGAATTAAAGCATTTGTTTCTTTTATTGAACAGTGCAACACACACCAGAATAACTCAGTTTGTGTTTTAACCAGAAAGCGCTGAGCCTGGATGTGGCGCCGGTGATCCCTGGAGCTCTAAGAACAGATTACTCTAGTTTAGATGTTGCGTAATAATCTATTCCCTGCTATTGTTGTCACTCCTGGCTTTCCCAGTCTGATCCGAACAGTGCAGGTGGACCCCACATCGATGGATCAAGTAACTCACGGAGGCAAGACAACCTCAAAGCTACAAGTCACATTTAACGACTCAAATCTTTCTCTTGAAAAATAAGTTCAGTACATTTGAAGGAAAAAAAAAAGACTTTTACATTTGAGTATGTTGCGTTTTGCGTTTAAATAATCTAATCTAGCCTCCCACAACACAAGCTCTTGTTTGGTTTGCATTTTTTATTTCTCATTTGTGGAAAAGCAGCCCACATTTTAAACATTAAATTATTTCACTTTTTTGTTTTGCATTGACAGAAAGCAGTTTGTAGCAAGTTATATAAAACATAACGCTGAACTAAATCCCCCAAAAACAAAGGCTTTCCAGACCGTTAAGATGTTTAGGAAGGACATGGAAGTAAAACGTGCTTAGTGACTTAGAAAAGGCTCTTCTCTGGATGTACACCGTTCACCACCAGAGTACCAAGCAGAGAGAAAAAAGCCACCGTGGTCAGGACTGCGCGCAGAGCTTTGAACCAGCTGGGGTAAGTCGGGAGCAGAGACAGGTCGTAATGCAGCGAGATTCCCAGTCCCATGATGACCATGGCGGCTGCAGGAACGATGCTGTCACTCATGAGCATGGTAGCCCAGGCCAGCAGCGAGGGAACCACGCTGTTGCTCAGGTTTACCCAGTCTGGTTTAGCCGGGCTGCTTTCGGGAAGCGTAAAACCCCACCGAGCTCCACCCAGGAAAGACAGGATGGAGGCGCCATAGGCCAACTGGGCGTAAGCCAGCTGCGGGTAGTAGACCTCAGTCACTGCCATGAACACAGGGGGGGCAACAAAAGGGACGAGTCCCGCGAACCCCAGGTAGAGGGCGGGTTTGGGACCTTTCCACAGGTGCTTCATGTCATAGCGCAGCAGGTCCAGTTCTTGAGGAGGAGGTTCAGGCCGCACCCGCTTCTTCAACCTCACAGCAGAGGAGTGGAAATGTTGATTCCTCACCAAAAACACAGCATCCCAGGTCTGGCTCCTCTGGAAAGGGTTAGTCCTCCAGGCACCAGAGACCGGAGGGGGCTCGACATGTCCAGGGTCTCGGTCCGCGGAGGAGAGAAAACCGGACGAGGTGGACGCCTCCTCGGGGACGCCAGTCAGGGACCGTGCCCGGCATCTCTGTGACGGGTCCGCCCAGTGCAAAGCCTACAACGACAGTCACGGTTAAGTTCACGGTGGTTCTGAGGTTATAAACGATGGAAATGCGAGTTTTGTGCAGCAGGATCCGGAGTCAGTTACCCTGCAGGCTGCTCCGGTGCTTCTTCTTAATAAGACCGGGAGCATCTGAGGAAAGCGGAGCAGGAGCAAAACAAACGAATAAAACACGCAGTCACAAAATGAAGACGGACTCTCGACAGGTTAAATAAAGACAGAAACACATTTAGTCATGATGAATATTTAGCGCCGACTTGCGTAAAAGTAATACAAAAAGACAAGCCTGAACTAGATTTTAAGCAACCGCAGACCTTTCCTCCAAAGAATATGGATCCCTTGTCTGAGATCCAGACACCCGAATTACCTCTGTTTTAGATGTAAATGTTCATTTTAAGACTTTTTAAGACGTCCTTTGACCTTCTTCGGAGCCTTTTCCGCAGCTGTCACGTTGGTACGACGTTTATTCCGTCCGTGTTCAGCGGACCCCAGAACATTAGTTCCAACACAAAATAACATAAACGAATAAAAAAATAGATGGAAAAAAAGAAAACTTGACATAAAAATTCACAAAGGCATTTGCGTTTAGGTTTGTGTCATGCTATAACTTGTTTCTTTTTAATTTGCACTTTGTGTTTAAATTTTATTTATTGTGTAGCACCGAGGGTTTCAGAGTAACGTAATTTCGATTCTCTGTATGTACCTCACATGTTTTTTATATTCATTTTGTATGTGAACAAAGTATATAAAAATAAATGTTTGTACTGGCATCTGCATCTGGTGTGTGTGTGTGTGTGTGTATGTGTGTGTGTAAAGAGGAACCGGTCCAATGTCGGTGTGCTTTTAATGATTCACCATCATTTACTTTTCCCGTCTGGCCGTGACCTGTGATTTGTGTGTAGTGCCAAGAGAAATCGATAAACACAACTTTGACACAACGTTATTGAAGGAACTTGTTCAACAGCAACCAAGAGAAAGGTCAACTTTATTTCACAAGAATCCCAGCAAACGGCAGGAGTTGTATCTCAAAGGGAAATGCTCAGATACCCACAATATGAAATGTAAAAACAGAGTGATTACTTGATTGGAAATTTATATAATTATTAATAACACCAATAGTAATAATAATAAAGACCTAAAGTCTAAAGGAGTGAAGTAGAACATGTGTGATTTGATTTGTGGTGTAGATCAGTGGTTGGCATTTTTCTCATCACGCACAGTTTAACTAATCAACATTGGTTACATTTAATGATTTAATTATTGATTTAATCGATCAATTTTATCTTAACCTTTTTTTTCCTCCCACATTTACCCTAAAAATTGAAAGACTCTTTGTGGATGGTGAATTAAACTGTAAACGGTTTTTGCATTTGTATTACTTTGGAAAACATTCTCAGGGTTTTCCTTCTTTTTAAGTGAATGGCAGGTTTTATTTTAATGATAATATGTTAAGTTGAAAGAATATCTTGACACTTGACTTAAACACACTCACAGTAACCTTCTGGGTCAACTTATTTCTTTTCTAAAACATTTTGTAAAAGATCATGGCTTAAAATGTGCTGCCACATTTTGTAGTCAAGTTAAAAGACAACATAAAGTGTAGATTTCATTTTCAATCAGCTGAAGAATCCACTTTTTTTTTAAAGAAATGCTTCATTTTTATCGTTTTATGTAAGTAGGAGCGCATTGAGATGTTTTGAGGGTAACGCAGCCTCGGGAATTCTTTTGCCCATGTTCGGCGTGGATGCAAAATCTATCTAACAGAGCAGGAGGCCGTCAGGAATCTTACCAACCTGATTAAAAACTACAGTCAAGCCAACGACATAAAGTGGATTTAACAACAGCGATAAGACAGAGCCATGAGAGCAGGCTAGACAGTAAACTGGAAACCCTGAACGAGCTCACGTCCAGAGTATGTTCAGGTAATCCATACACCAATGAATGAGCTCCTTTTCAGAAACATATTTATACAGTAGGAGGATCGGTGCAAGAAACGTGTGCTCCGGAAACACAATATGTGCAGGAAAGAGGCGCCTTCCACCACAGGAGATCTTCACACAGCTCCTTCACTCTGAAAAATAAACAGGAATATTTTTAAGTGCCTGATTCAAACATATTTTTTATTTCATTTGTTAATATACATCCTTTTCTCTATTTCAGGCCTGCAACATGTTCATTTCATTGGTTTGCACAATTCTGAAGGCAGCATCTCAAAAATGCCTAAAGTGTACTTCTTTTGCATTTATGTTCTTATCACAGCACAAATGTAAATGACCTCCAGTGCTGCCCATTTCTTCAGATCTGGATTGCTGGTTGTTTTGACCATAATTACAATTTTCACTCTGTGAAGGTGCGTCCCAGATGCCTCAGAGACCAGAGATCTTGAAAATCTTTCATAAAGTAAGGTTTTAAATTAAATTAGTGGATGTAATTCTACATTGTAGCACTAACACAAAGTTTCCCACAATCATCCTCTGGCCATGTGGTCATAAGAGTTACTGAATGAAAGGCAGTTTCTGATGCTGTGTCATCTGAGGGACCTGTGAGCTTCCGTATCCACAGTTACTAACTTTCCACTCTCGTCCCGGTGACGACACGATAAAACTAGCCCAGAGAGTTACGGTGGGCATCTGACCTGAGGGAGACAGTTGGGAAAAAAATGAGACCGGCTGAGAAAAAAAAGAGCAAATCTTAGTAAGTTTTTCAAAGGCAACTTATCCTCCACTGCCTCTAGAGGGACCCAAAGTGCTAAAAATAACCTGACTTATTCTGTGCTGTTTTAATGTTATATTCTAGAGAGGGAAATGTACAACCCTCTTCTAGGATTACCTTGAAGAATATTGTTTTTCAAATGATTTCAACTATGTTTTTTACACATTTATTAATAAAGAAGAGATTGTCTCCCCTTTCTTCTCAAAAACCAGCTGGCCGTGGATACAGATGTTCTATCAAATCACGATGACAAACATCACTGCGTGAAAAAGAATCATTATCATTTTATTAAACCTTATCACAACTCTGAACTGCAGTGTCTTAATGCTTTCTGGAGTGTGTTGCATAAACACAGAAATGCAGAAACAGCTGGTAAATCTAATAAAATGTAACTTTTTGTCTGATTTTGGGGTTTACATTTTAATTATTATAGAGAATTTAGGTGTTTTACTCAGTTGTAATGTTTTTAGGATGCATGTAATATAATGTAAATAACTATAATGTAGAGAAAAAAGAGAATAGCTAACTAACTTAAATAATTTAATAAAGTATAAGTAAATCGGTCATTACTTCAGTTAAACTAGAAATGGGACTGACAATGGATTTTTTTTCCAGATCTTATCCAGTTTATTCTCCCGAACAGACTCCGTGTCCTGTCACAGACTGAATACTGACCCCTCCACAGCACCCAGAGCAGTCTCCACACAGAGCTCCCAGCAGGCCGTTCACCACCTGCACAGCACACAGCGTGATCTGGACCAGACCCATCACCAGCAGCACGGAGAACAGCGACAGATGCCAGGACACCACCCCGTCTGGTTTTTGGCACTTACTCCAGAGTGTTTTATCTGACAGGTAGTTTCTGGTGGGAAACAGTTAAACAGTGATCACCAGGTATACACATACACGTTTCTATGAGCATTACAAGTTAAGTCACCACAACAACACTTTTGTGATTCAGTAAGAATAATTGTATGTGTTTCCTTAGATTTCTTTGCTGAAAAGGACAACAAGCCTTTTCTAAACATGTGCCTGTAACATTTGTGTGTTTAAATCCTTCATTATTTTGTGTCTCACCCCTCAGAGAACGGCTGGCCCCATATCAACTCACTCTCCAAGTTATATAGACACATAGGTCCTTGGTTGATGGACACGGCGGAAATGATAACTGAGTAACTTGCTCCGAACACACCGATAGCTGCAAACAGGATTGAGCTCAGCATCTACAGGTGGTAAAAGGAGAAAAGGAAACAAGCTGTCATACTGGGAATCAATCAATCTGGGAAAATCACTCGATATTCTCAAAACAGTTTCGGTGCTTTATCTGCTGGAAGAGACCAGGTTCAGGGTCTGACAGCGGACCAAAACGGAGCATCTGAGGTGGCGCGAGTGTGTAATCTGATAAACTTGTGCTTGCTGATTCTTCCTCTCCTACTCAAACCTGCACATTCCTGATTGATCGGTGGGTGTGTGTGAGTCTGGCGGCACAATACCTGCTCTGTGTGGAACTTCATGTGAAACTCCCATCAGGACAAAGGTGTGCACGTTCACCTGTTTTTACATTTATGGCTGTGTAAATCATGAGAGGTGTGTGCACAGTGCCATTGTGTTTGCTTTCCATTACATCCGTGTGGTCGTTCTGCAGTGCAGTTAAAAAATGACAGGCACTAAAATATTGATTGATGGCGCACATCAGCAGTAATCTTTGATCCTGCAGCTATTTGTATTTTTATATTTTATTGTTTTAGATCATTTATAGAGCGTATTATTTTGAACATTTTAACTAATCTTGCTTATAAAACAAATTACTATTTAATTTACAAAGTTATAGCATTGTAAACGGGATGCTCAAAGCAGCCACACCTGAAATAATGAAAACTCCCACAGATACTTTCTGTATCCCTGTCATGTGGTTTCCACCATCTGACATGACCTTTAGGAGACCAGCTGCAACTTTGGAGTTTTTTAATTCTAGTGGGTCCACATAACGTTCACTATACTTTAATCACGCTCATTTAGTGAATTGTAGGTATACATCACTTCGAACCGTCGGTTCGGGTAAAAAGGGTTGGTATAGATGATCTTCTTACTTTACATCTACAGGCTGTTTCATGGAAATCTAAATATAATTTAAACATGTGAATTATGTCAAAATTATCACCCATGTAGAGCATATATAAAACCAAGTATATAAACCAAAACAGTCAATTTTACCAAGATGTAAAATAAAATAAAATAAATAAAAATGTGCCTTTAAAAATGGGAATGTGACTCAGGATGGATCCAGGATTTTTTTTTGTGTTTGTTTTTGAGTTACATTGGTGGATTTACAGCGTCAAAAAGTCAAAACTTGCTAGAAAAGCCATGTGAAGTCCATTTTCCGAACAAATTTGTTTAAGTTTAAAATTCTGGCTCCTTGTAATGTAAATTAGTGTTTAAATAAAAAAAACAACAAAAAAAAACAACAAGAACAAATTTTCTGGTGGGACTCCTGGTCTCATTTGGAACTCGTCAAACTTTAAAAACTGCAGCTGTAAATGATCATTTCATGATGGTGAGAAGTTGAACCCTGAAAACCAGCTTACCGCAAATCTCCGCCCACAACTTTCATTTCCACAGCAACCACAGCAGTCATTGTTCTTCAGACCCAGGAAGACCAGTGCAGGGAAGATCATCTGCTTCCCGAACACACCCCAAGAGCAAGGACACACACACACACACACACACACACACACACACACACACACACACACACACACACACACACACACACACACACACACACACACACACAGTGGTGAGAAGTGAGCAGATGATGAATTTGTTTGTTCCTTTACTGTGTCCAGGAAGTAATTGAACTGCTTAATGTCCCATTGTGCTAATACACACATTATTTTATTGCAGCTAATGAGGCTTAGAATAAAGTTAAGTAAATTTAGTGTTCACTAGAAGATGCAACAGATTTCACAACAATTGTCTATTTCTTTCTGCAAAGGCACTGATGGTAATTTAAAAAACACAGTAGAAACGGTAAGAAGCCACACATTGAGGCATTGAATTGATATATTCATATAATTGGCATTATATGATTACAATTATGATGAATTGGACAGAATTAACCGGGTTGGAATGAACAGCAATATAATGAGCGTATGAAAACATTGATTCTAAATTAATTGTATTATTGTATTTAGTTGGACTCGTATTTAAACAGCTACCTTTATCTGTAGCTCCCTGAGATGACCTTTGTTCTGAAACTGGTGCTGCATATAGAGTAACATGTACATCTGCCCGGACACAGTCACATCGTATGGTAAAGATTCATTTGTTTTGCAATGAAAGTACTAAAATCCCCAGAAACACACTCACCAGCACTCCTGATCCCAGAATCCCTCCAAAGTACCAGACTGATTTTGTGATGTGGTGAAGTTCTATAGTTTTTCCACCTGGGAAGAAGAGCAGGACGTTGCACAGCACGCACACAATCGACAGAGGTATCAGGGTGATGCCCAGACACTTTGCGAAGCCACCTGAACACATTGTAACACTGATGCTTCAACTGTCTCTGGAAACGGCGACTCCTGGCGTTAGTGAAGTATCTGGTCAGCTTCACAAATGAAATTAGTCTTTCAGCTGAATTGTCTGATCAACGATGTGAGGTGGAGATTTAGGCTTTAAAGAAAGTCCAGTTTTTATCTCTTCCAAGTGGGTCAGTGATAGAAACTAAAAGTACCCCTCCACTCGTTGGCCCAGATCTACGTTTTATCTCCACTTGCAGCTTAAAAAAACCCCAATCCTTTAACCTGTTTGGCTTTGTTCTGGACAAGTCTCAGATTCTCTAAAGGGGTGCTGGCTGCTTCACCTGTCCCGCATCTGAGGATGTTCAAGGCTCCTTTTGAGCATTTATAGTCCCCCGCCCGTCTCTCTCTGTGATCTCATCACCTCACTTTTACATCAGCCAGCTGTAATATGGCAAGATCTCTGGCACACGCATACACACATAATGCAAACATGCACGCACATGGCCCTGGTTTCATGCAAAACACACAGAGAGCCATTAATGTAGGAATACATGACCGTTTGTGCACGAAGACACACCAGGGAAGAAACAGTGCTCACAGTAGTTAATGTTCTACCTTGTGCTTTGTGTAAATGGAGACAGGAGAGGAAGTGACTGACAGTTTGCCAATACACAGAGGCATTCACGGCTGATCTGCACCAGCCAAAAGAATTACGAGTCAAACGACAGACTCTTTATTTGTAAGACATGTATAAAAACAAATTCTGAGAATTGTGGCAAATCCAATAAGTATCAAATATATTGATTGAAAGAGTCAAAGATTGTTAGACTATGGCTTTACCCCATGAGGAGGTTATGATGCCGCATTTGCACGATTGTGTTGGATTAACTTCTGTTGAACAATTAAGGAATTTGTCAAAAACAGGTCGTGATTTTATTTAGCCTTGGTAAGAACCTCAAACAAACCCTCAAATTAACCCGTGGACGCAATATTATTTCAGACTAGATCCCACCCCCTGAGATTATTATTGAGATAAAAGAAGTCCAGTGAAGAGAGTTGACCATGATTTAACTTATTTAATTTTGAGAAGAGAATCACATCGAACAAAAGGTCGCAAAATTACATTTAATTCATTTGTAGATATCTACTGTTGCATTTGCCCCATAATCTGCATAAATAATACCTGTAAACAAGGGATGATGGGACAGATGACTGATTAATAATAATAATAATCAGATAAGTTAAACTAAAATAATGATTTTTTTCTTTTAATAAACAGGAATTGACAGTCCTCCCAGGTTTGTCGTCATTTCTTACTGAAATGCGGTTTTTAGCACTTTTTGTGTTAAAATCTCCAGAATAAGAGGGAGAACATGAAATCAGAAACATGTCCTTTTTAACCTAAGAAAAAACGCTAACCAGATATATAAATAATAGAGCAGCTTTCCAAATCGATCTTGTTACAGTTACTAATATTTAGACTGTTTATATTATTAAAGGTAAAATCAGTCGTGCTACGACCAGAATAACTGTCAGCTACATGTGCTTAGTTTGTTTAGGCCAGTACTGTTTCCAACTGTCTGCGGTTGCACGTGTGTAACGAACAATAATAATAATAATAATAATACTTAGAAGAAATAAACAAACAAACAAATAAATAAATAAAGTTAGATCAGTGTAATCTGTGATCTGTTCTTGCTCTCTAAGACGAACACGATCGATTACCGAGCAATCGAGCAATAGCTGAAAGTCCACCATACTCTAACTTTGTCTCGTTTTTGACCACTTTTTGCGTTTTATTGTCCGAAATTCCAGCGAGATGGGCACTGACCTGCACTTCTCCTCCCGTCGGTCGCCCGTTGTGTGTTTGCACGGCTGTGTGGCATCCAGCCAGCCGCTGGCTTCAGCTGTGGGACTCGGTGAGTGAAAGAGCCTTCATTTACAGCAGGACGGAGACAACGTGACCTCTCCGAAGAAGTACCACACATGCCATGAAGTCAACGCTGGCCAGTACTTCACTTATTTCTGCTGAATAGAATATAAAACAAATACACATGTAACAGCTGCGTGGGTACACAAATGCCATGTACCTACTGCAAAGCACGGTGGTGGAGGGGTCATGGTTTGGGCTGCTTACATGCAGTATAATGACTGGACAATGATGTCATTGTCTGGCAGAATATAGCCACATCAAATGTGATGTATTCTGTCTGACAGCACAGATTGATCAACATTGGCTCATGTGACAGGAACTGTCAAAGTCTGCACCTCAACCCAGCTGAAGTGGGAGTGGACGACTGATGTGTGTGAAACAACGTTGTGAAGAAGTTTCTCCACACTGATGTGAGAGACCAGTAACAGTATGCAGAGAATGACGACAGTTCATAGAAAGTGTACTAACGAGTGTATTAACACTTCTGTGACTGCAACGGGCCAAAATATGCCCGAAAGAGCAATGCTCCTGTTATATAACGACCGGTTTAAGGTGATGGGTGTGTGTTTGTGTCCAGACGTCCTGAAGCGTGGCGGCAACGCTGCAGATGCAGCCGTGGCTGTAGCAGCAGCTCTCGCGGTAACGGAGCCTTGCAGCACCGGTCCTGGTGGTGATGCTTTCTGCTTGTTCTACAATGCAGACACCGGGGAAATCAGAGGGATTAATGGCAGGTGGAGGCACCTCTGATACCTTTTCATTCTTAACCTCCTCATACAGAGACATTATTTTCACTTTTCTCTGTGTCCTCAGCGGTCGCTCCCCTCAAGCTCACACCCTCGACTTCCTGGAAGGGCGTGGTTACACTGCCGAGGCCCCTCCTTCAGATTTTGATGCTTTGAACGTTACTGTACCAGGAGCCCCTGCGTGCTGGTGTGAAGCTGTACAGCTGTTTGGAAGTCACAAGGTCTCCCTGTTTGTCTAAATACACAAACACTGCTGCAGGTCTTCAGCAACCGAAAGCTCATTTTATGTAATCATTTACATGATATAAACATTTAAGTATAAACACTACGAAAGTAAACATGGTGACAAGCCAACACACACACTTTGAAGTGAGAGTTTTGACTCTGAATATAAACAAATTTAGGGAAAATTATTATTGGGTTCTGCAGATGTTTCCTTTAATTGGTCAAAGCTGCAGTAACTTTGCCATTTAAGGCAGAACTTCTGCAGGTCCTTGAAAACATGAGCAAAATCTTAAAAACGCAATCTTCCACATGGTCCCATTCCTTCTACTTTTAAGTCAGGAAGGTTTCATTCACATAAGGCGATCAAAAAAAACAACAGTTTTCAGTTAAATGAACCATATTCATTTAAAATTTCACTGACACAAGTTGAAATCTTGACTTAGGGAAGATCATTAATAGATTGCTAATTGGAATAAACAATGAGCTGTAACCATCATCTCAGGAGAAATGACACTTTACATGATAATGTGCTTTTATGAATGTAAGCACCGTATCTGTACCGTTGTTATAATTGTGTTCTTGAGCCTTGACATTTTTTTTTTTTTGAGCAATTAGTCAATTAAATATACATTTTAAAAATTTTCAAAGAAAACCGACTTCTTCTATTGAGACAGTTTATGGTGAAAATCAGCCGTTTAACCAGTTCATGTGTATTTTTTCAGATTGCAGAAGGGATACGGTATCACGAGTGGAGTGATGAATTAACGTCATGGCTAAACCTTTCCATCCTGGAACTGCAGAGTTGAAACGTGTCAGACATTTAGGGAGGATGCACTGTGGTGCAGCAGAGGATTTCCAGCTGTAATGTGTTTGATCAAAACACGGAGCGGCGGTCAAAATGGCAAGCAGAGCAATGAATGACAAGCAAAAGACAAGACCCGCAATACCAAACCAGTGTGAAACCAGGTAAAATAGGTTTCCAAGTTCATTCTAAAGAGGAATAATATCTTTAAAACCGGAGTCCAGGACTCCAAAGGCAAATCTGACCAAGGAGCAGATACGAGGATGGGTAATCAGTTAACTTCACGGTGCTGAAAACACCAGTCTGGACTCAGAATAATACACAAACTCACCAGCAAATACCCACAACCATGATACCTCACCTTTTGTCGGTGGGAGCAGGAACAGGACCCTGAATTTGATGAGTGAAGATTGAGGGATCTAGTGTATTTTGTCTTACGGGATCTTAAAAGTACTGCGCTGTTTTATGCTGCACCACACTCTCACAAATAAATAACGGTAATAAAATTGTATTTATTTTTCCTCTCACTCGGAAACACTTATGGAAAACAAGTACATCGGTTCTGGTCTGTGTGTTTTCCCTCCTGACACAATGACTCAACCCTTCTAGCTCAGAGGCGTTTCCTGGAATGAGCTTCCTCTGCTTTTTTCTCCAGCTGTCCTTGCAGGAGGTCCTGAGTGGGGCGGTGGATCTGGCAGAGGTGGGGTTTCCTGTCGCCGAGGTAACATCTTACCACTGGGCGAAATGGGTGGCTGCTCTGACGGATGCTGGGAAAGAACTGGGTGGAGACTTGCTGATTGATGGTCATGCACCCAAATGTGGACAAGTATTCAGAAACGGTGCACTGGCTAGAACCCTAAAGGTAAAAAACACTACAAGCACCACATAATAGTATGTGTCTTTTGAGGGGTAATGGACCATTTCCCCCAAAACTCCTGATTTTCAGAGCAATATCAAATCTGATTTTTATATCTGTGGTTCTCGAACCTTTGCTGTCATGCCTCCTTTTGGACGTGGAAAAATCTCCAGAAGACCCCCTTGTTTACCATATTTCTTTTCAGTGAATTTGAGTTAAAAACCACGACAACCATGGCCATTTCCCTAATGTCTCTTAGTAATTCAGTGTTTTGATTAAAACAAACAATAAAAATGTCTGTGAGATTTTTTCCACTAGTTTGGTCCGTCAGACTGATTTTTAAAAAAACAAAGTGCAACAAAGACAGCGAAATTGGCCACCAGCTTCTTCAGCAGATCTCCGCCGAAATACTGTAGCTGCAGAGCTGCCGGCAAATGTTTACGGCGCAAAATCCAGTTTCACGTGTTGACTCAGTGGCGAAATGAAAAAATGACTGCGTTTGGCCAGTTTGGCCGATGCTGCGGCAGAACAAATGGCTGATTGCTTGGTAAGTGCTGTGGCGTGACCACGACAGGTGAGGGAGTGATAACGGCGACCCATTGGCTGTTGTCGCATTGAACGCTCCTGGGAGCGAAACGTTGCTATATCCCATAGCTGAAATGATTTGTCTCTTTTTTCCAAATACTCTCATGTGAACCTGTCACCTTGATTGTCTACTTGTGTGTGGGTAATGTAATATTTATAAAACTACCCTCATTCAGTAGTTTCCTGTCAATGAAATTTCACTCAAACTATGGCTGAGGTCACCGAGGGGCCACGTGAGTGTATCTTTGTCCGCGTCTGCGTCACCACTAAAATATGAATGGACTAATTCTTTCCTGCACTACTTCATCAAACACTAATTTGCAATATTGCAGGAAAACAGTAAAGTGCGTCCAGTAAAGCTGCTCTCACACGTATTCACACACGCCTCATGTGTCGGGGACGTCGAAACAATAGCAATGACCTCAGCCTCATAATGGAGGCTCATTCCAACGTGATGACGGTTTGTCGCTTCCTTAATCATACATGTACACGTTCCAATTCATCTGATAACTGATGAAACGTGATTCAGAGCAGCGGCCAGCCCTTTCAAACTCTGGACTAACTATCATGTTGCACTTTAAAAGTTCTTGAAAATACAAAAAAATGTAAAAGCAAGTTAATTTGTACAAGACAATTTAAATAATCACTGTGTGGTTCACTGGTTTAACAGCTGATTACAACTTATGCCTAACTGCTGCACAAATGGACATACCAACAGGAGCTTGGTGAACATGGTAAACCAGCTTTCTACCACGGCAGAGTGGCCCGAGCCATCGTTGATGTTATCAGTCAGAATGGAGGGGTCATGACCTTGGAGGACCTCAGGAGCCATGACAGTGAGGTCATAGACCCCATAAGCACGGAGTACAAGGTCAGCAAGGAGAGAAGCTTATCATATCTGTGTTTTAGTAACATGGTCAGTGAGGTGAATGCCTTTGTTGCATGTTCAGGGCGTGCGTCTGTGGGAACTTCCTCCCAACAGTCAGGGACTGGCCGCCCTGCTGCTGCTGAACATCCTGGAGAACTTCACTGAAATTAAAGGTAACCACAGTCACTCTGGAGATGTTGACATGAGATGCACCGGTTTCAAATGTTCAGCAGAAATCTGCGGAAGTGGATGAACTGAATTTCACCCAGAATCTATTTTTACAACACAATCGGGGTGGCTCCAGTGAACCGAGGTCTCCCAGCGGTTATAAATCCAAAATGTAGACGTGGATCTACTTTTTATTTTCCAGACAGAACTCAGCTGTATATGCTGTTAAGCGTCATGGCTCATCATGACCCTTTAGGGGCATTTTTGTTAAATGTGTACTAATCTTACGCATACTGTTGACCCTTCTACAGTTGTTCCATCAACAGAAGCTTGCTCATTTAAGAAAACAACGATAGACATGAAAGTTTGACTCACGATGCCAACCCAGTGCCAGATTCATTACTCCACCCTGCAATATTTAGATGAATCAGATGAGATACCCCTCTGACCTGGAGGAACGTTCATGCCTCAGGTCATTAGGGCCAATAAGGTGTTTGTCATATACTTATATATAATACACTGTATTATATATATATATATTATATATTGCTGATACAGAAGAAATAAGAAGAAACTAGAGAGGATTTTACAAGTTTGTGAACCTTATCTTTTCTCTTGTACACTGTTGTCTCTGAAAGGTCTTTCAGTTAAATGCTTAATTGTCTTTAAAAAATCATATGGAGTGATTTAATGTGCAGCAAATGTGCAACTGTATTTCACTAAGAGTAAAGAGCAACACACAGGAGGTCTTGCAGCACATTTTTATCTGTTTTTTGTTAGGATTTCTCAAAATGACCAGGTTACATTTAATAAAACGTAGAGATTAGCTGTATATGATGACTTGGTTGAGCTCTTCAAACTGTGTGGTAGGAATTTAGCTTTGGATAGGACAGGAATAAAAAAAAAAAAACATCTTCTGCATCTTCATCCCTAAAATCTTATTCCGTAATTTCAGCGCTTCTTCTCCTTCACACTCACACACCAGTCAGCTTAATCAAAGGACTGTGACAGAGTTTTATGTGCACTAATATGTTTCCTGTCTGTGTGTCTGGAGCTGTAGGACATAATAGTTCTGACTACATCCATGTGTTTGTGGAAGCTGTGCGATTGGCAGTGACAGATGGTCTGTGTTACCTTGGTGACCCAGCCCACGTGACCGTCCCTTTGGAAACCTTGCTGGACAAAAGCTACAGCCGCCAGCGAGCACAGCACATCAGCATGGACAGGTGTGTGTTTCCGTTTGTGTGTGTATGTCGGTGCCAGTGTGTACCAGTGGTTCTCTGTTGACTTTAGATAGGACTGTAAACTCTTACTTCCCCAGACCTTTAATGCCCATCACTTACATACGCGGGGTGCGTGGCTGTATGTTTTGGAAACAGTGTGTATTCACTGGTTAGTCTTACGGACTTTGAACAATGGGACTTTATTAGTTTTAAAACAAACAGACTATAAAAGTTAAAAACAATGTCATAACCTGTTAACATGCACTAATGCATTAACGCAAACAGCTTCTCTGTGGTGTTAAGGGTTTAGGACTTTTCTTTTACACAAAATATTAAGTGTTTACAAAATATTACTGAGCCGAAAAAACAGACTTTTTTTTTTTTTTTTGGCCCCAGATTTAACCAAATGCTATATCTAGTGATATACACAGCTTTCTCACCATTTGTGTTCAGTTTGACACGCTCAACAAGCTCCGAGTAGAGCTGCTGCTCCTTCACATCGAGAGGAGTCAGCTGAGGTGGCTTGACGCCTCCCTAGAGACGTGTTCCAGGCATGTCCCACCGGGAGGAGACCCCGGAGAAGACCCAGGACACGCTGGAGAGACTGTCTCTCCAGCGTGTCCTGGGAACCCAACATCTTCTTATTACGCTGTTTCTGGCAGCAGCTCCAAACTTACTTACTTGGGTTTCTTTTGACATAACACTCAAAATGTGAACTTATTTCTTCCTCAATTATCTACTTGTTTGTTTTGATAAATGTGCAGGACCATGGAGGGGTTGGAGCCCGGCCAGATGACAGGAAGCGACACGGTTTATTTCTGCGTGATTGACAGCCAGGGAAATGCGTGTTCATTTGTCAACAGCACCTACATGGGCTTTGGGACCGGACTGGTCCCCCAGGACTGCGGATTCTCTCTACAGGTCTGAAAGTGCAGAAAGAGGATGCTTTCATCATCTGTGCTTGATGATGATAATGTTGACGATGTTGTTCCTTTTTCATTGAAGCGTGTCATTCAGAATACCTGGCAATAAACAAAATAGAATAAAAGTTACAGCAATGAAAAAAAATAAGTAAACTATGTACAAGACAGAACCAATATTTGCAGACATGAGGACATCACACAAATATTCAACACTCTGCGATTGTTCAAAGTTCAGCAGAGCAAACTGTCTCTGTGTGTCTCTGTGTCTCTGTGTAGCACCTACCAGACAGCAGAAGTTTAAAAAAGTTAGTTGCAGTTTGAATTTGTCCTGTTTTGTGGCCGATCCAAACCAGAAGGCGATGGAGGCGCACAGGACTGACTGGATGAAGGTGATTATCAGCTCCTGGGGCAGGCTAAACTTCCTAAACTGCCCCAGGATGTACGAGCTCTGCTGCGCCTTCGGACAGAATATTTAAATCAAGACTTTGAATCATCAACATCAGGGGCTATAAAACAAAAATCAACATAAAGGAAGATGTAGAAAAAAAAGTGGTGCAACGGTTAAAACAGTGCACACCACAGTTACCAGGCAGAGAACTAAGACAACCAATGTTCAAGTTGTCTTTCTCCCTTTCCTGGTGTAACATTAAAACACAGGAGAAGGCGGTCTTCCAATTTGTATGTGAAGCCAAGACTAAGAGCTCATGTTTCACATTTTCATATTTTATCAGCCTGCTTTACATGTTAATATTTCTTTATTAGAGCCGGATGAATAGCTTCCTTATGTTGTGTCCATGTTTATGTCATTTGAAAAAGAAAACACTTTTACTTTTTCAATTAAAACGTGTTACCTATCAGGACATAGTTATATATTCTGGTTGCTGTGAGGTTTTATAACCGGGTAAATACAACGGCACATAACAAAGTAAAACACCATGTGTTGGAAGTGTTGGAAACAAATCGTGATCATCAGAAATCATGACCACTTCTGTAAAGTAAAGGTGTTGTATCACAATAGGTAGGAAAGACATTATCAGTGACCATAGAGGTGCAATTCTCTCTTCCTATCAGTCTGGGAAGGGTTATAAGGCTATTTCCATTCCGTCTTCAGTGAGGAAGTCACTCAGTCAGGCCATGCATCTCCAAGAAAACCTGCCAAAAGTCCAAGTGCTCCACCTCAGGCTCCACAGGCCTCAGTTAGAATTTCCAGTCTTTTACTCTAGAAAAAAAACTGTTCACGCGTGGTTTGTTTGGGAAGACCTCTAGGACTAAGTCTCATCTATTCATTTTATGTGATGTAATCTTATTTCACACCTCACTAAAAGAGCTTAAAGCAAAAAAGGTCAGGACTGAATAATAAGAATGAATTTCTTTCTGCTTTGCCTCATCACGACATCACAATGACGGTTATTTTTCCCTCTTGCAGAATCGTGGCGCCAACTTTTCTCTGCGTCGCGGCCACAACAACTGCATAGCTGGGGGAAAGCGGCCATATCACACCATAATACCAGCACTCCTCACCGACTCCAGGACCGGTTCACAGAAACCACAACTTCTGGCAGCGCTGGGGGTGATGGGAGCTTTCATGCAACCGCAAGGACATATCCAGGTACACAGACACGAGACTGGCGGGAAGAGGTAGACCAGGAAATGCAGGAAACTTGCACTGTTGCACTATTCTTCACACACTTCAAACACTGAATTATTATTTTTGCACTCGGACTTTATAATATCTTTTTAATTTCTTGCTGGACTCACATGGCAGCCACATTAACTTGAACATACCTTTCTGGATCTGTTTTTCTTTGTACTTTTACAACATCCCATTAACTGGTCCTGCTTTTGTTTTAAGTTGTTATTGAACATGTTGGAGTTCGGCATGAATCCTCAACAGGCTCTGGACGCACCGAGAGTCTTCGTGCAGTATGACCACAAAAGTATGCCTTTTATCCCTTTCACTTATCTACAAATTCAATTTATGTTTAGTTGTCATTATATTAGTTTTATGTAATAACACCATATTTGAATAAACACGATGCATGTGAATTAAATTATTTCAAACTATCTTTACCTTACTTAAAAATAATAATAATTATTTACTCTATAAATATTAAGCTTTATGTTTACAATGAAATTCACGATGTTTCATGTAAAAATGCACTCAGATGTTGCTTTGTACTTCATTACAGTCGGGTTTGTGGCCAGGATAACTCTTTAAGTGTTTTGTCTTGTAATCTCTGCACACTGTGAGAGTTTTGTGGAAAAAAAAAACCAACAAAAACTTGTTTCATGAGGCACAAAGAAAAACTGTATAAATGTATTGTGGGTAATGTGTTCGCAGCTGATCAGTGGTGGGTTCATCTGGAGGAGGGAATCCAGGCGGAGGTGGCGGAGGAGCTGAGGAGACGAGGCCACCGAGTCAACTGGCCGGTCACAGGTACTGCGTTTATGTTCAGAACCGCTATCGCGACTGCTTTGTGTTTGTTACATGCTCTTTTATTTAAAGAGGAAAACAAAAAATGATCAAAACCATGAAGAACACCGTTTTGATTTAAAAGTGTTTGCACCTCGCTTTGCAGCTAAAAGTATCTGAGTTTAAGTTTTCTATTTGTTTTAAATACACATTCCCGCACATGTATCTCCTTACGCAGTTCAGGAATCACATCAGTTGTTATATTGATGCACAGCATCGTAACGTCCACAAACAACAGTACAATTACAAAACCAAATTATTGCATTAAATTAGTGTCATTAGACCCCAGTTTCCGTAACACCTCTGTCTTCCAGGATCTTTGTGTTTCTTCCTGTTCCCTCACCCGCCTGGACAGGAATATTAACCAGATGTTCAGTATTTATGCCACCTGTGAACTTACCTCATTGCTGAAAGTTACCTCACTATGTCACTGGTTCAAGGAGCGTTTGTCTTTTTTTTGTGCTACAGATTTACATAAGTTTGTACACCTTCTTTTAATCCCATGTTTTGTTTGTTTTGTGTGTGTGTATGGGTGTGTGTGTGTGTGTAAAAGCATAATAAAACTCATCTGATTGTCTGATTGTTTTATTAGGCAAATATATCCTGAGATGACCGAAATTATATGATGCTTTTCACATTAGATCCACTTTTAGCAGTAAAAACTTGAAGTTGTTGTTCCCCATGTGACTTTACCAGCCTCTCACTTCGTTATTGAGTCGTTTGAGTTTGTTCTTCTGTACTCTGTTGCTTCTCTTCATTGAGGTTGTTCCATATTTGTTTATGCAACTACGAACTCTTTGAGGTCTCACCACAACATTTCAGTTGGGCTGAGGTGTGAACTTTGACCAGGCCGCTCCAAACCAACTAATTCTTTTTTTTTTTTCAGCTTTTGATTCGCTGCTGTGATTCGTATCATTGTTGTGTTGCATCAACCGAGCTTTAGCTGTCGGACAGATGGCTTCACTCCAGTTAACAGAGAACCTCACAGTCCAGTGACTATGAGGATCGGATGCAGTTATGCGAATATCACATGTGCCTTCATGTTTATTTTAAACACATAAACATCTGGTTTTATAAAGGTTTGCACACCTGCTGATAATCAGTTCATCGAGAGTTGATGATTAGCAGCACCTGGCTGAAGTGAACCCTCTTAAATCCTTTTGGAGCAGTAAGGGGGTACTTCATATTCCCCAATATTTAGTTTTTCTTTTGGCTTCATTAATGTTTAATAAATAATGCAACGGTCATAAAGGTCTCTGGTTCTATATGCTTAATACTAAAACCCACAGCAATCAGATTTGACCAAAATGAAAAGAATAAAGGAGACTGTACTAACTTTTGCTGGTTGTGATACATGCGCCATGCTGTAACCACCATCACCCTTCAAACTGAACTGCTGCTGGCATGATTTCTAGTATCAACTGTGAATAATGATAGTGATGTAGACGGTTGGTCAAAAACGGCTCCAAAGGTTAATTTTCTGTGTTTTTTTTTTATTACCACACACAGGCCACGAGAGGTCTCAGTTTGGGCGGGGTCAGATCGTCACGGTGGGGGACTGGTGGAATCCGTCTCAGGCCAAGTGTCCCTCCAGAGTGCTGTGGGCCGGATCGGATCCCAGAGCAGACGGATGTGCTCAAGGATACTAGGAGCATATGAGGACATTGTCCTCTAAATCATGCGGCTTTTATTTTTTTCGGTGATCTTGTTAATAGTGCCTTATGTCGTCATGTCAGTGCTCAGAACTAGTTCCAGTGGTATGCTTACAGATCACACACATTTACTGGATGTGATCTGTGGCCAACGGCAGAAACAGAACATATCAATAAGTGAATTAGTTTAACTTTCCATTGTTTAGATGAAATTAGCTTTGGATATTGCAAAAAAAAGTGGTGAAATCTGTGTTATTTCTCAGGTTACTTAGTTCAGCAAGAATTCATACACTTTTCAAAAAGGTATTAATTTCTGTCATCCAGTTTGATGGAAATGTCTGATCTTTTTTTTACAAACAATTTCCCCGACATCTTATTAAATATGTTTGTCTCATTCTTTTGTTAAAATACCACAGAGAGAGAATACAACTCCTTATTTCAGCCGTGTCTTCGCACCTTCTGTCCAGCTGAGTGAGCCACTCCTCTCCACACTCGTCTTCTACGAGGAGTGTCGAGGAGTGTCGAGGAGTGTACTTCAGCGGAGACTACACTCCACAACTATGCAAACACATTCTGGACAGTTACGCTCACTTACACACACACACACACACCAAAGCAAACTTGGACTGCCTGACACCAAAATAAAAACTGTAGACTTTAATCTCTTACACTTCAGATTTCCCTCATCTGCAGCTGAGCCATGGACCGAGTCTTCAGGTGCCACACGTGTTGCATTTTGTGTCCCACATACTTTCTACTGAACATTTACCCAATAAAAAGACGTTTTTCTGCTTTGGTTTGTACTTTCTGCTGCTGTGGGATTATAACGTGTTATGTTGAATAACCATGTTTATGTTTTAAAGTATTTGATTGAGCAACGCAAAGCCTGATAAAAGCAATGCCCCTGGATAAGAGCCGCAGCTGTTCGGCTGTGTTAACGATGATGGCATCAGCTGAGCACCTCGATGCATTGATCGCTGGAGATTTCAATCACAGCTATGCAACAGTTTGTCTACTGATTTTAATCATGTTTTTTTAATCTGTATTTCTTTAACTATATAAATACATATTCCCTATATTTATACTGCAACTAGAACAAGTGTTGTTAAATTTAATCCAGTTAATTTAAGTATTGAAATGCTGAGCAGCAGATATAAATGTTGAAGTAAAACAGCCAGCCGGCTGCTTTAAAATCACTTTATAAAGACTCTGCTATCAACACATTCCTGTGTATTGTTTTTTCCTCCTTAGATACATTCAGTTGTTTACCTTTTTAGATGGATTAAATAACATAAGGGAATTTAGAGTTTCCAGTGTCTGACTTTTAAAAAATAAAACAAAAATAAATAAGAAAACACCCATTTCCTGGTAGGGATGCAAAAAAAAAAAAAATGATTACACAATGTACTGACAGGAAATGATTAGATGTTCTTTCTTTCTTAAATTAACTACATTAACTGCTGATGAGAAATTCCTTTTGACAGAAAAGCAAAAACAACGAAAAAAAGCAGCTGCAAAGGTTTTCCATTTCCTGCATCTGTCGTTTTACTTTTTAGAGTGAAGAAACTTAAAAATATGCTCTTGAGTACAGTAAAGGGGATAATTGTTTTGCCTTTCCTAACTCTTTAGATATTTCAAACATCATTTTCATTGCATGTGGGAAAAGTTTTCGTCTTGTTTTTTTTGTGTCTGTTGGTTGTTCTCTGTCCTTCAATTCAATTCAATTCAATTCAATTTTATTTATATAGCGTCTATTACAACACAAGTTGTCTCTAGGCGCTTTCCAGAGACCCAGAACATGACCCCCGAGCAATTATTACATAAACAGCGGCAGGTAAAAACTCCCCTAGTGGAAGAAAAACCTTAAGCCAAACAGTGGCAAGGAAAAACTCCCCTTTAAGAGGGAAGAAACCTTGAGCAGGACCTTCAGCGTATCACATCAAGAGGAAACATGAATTAAGAGGTACGCAAATGAGATAATTCAGTCTGAAAACGTGTTGGTAAACAGCTTGTTAACCACGTGTACGCAGTAGCTTACTGTTCACATATTTCCCACTTCACACACAAACCTCTCGATGTTGGACTTTGTTTCCGAGTTGATCTCCTTAAAGCTCCAATCCCACCCTTGTACCACCGTTTACTTGCATAAAGAGCCATCTGTCCTTTCACCCCGGCGCAGCTCCTGATTTACACAACTTAATCAATGCAGCTGGCTGGCCAAGCTCTTTAATGCTCGGTTCCAGCTTACGTTACAGTTTATCTGGATGTGTTGTGCTCCGGCTGGGTTATGAAACAGCTCACAGCGTGTGGAGTCCCTGAAAACACACATGCACACAAAACGTCCCTCTGTTTGTCTGACAGGCACTTTTAGAGGACATGTTGTGCCGTATTGCCCTAAATATACCTGTAGAGCTGTTGTGTCATCACAACCTCAGAAAAAAATTCAAATGCACTCTCCCTTCAAGTTGTTGTTGGTATTTACAAAACAAAACAAAAAAGGAAAATATCTTTAAATTGCTGGATGTTATGCAGGTGCCACGGTCCAGTTTACTCACGTGAATTGTAATCGATATTAAGTTATTCTGTAGATATTTTTCGTTTAAAGAATTGAGTGATTTTCTTTTACAACAATATATATTTTAGAATGTAAATACATTGATAAACAAATGATTGTGCATCCAGATGTTGAAACTGAATTTGAAACAAAAGGCTTTGCACCATGAGGCAGCAGAGCCATTTAGAAGAGATCTTTTATTCTTTACAGCGCACCTTTCCTGTAAACAAAGTTTTAACTGGCAGCCGCGAGTGTCATGTGTTGTATATACACATGACACAGTAAATCACCAAACCAATATCTACGCAGTGCAGACAGAAGGGATTAGGAAAAATATGTGCCGAGTATGTATTTAAACGCTTAAGCGGCTGTTATGACCGAGTCACTTGGAGGGAAATGAAATGTTTAGAGAGCTCTGTTAGGGTCTGTGTGATCCTGCTGTCCAGGAGTCTGTGGAAACCCGGCTCACTGGTGGGATTTCTGTTTTCTTTTCTAGATTTGTAGTCAACCTCTCTGCGGCCGCTGGTCAGCCCCCTTCCTGTGAGTGTTTCCTCATGCACATTGAGACATGGTGGCCCCCCAACGAAAGGAGGATTTCTCCAGCTTTTACCCCCCCCCACCCACCCCCCACACACACACACACACACCCATACACTTCTTGTCATTTCTTCCTTTTTTTTTGGTGCTGGCTCCCCAGCTGTTATGACCCTCTGTTGCCATTTCCCTCCTCTCTTTCTTTCTCTTGCCCTTCCCTCCTTAGCTCATTCGAGCCCCGTCTTCTCCTCCCTGTGCTCGTGGTTGTGTTTTTGCCTGAAGAATGTGTTGTTCAGTGGGTTTTGCCCGCTCCTTGGGCCTGGCCCTGTTGCCACTGGCCCTCTGCTGCATCGTGGCGAATCTGCTGCTGCTGTTTCCAATGGGTCAAGTCACCTACATCCAGCAGGACCGGCTGGCCAGCTACACCTGGTACTTTGGTGGACTAGGAGGTGGGGGGCTGCTGGTGAGTAAACAGCTGTCATTATATGATGAAACTGATTATTTATCATAATAATGTATTTGAAAGATTGTACTATGGAGTCATTGTGAAACCAAATAGTGAATACTAAGCTTTGTTCAGATTCCTGGTACTCACTCATGTGACTAGTGATACATATAAATAACTGCATACTGCACACTCATCATTTTCTGTGATAATGAGCGTTTCCACATTTATCCTAAACCAAACTTGGCATAATATAACCATTTGTTAAAACCTAAGTACCTGCTTCCCCTTAACTTCATCCACTCTAATGTTGCTTTTGATATTGCTCTGTTTTAAGCAACGTAACATCCTGTTGAATGTCTGAATTTCTGTTTCAGATACCCCACCCCCACGTTTAAAAAAAAGATTCTTTTTTTTTGAAGGCTAAACAATTCCTAACATTTAGTAAGTTGTTTATTGATACTATTTCCTGGCGTTACACATTATTGTCCAGTTTCAGCTGCTTGTATGGGTGTGGGTTGCTGCAGCCCAGTCCATCCGACCAGTTTCTACACTTCCTTCATTCATGTTTAAGGTTGGAGGGAACTTAAACGGTATTACCACTGAGTATAAACCAAGAATAACTGAATATAACTATTTACTTTTCAAATAATATTAAATATTTATACATCATAATTAGTCTTTTCTGGAAATATTGACCGTTTATTTATTTTACAACTAATTACAATTTATGAAATGAAAAGAAAAGTAAACTAAGTTATTTAAATGTCAACAGACTGAGATATTTATCTGGTATTGACACATATACCGTTTTTTTTCTTTTCTTTTTTTAACATAATTTGAGTTTAGCCTAAATTGAGGTAACGGTGGATCTTTGTTGAAGGACTAGAACATTAGTGACAAGACAGAAATTGACCAAAACTAACTGCGATGAGATTCACTCCACATGTGGAACCAAATTTCAAACAAAATGAATGAAATTCTTTGAAAGGAATTGAAGCATGTGACACTGAAAGTCTCCTCTCATCGACCTCTGCCGATAAAATCACTTAAATGAGCTTCACAGTCACTGAAGGCAAATGTCACATCCTTTCCTGCCATTTGAAATAGTAGTATATATATATATATATATATATATATATATATATATATATATATATATATATATATATATATATATATATATATATATATATGGGGGAAGTTGTTTCTCTTTCTCTTCCAATGCCGTTCAGCCTGACTGAGTTTGCACTTGTTCGTTGAGAACAATAGTGTGTAGTACAAATCCACAGATAATCCGTCTGCTCTGCAGGCTGCTGATCTGATGGGTTTATGTTCTACTGAGCAAAAAAGAGCAGTTCCTTTTATGGCGCAACAGAAGGGAGATTGTATTTTTTTTTCAGATAAGATTAAACTTATTGACCAGCAGAGGACTTGTGGAGTGAATGTGGAACTTTTATCTCTAAATTATTTAGATTCTTTTGGTTTATATGTTGTCTGAGTGTTAAAAACGTGGACTTGTTACACCTCAGTATGAGGATGTTGTGAAAAAAAAGGATGCAACAACAAATAAATATTAACCTGCATATTCCACTTGTAGGTTTGCTAAATCAGACATTTTTTTCTTTCCACTTGTGTAAGTTTGATGTTATTTAACTAAATGTATAATAATAAAATTAATAAATAATAAACTAGAAGAAATACAAGACGGCAACGGTCCCCGTTCCTTAAAACTTAAACCGGTTTGAACCATTAACATCCTGTTTTTATGTCCAGAAGATGATTCTTAAAATTTAGGAAGCTGATCTGAAACGTAAAATATAAACTCATTTACTCTTTATTAATGTTAAGATGCTGTTTCAAAATAAAAGTCTTCTAAAAGGAGCGAGCTTCACACAATGGCTTAAATGTCGAGTTGAAATCATTTCCTTTTACTGCCGAAGTCCATTGGTGTTAATCTAAAACTGACGTGGTGTTTAGGTGTTTTTGTTGTGTCATTAACAGTAACCGCCTCTCTGACAGCACAGGAGTCCCCTCAGCTAAAAAAAAAACCTGCCTCTTTAAGAGTTTCATGGTTGACTATATCTGTATTTAAGTTTTTGTCCCCCTTCACTGGGGAATACATATATCAGGTATTTTTTTCCCTCTTTGGCCTGTTTGTTACTTTGTGAAAATGACAGAGAGCCAGTGAGTCAAAGAGCAAACTAAACTCCTCTGAGAGTAATCTATCTTTAGCCCTCTCCCTTCCCCACTACTTTTTCCCTCCCCTCTTCCTTTCTTACTGTCCACTTCCGTGTGTGTCGTCAATCTCTCCTTCCTGCGTTAGGGTGACATCCTGGATGTGCAGCTTTTCTTTGATCTTTTCATGTTTGTGAGTTTGTAAAACCTCAGAAAGCTTCCCTTCATCTGTGAAGCTGTGACCTAATGTCTTTGAGAGGGAGACACAGCAACACAGGAAGGAGGAGGGGGACAAAAAGAGGGGAGAAAGGATGATAACAGGATAAATCTGTGAAACAAAAGGACGCATGACTGCAATTATTTTCCAGGAAATAGTATTGAGTAATACTATGAGATATACGACTAAAGTATTGCATTAGAGTAAATCCTATACAGTATTTTGTCCAGCAATAATTAAGTAAGACAGTATTGTAATGTTTTGGAAAGGTGGTCCTTACATTTTTCAGTTAGTTTGGATCTGGTCAGAATAAAAAAGGAGCCACATTGTCAGTTTTGTTATCATTAAATGTTGTGGAAACCTTAATGACCCTACGTCTTAGTTTTGTAAGCAGTAAAAAAATCTTACTTTGTTATTATTGTTATCATAATAAATACAATTTGGCATAGATGTGGTAGTTTTCAGTAAGTCTCACGTCCGACTGATACTGACAGAAGTGTTGATGGTGTGTGAGTCTGTGTTAAACAAGTTTTAATGCCCCAAAACGACACCCGTAAAGACGATGCATCGTTTTGACTGTTTTCTGAAAAACAGTCAAAAACTGTCGTTTTGACTAACTAATCAGATCATTGTATCTCCTTAGGATTTGGTCCTATATGAATACCATGCCTTGTTGCTGATGTTAATACTGGCTTTTTTCATTGTTTCCTTTTTGATGTTATGGGGATTTGAACAATATTTCTGAAGTTCTTTTGAGACATGTTACTTATTTTTAGGCCGTATAAGTAAAACAAATTAACTTGGGTTTAATGGGCAGCAAAGGTATTACAATAAGCAGTATTGGTAACTTGAAAAATATATAATAATGTACAAAAACCTTGTAATTTGTCACTGATGACATTAATTGACCAAATAAAAATATAGATAAGAGGAAAGTGCTGTTGTTCAGAAATGGCAACGAAGGAACAAACTTTTCTGTCTTTCCAGATGCTGATTCCAGCTGTGGTCTTCATAACTCTGGGGAAATGCAGCTGTTGTTGGAATGAGAGCTTAATGGTAAGAGACACTTTAAAACAAGTTCAGTATGAGCAGTCATGTTAGCCGTCATGTCTGAGTTATGTTTTGAACTTCTCTTTCCTGTTCTTAAATATAGATTTTTTTCCTCCCCTTCCAATAGTTCTGTTGTTTCACTACCATTGTTTTATTTTCCCACCAGTGGGAGAATAAACTCTAAAGTTATCATTAAGCCAGCCAACACTGCGTGCTTGTGAGCTAGAGTGCTCATGCTAATCCAGCTCCGATCATTCAACAAGGGTTTTATTGTGTGGTAACACAGAACAAAGTAAGCTTGGATAACACCATTCAAGCCACATGCACAGCTGCAGTGTGCATGTGCGTCTGCAGCACCTGCCTCAGTAGCTCAAGCATGAAATAGATAAGTGAAACAACTACAGTTAATTCATACAGACAGAAAGTTACAGAAGTGGACATTCAGAAAGGCATCCAAACATGTGCTCGCCCCTTTAAAAAAAAAAAACTCTGCGTGTGTTGATGCTTCCCCACAGATGTGTGGGTCGGCGTTTGCAGCTGTCATCGGCCTCGTGGGCTCCACTTACTGCTTCATCATATCAGGGTTTGCGTTGATACAAGGCCCCCACTGCTTCACCTCCTTCGGGTGGAACTATCCCTTTGCAGACCAGGGCGGCAGGTAAGGACAAACTTTACTGAGGCGAAAGAGGGGTCACGCATGTGCTCATTCTCTAAGCCTTTGTAGCCCGCTACTGTAATTATGAATTCATCATAACAATAAAATGCCAGGAAAGAACTCTGGTTAGTTTGTAGTGCCATCCATCCATCCATCCATCCGTCCGTCCATCCATCCGTCCGTCCATCCATGCGTCCGTCCATCCATCCATCCGTCCGTCCATCCGTCCGTCCGTCCGTCCATCCGTCCGTCCATCCATCCATCCATCCATCCATCCATCCATCCATCCATCCATCCATCCATCCATCCATCCATCCATCCATCCATCCATCCATCCATCCATCCATTCCATCCACTTCAGTTTATCTGGATTCAGGTCTTTTCTGGGGAAATACTCAAAAGCTTCTCCAGGGTCCAATCTGGGGTGTTAAGTCTACGTTCACACTGCAGCTCAGTTATAATTTTTTGCCCATATGTGACTCATATAGGATTTATTATGGCAGTCTGAGGGGAAATTGCATATCCGATTTTTTCAAATCTGACCCAGTCCACTTTCGTATGTGGTCCTAAATCGGATACATATCTAGTTTGTGTCGAAGTGACCGCTGTCAGAACAGTCACATCACATTTCATCCGACTTTGACGTCACAGGAGATGAGTGTTTTGCCTAGAGGAGAGCCGCTGACAGATATATTCAAAAGTCTGCCTTGATATCCTGAAATTATGGATGAACTCAGTGTCAGTGAAGACCCTTACGTCTCGATCCCACCACTCCAGACCGACTTCCGACTCTGCATCAGCACATACCTCTGTGCAGAGGTAGCAGCTCTTCTTCACAAAAGGCCATCCTGAACATGTGGGCTCTCCTTTTTCTCCTTTTTTCCTTCATCAGTTGGGCACAAGACAAACCTGTGAATCCTCCATATTTACTTCTGTAAACACCACTCTCTTCCTCTGTGCATACGTGCATATCAAGGCAGAACTAACACTCCATCTAGCAGTCTGGTCGCACTGCCCCTGATGTCCACGCACTGTTGTGTCAACCAAGACACACCCTAACAACATCCATAGCCTTGAGGAAGTGCAGGGCAAACCGCATGCACCACCAGAGCTCTGCTGCTGCTGAGCTTTTTAACAACCTTGATGACCTCTGCCCCAGTTATTTGCAAGCCCTCCCCAGATTCCACATACTCAGCTTCCTCTGTAAAAGATGTGTTGATGGGATCCGTAAAATATTCCATCCATTGCCTGGCGACATCCCTTGTCCATGTCAACAGCACTACTCCCTCACAGTAAACACTGTTAGAGAAGCTCTGGCTTTCCCTCCTGAACTGTCTGTACCAAAAGATAAAAAGAAAAAATGTTCTGCTTGCATAAAGTCAGGCCATTACTAGTTTGGACTTTATTATGCAACATAGTTATAGTTCTGTTTGGCATCAGAGGTCCTTCTGGGAGCTTCAACGGTGCATGTGTCATTTTAAAATCAAACAGAGATTGGTTTTTTTTCATGGATAAAAACAATAAAAACATAAATAAATCAATACTATTTATTTATCACATTAAAATACCTAGCTCATTATCAACTCTGAGCAGCCCATCAAAGTGAACTCTCAACAGCTGAAAAATAAACATTGACAGGGTTCAACTAACCAACAGACAGAAAAGACAAGAGGGAAAAACATTGACCAGTACTCCTGACTTTCCAGACAGCCAACAGTCAGTTATGTGTACAAGGGCCCTTAGTCTGCTGGAAGAAGACCCAGAGTGTTTGCTTGTCCCTTTTCTCCCCTCACGAGACTAAAATCACCATAGCAACCAGTGAATTGGCACATTTATAGCTGAATGCGGTCTTTCTTTATCACCTAAGCATTCATCATGGCTGTGTTTGTTTTGTATTTATAATGCCAGCAGCCGTGCTTTCTCCACGCAGGGCCTAATAAACAGCAGCAGTGATGCACTGGTCACAAACAGCCACTGTGTTCTGTTCTCTCATGACCTTCTTTTTGTGTCCCAGGTATCTGCTGCAACCAGAGACTTGGTCACGGTGCCTTCAGCCACTACACATTGTGGAGTGGAACATCACCCTGTTGTGCGTTTTACTGGGCCTTGCCGTGTTGGAGTTCATCATCTGTCTCTTACAGCTGGGAAACGGCTTAGTCAATGCCATCTGCCGACCCTGCTGCTATAAGCAGGAATACAGTCTCAACGCTTAAAGAAGCACGTGTGCAGAGCCACTGATGCATGCACAGCATGCATATACGGAAAACAAAATCTCCACGAACACAAACTTTACAACAAAGGACAAATGCACATGCAGAGGTCTGCATGCAGACTGATTACGCCACCACATGCATGCATGAAAGTATAGCACAGCCTTTTTTACAAAAACACAAATGGACAATAATGAACATCAAGCAACAGTGTTATCCATGTAATCACAGTGTTTTCAAATTTCTCATTTGAACTATAGTACCATAGTTACTGGTTGAGCAGAGACACTTTGGCAGCAGAACAGAAGCAGTATGGATTACCAGTACACCTTTAAGGGTGTCCTGTTTTGGTTTATCAATTTTTAGGTATTGTGGGAATTTCTTTTGGCTTATTCCCAGGATTTTACTTCCTCAGTGTGCCACCTTGTGTGCCACTGAGCACACTGACTTTAAGGTCTTTAATTGTGCTTGTAAAATTGTTTTATCTTCAGTACATTTTGTTGTAAAATGTTTTATTGATGTTGTTCCAATGCTATTTCAGCAGACATTAGACATTACACACACACACACACACACACACACACACACACACACACACACACACACACACACACACACACACACACACACACACACACACACACACATACATATATATATATATATATATATATATTAGTGACATTTTTTTTATAATGTATGGTTTGTTTGGTTTACCTTGAATAAAATAATGGTTTCCATTTACTCAGTCCAGTTTTTGCTGATTTTGGAAAATATATTGTCGACTCAAAGATGCAGATGTAACACAACTCTATTTTTTGTTTGGGGCGTCCCAGCATAGACCCCGATCAGAGTGGGATTATTCTGCCTTCCCGTCCTTATTTCCACCCAACTTCAAGACAGGATCATCACAAGGAATGAAGGAGGTTAAGAGGACTCAAAGGGTCGACTTCACTGCCTCAAACCAGCCGCTGTTAACACAGCTGTAAAGACGTGTTTGAAAAGTGAGGGTTTCTACTTTATTAAGGTATTTTGACCAACAAGACCCTAAGAAATAGTGCCAATTTTGAAAAGAAGTAATAATATTTCTTCCTTAATATTCTTTATTTATAATGGTTACTTCAAGCCTTCACAAATATTTGGAATCAATTGTTTACACCCTCATTCAGTTTAGTCCCTCAAAGTCCCATATGTCAGAAAATCAAATCAAATCATTAACCATCTTATGCTCTCTCTTGTCATGGTCTTCCAAGTATTAAATGTTTGGTCCCAAAATGTGGAAACAAACTGTAACATGAGCTGTGTAGCTTCACAAATTTTAATACAGTTAATTTTTTTGGACAGGAATCAGGGAAAGTAAATGATTGGGTTGTTCACAATACATGTTTGTGTTTGTACTTGCATGTTGCAATCAAATCCGGCGCAGATATGTGTACTGGATTTTCCGGAGTGGCCACATAACGATTTGTTTTAGTTCCCAAATTGGGTAACTTTAACTTTGACCTTGAGACCATAGTGTGTTTTAAAAAGGCATTTTGTTTAGCTTATTGATAATAACTAATACACATTTTTAAGAACCATTTAAATAGTGATAAACCCATCTTGCTTTAAGATTTAATCAGTTGTGAGGTTTTTTTTTTCTCTTCTTTTTATGTCCTCCTGCACAGAATGAGTGAAAATTGGGCTGCACGTTGTATTTTGACTTCCAGAGGCCACTTCTGAATCATATTTGAAAATGTTGTTCAAACACCCTAATTATCATAAGTTAAAAGTTCCTAAACTTTTTGGAAGTTGGAGATGGTTGTTCAGGGGTTAACGATATAGCGGTTTCAGAGTAACAGTCGGATCTTGCATAACTCCAACCATCTTATCAAATGGGTGGCTTTCATACGTCTCTTTTGTTACCTCAGTGCTGGATGATCAGTGACCTCTGTGCCCTTTTGGCTGAGTTGTCGTTCAACTAACACAGTATAAAGTTGGAGTTATGAAGCAGAGGCATTAGAGTTTAGACAGACAGACATACTGAAAAACAGCAACTGTCCCTAGTTTGCATTGTCTCGTCATCTTTACCATCTGCTGGAGTACTCTGCAAGGAGGAAGATTCTTTTTTTTTGTGTGTGTGTGTGCATTTTTCGTTTTTTGTCGGTTTTTCCTTGGATTTGTTTATGAGAAAGCACCAATACAATACTGCTAAAATGCATATCTTCGGGATGAGAACGGTGTTGCTGCTGTGTTGTGCCTTAACATGCGTTTCTGGGGCAACAAGAGAGTATTTTCTCAAGATAGAGGAAGTGTCCTGGAACTACGCACCAAGTGGTATGAACCTCATTCAGAACCGAACACTGCAGGAGGATGAGTAAGTGCTGAGAACGTACACACTGCATTGTCATCAGAATAATTTAATTTTAAGATGTAGGGACTGAGCCATCTGTGCCCTGGGGGTAAACTTGAGTTTGTTTCTGAAATGAACAAAACTGCTGCAAGAACTCTATAAAATTTGATGGTGTATGTATATATACCATAAAAATGTACAATGTTAATAGTGATATACAAGCTTTAAAGAGCACATGTAATATATACTGAAAACTTTGATTTGTAACTCTAACAAGGTAAATGTAAAAAACAATGGATCTTTAGTGACATGGTTTGGAACAAAACTGCATTCATGAAACCCATTTAGACATGTTAAAAGGAAGAGTACAGGTGTAAAATACAGGCGAGTTATGCAAATGTATGTCTAGGAATTGTCTCTTGTTTTATTCCACATGGTTCATTTATACTTATTGTGCTGTGTCACTGTGACCTTTGGACTTGTAGTTCAAACCACACATGACCCAAATCTGGATCCTGACTTAGCTCGCAAAAAGATTGTAAACGTGTAAAGTTTATTTTTCAATGGCCCAGAGCTGAACACGATATTCTGATATGATTTTCATTGTTAACAACAACAACAATAATAATAATAATAATAATAATAATAATAATAATAATGTCTCCAGAAGGATCCACTGGACCTCGGGATGATGAAATCTGGCCCCCTCCTTAAAAAAGGCCTTAAGATCCTGAGATTAAAGTTTTACTGTGATATAACTTAACCTCTTGTTTTGCAGATTTTCCACTTTTTGATAGCAACAACTAAATGCTTTCAAAGATAATACAATCCATAGTACAACAATCGCTGGACAATTTCTTTTTCCAAACGGTCCGGTACCCCTTATTAACCCAATGACTTTTCTTGCTCGAAAGCTGAAGGCATTCAGACACCTCTCCTTGCAGCCAAGCGCTTTCCCTAAACACTTGAGAATTAGAGACCAACATTTAATTAACTGTTCCTTGTCTCAAGTTTTCATTATTTGTTATTGTTTCTGAAAAGTGGCCAAGTAGTAATCCTGCTATATATTTTTTTAAAACAGTTTCAAAAGCCTTTCATTAGAAAGACTAAGATTTACATTTCTTGAATACCTCAGTCACAATTTTTGTACAGAATTTTTTTCCCGATATATTTTTAGACACTTTGAGCACCACAAGCTGAACACCACCTCCAGGATAACTCTAAAGACTATAAATCTGAAACAAAGGCTTAAAGAATGTAGATGGAAAAATGGTACCATTCTTTCTGCTTTGCATCTTTTTATAGGGAAGCTTCAGTCTTTTTAATAAAAGGCCCCCAGCGTATCGGCTCCGTCTACAAGAAAGCCGTCTATAACCAATACACGGATAGCAGCTTCAGAACAGAGATTACCAAGCCGGAGTGGTTGGGTTATCTGGGACCCTTGCTGATGGCTGAGGAGGGAGACACTCTATTTGTCCACCTAAAAAATGCAGCGTCCAGACCTTACAGCATCCATCCACATGGATACAACTACAGCAAAGGCAGTGAGGGTGAGAGACAAACAAACTGATGAAATATCAATGCCTGGACAGATCAAAAAGCTTAGTCAATACATGACTGTATCTGCTTCTCTGCAGGAGCCCTGTACCCAGATGGGACGCCTCAATTCCTGAAGAACGATGACTCAGTGCCTCCTGGTAGGATAGTGACCTATGAGTGGACCATCCCAGAGTCCCACAGCCCCATGTTCCTGGACAGCAACTGCATGACCAGGTTCTACCACTCACACGTCTACCCAATAAAAGACACCAACTCTGGGCTGATAGGACCCCTTCTCGTCTGTAAGAGAGGTACCATCGTTATTCTGTTCAGTGGAAAGCACATTTATTTATCTTTATACACAGTTTGCAGAGTATGCTTCTGAGATATTTGACTTTATAGAAACAACTAATACAATTTTATTGCACAAACACATACTTTTACACAAACATTGTCATAATGATTCAAACTGCCAAGATGCTTATTAAAAAAACTGTAAAGGAAATGAAGAATAACTATGATGGGAAGCTACATTTATTAAATTACCAAATTGATCCTATAAAAGAATATATCCTCCCATTGACTGAATGTGAGAGTTTTTTTAAATTTAAAGTAGCACAAATTGCTTCATGAGTTTGTATGTTCTCCTTGTGTCTTTGTGGGTTTTTTAGTATTGATAATACTAAATACCAGCTAAACTTCATTTACATTTACTGTCATTTGATTCGTAGGAGTGATTATAGGAGCAATAGGAGTAAATATAAAAATCATTTTTTACTAATTCATAAATCCGATCTGTGTGTCTGTGAGGAGAAGCTTGTGTCAGTTGACTAGAAACGTGCTTTATAGGCATGTTGTCAGATGGATTGTTTACCACTTAGTCTAACATGTATGTTTCTGGACTGTGGGAGGAAACCAGAGTACCCAGAAAAACTCACTTAAACATGGGGAGAAGATACATACTCCACATAGAAAGGCCACAGCTGGAGCTGGAACCAGGAGCCGTCAGTCTACGCGGTGACACTTCTAACCACCGCACCACCGTGCTGCTCTTTGGAGACAGTCCGTCATGAATGCTAATGAAAAATAACAAACAAATCTGTCAAAACATCATGGTATTGATCAATTTGCTGTCTGACACATTTATTCATGACTTTAATAATGATCAATAAAAGCAAAGATACAAGCTCTGAACCTTTTTTATGTATAAACCAGTGATTAATCTTGATGTACTGAGCTTCAGAGGGCTTCATCAGTCAGTACCCGGATAAATATTGCCAAATGTCTTCTGTTGCGTAGGAACTCTGGACATACATGGCGACAGATCAGTGGACTACACGTATGCTCTGTTGTTCATGGTGTCAGATGAGAACTTCAGCTGGTACCTGGATGAAAACATCAAGACACACATCCCAATTCCAGCCAGAGACCTGAAGGAGGATGAAGATTTTATTGAGAGCAACTTGATGCATGGTGAGGAGGGAGCTTCTCACGCACACATACATGCATGTATGAATACACAAATACGCCATTTAACCCTGTGTGTGCATTGCAGGAATAAACGGTTTTCTGTATGGAAATCTACCTGGACTGAGCATGTGCCAAGGCAACAAGATCAACTGGCACATGTTTGGCTTAGGCAATGAGGTATTATTGTCTTATCTTATATTATTTTTTATTAAACAATGCTCACTGTGCTTAAATATGTGATTATGTCTCTGCACTGTGCAAGCAGTTCATTTTTAGAGGAATTCTGGGTTTTAATTCCATGATGAGTCTTTTGCATCCTTCACAAAGTAATCACAATAATCACAAATGAGAAAACAGGATTCAGCTTACGTAGTGTCTAAAGTTCTGATGCTGTTCAACTACAGGTGGACATGCATTCAGTTCATTTCCATGGCCAGATCCTGAACACTTTGAACCATCACACAGACACAGTGAGTCTCTTTCCTGCGTCCAGCACCACTGCTAATATGGTGGCTGACAACCCCGGACACTGGCTGCTCACGTGCACCGTCAACGACCACCTGATGGGTGAGACCATTTGCTTCATTGTCAGCTTGAGGCTGAGCAACTCGATCGACACGAAAGGAAAGGAACCATATGATTAAATCCGCTAATTTTGTTTTATTTTTGAGTTCAGCTGGAATGCAGGCTTTATTCGAGATCAAGAAGTGTTTCCCCAACGTCCACAAGCCCCGGCCTCATGGTGAGGTCAGGCAGTTCTTCATCGCTGCTGAAGAAGAGGTCTGGGACTACGCTCCGATTGTGCCTAGTGATGGGTAGGTTATCCCAAACACACATGCAAAACAATCACACAGAAATGCTGTTTGTGTTTGTGTTGAAACGTGACTATGCGCCAATCTGCTCTTTGTGCGAATGCAGCGAGGCAGAGACGTTTGTAACCAGAGGTACAAACCGGATCGGAAGCCGTTACAAGAAGGTTCGCTATGTTGAATATACAGACAACACTTTCACAACGAAGATGCTGCGCAGCCCAGAGGAGAAGCACCTTGGAATTCTGGGTAAGCAGGCTGGACAGAGCTGGGGTGACCAGAGTCCTCGATCTCTCCTTCGGTTACTCCAACCACCTACATGTCCTCTTTAACCACACCCATTAAACTCTGCAGACATCCATCACCACCTGACTCTTCAACATTATTTAAGTGTAAAAGTAAAACAGCTTTGACTCTCATTCGTAAGTTTGTATTTTATTAACACTAATTGTGTCAGTATGTAATATTAAATCCAAGTACCAGAAAGTAAGAGCAGTAATAATGCAGAATGACATACTTCAGAAGACTTGTGAATGAATTTAATAACTTTAAGATCAAAGGTCAAAGAAGGGAGGTCATTGAACACATTAACACCATTTATGAGAGCAATGACTCACAAAAATGTCTTAATGTTTTTTCTTTATTATTACATCACAGTTTATTTGACTATTTTATAATAAATATCCAATATCACTATCACGACTAACAAAGTAACAAAATGGAAATACTAGCGTTCAAAGTGAGAACGCTTTAAAACTGTATTACTGGTTGTAATAATTGCTTTATACTGCTGCTTAAAGTCCCAGTCTGGAGCACAAACACATAAGAGCAGTTCATAACAAGTGGTTATTGATAAGTAAGTCTCCGTAATGAACGTTACACGGCACTGAAACAGCATAAAACTGACAGAAAATGAAATCATGACTGAAACTTTCACCTGTTTTGATTGTGTCTTAGCACCATCTATTGGCACTTTGACCTAAATTGCCAACAACCATTGTGTGTCCATAATTGTTTGTACCTCGCAACGTTTCCAGGTCCTGTGCTGCGAGCTCAAGAAAAGGACACAATCAAGGTGATGTTTAAAAACAAAGCCAGCCGACCTTACTCGATACAGCCACACGGAGTAGAGTACAGTATAGAACAGGACGGGACACTCTACTACAATGAGCTGGAAGGTTAATATATCCACAAATAAGAAAATCAATCCATCCTTGCCTTTCTCCTGTATCTCCCCTAATCATCTCAACCGCCTGCTCTTCTTCTTGACAGAATCATACACAGCGAAGAAGCTACGCGAGCTCAAGAGACAGCCCAGTAAGTTTAAACCCGCATCCCAGAACCAGCCAGCATTTTACTGAGGAATGTCTTATCGTCATTGATAATAATGCTCTGTCTCTGTGCAAATGTGTGATTTTTAGGAGTGGTGACTCCACCACCGGCCGCTCTGGTCAGACCTGGGACGGTGTACAGCTATGAGTGGACGGTGCCTGTGGATGCGGGTCCAGTGCAGGGCGAGGCCGACTGTCTGACCTATCTGTACTACTCTGCGGTGGACCCTGTTAAGGACACCAGCTCTGGGCTGGTCGGGCCGCTTCTCATCTGTAGACCTGGATCTCTGAAGAAAGGGGTACAGGTAAAAGAAGACAAGACAAAAAAATTCAATCAGGTTTTTAATGTCTGGATGTCTGTATCCCATTTTCAAGTCTGTGGCTTGTTTGTTTCAAACCTGCCGTTCAGCTATATTTTGTTGTTGTTGTTGTTGTGCAGTTTGCTTGTTTTCCTTGTGCTTTTCTTGTTTACTGAACATGAATCATTCTCTTGGGATCCATTCGGGATGTCATCAACATTTTGCTTGCTCCCACAACCCTCTGGACCAGTGGTTCCCAACCTTTTTTGCCGAGTGAATCATGTTTGTTACAGATGGTTACGAGCTGTTATAAACATAAGGCGGCTGTAAGGCTTTTAACTTTGAATGAGGTCATACAAGGTAAAAGCCTTGTGAATGGCTTTATTGAGGCTATCATTCAAATGAAAAAGCAGGTACAGGTGATGGTTTAAAAAGGTGATTTATTTAGGCATAAGCAAACTGTTCAGGGTGTAAACTCCTCATGCCTGATGACAACTGGCATATCCAGTCACCTGCACATGACCCTGGTGGATGGATGGATGGATGGATAAATTAATGGATGGATGGATGGATGGATGGAAGGATGGATGGATGGATGGATGGATGGAAGGATGGATGGATGGATGGGTGGATGGATGGATGGAAGGATGGATGGATGGATGGATGGATGGATGGATGGATGGATGGATGGATGGATGGATGTGGCCTGACAACATTAATTTAAGGAGACATCAACATATAAAATGTAGCTTGTAATCATGTGAATTAATGTAAATATTTTGCAAATGACCACAAAATTAAGACTGATGATATTTGCAGGTGTTTTGCTACCAAAAAAAAAATCAACAAAATAAGTGGCAAACTAAAAGATAAGAGCTCCAAGATATCAGCATTCACTCTGAATTTTCTATTAAAAACGCTTTCATCCACAAGATGGCACTAGAAGATAAGTTTAAAAGAAAAAAACATCTGGACATTCTGTGCCAGGGCCTATCCATTAAATAGATGTTGCAGAGTTTTACAAGACACATTAAAAGTTTGACTGCTTGACTGCAGTAAAGTAAATATCAAGGCGTCATCAAAGTCATGTATTGTGGATTTCTGTCATCTTAAATGTGCACAGTTCACTTATCATGGGTTTGAAAACAATTGTAAAAACAACTTTAAAGAAAGAAATTTAAAAAAATACATTTCAGACTTGCCTTTGTTCTGTGTTTAATGCAGAAAAACTACAATAAAGAGTTTCACCTGATGGCCACAATTTTTGATGAGAACCTCAGCTGGTATCTGGATGACAACATTCGGACGTTCACCACTGCTCCCAGCACTGTCAACAAGGAGGACGAGGGCTTCAAAGACAGCAACAGAATGCACGGTGTGTAGAGATATTCATCACTCACATTAAATGTATTTGATATGAAGGAGAAATCATTTATTGGAGGTCATTGTTCATGTACAATTTATCATTTTCCTTGATTAGTGTGATCATATTTGACATAAACCCTGCTTTTTGTGTCTGGCTGTTTATTTTTTTGTTTTTTTTTTAGCTATCAATGGATTTGTGTATGGAAACCTCCCAGGCCTGAGCATGTGTAAGGGTGACAAAGTCACATGGCACCTGTCGGGACTGGGTTCAGAGACGGACATCATTAGCCTTTACTTCCAGGGCAACCGCTTCCTCTACCGCCAGAACAGACGAGACACCATCAGCGTCTTCCCTCACATCTCCCACACTGTCAGTATGGAGCCAGACAGCATGGGTATGACACTCTTTCTCTTTGGCTCCATCACACACGCAGCTTTTTATTTTTTGCAGTGCAGTTGGAAGAAGCCTCAATAGTGTTTTTAATCTCCAAGTCGCAAGAGAGAAGAGAGCAGACAGGATGCAGGATCTATCCTTGCATCCAACACTTGCATGTCAGGTGGGAGCTGCGAAGATGTGATGAGAGGAGGCGAGGAAGGAAAAAGCATGAAGAAAGAGGGAAACAAATTTCCAGGACCCTCACTGTGACCCTGATTACTACGACCTCACCAGCTGTCTAAAGTTTTTAAGACACTCAGGAAGCATCCTTGCCACAAGGCGTAAAAATGAAATAGGTTGTCAAGCTGTGTAGATTGTGCAGAATCCCTGCTTGAAAGGGATTTCTGCATTCATCCCAAAATAAACTGGTTCTCACTCAGCCTTCCTTTTAACAAAATTTATTAATCCAGTGGCCTTTCAGGATGTGTAGAAAACAGTTGTGCACAGCTTCGGTGATTTCGTTTTCTTCCTTCTGGTAAGACCTGGTATACGACGCTGCTCTTATGATCTTTTTAAGATCACGTTACACATCGGCTTAGATTGGCAACAGGTTACAAGGATTATTCCTGGAGTCACCTTTCCATTCATCCATCCATCCATCCATCCATCCATCCATCCATCCATCCATCCATCCATCCATCCATCCATCCATCCATCCATCCATCCATCCATCCATCCATCCATCCATCCATCCATCCATCCATCCATCCATCCATCTATTCCCGCTTACTCCGTCTCCGGGTCACGGGGGTCTGTCGGAGCCTATCCCGACGCATAGTAGGCGAAAGGCAGGGGTACACCCTGGACAGGTCGCCAGTCCATCGCAGGGCCACATAGAAAGACAAACGACCAATCACGCTCACATTCACACCTACGGGCAATTTAGTGTGATCAATTAACCTACCCTGCATGTTTTTGGACTGTGGGAGGAAGCCGGAGTACCCGGAGGGAACCCACGCAAGCACAGACTTAAAAAATTCTGTGGTCGCTCAGCTTCTGCTGAGCTCAGATATTGACTTGATGTGGTAGGATGGTGGGATATCTGGTTTTAACTAAGGACCTTGATTGAAAACCAATGCAAAAAGAATGATTTAAAATGTAAATATGTTTATTATAGTAGCACCTCCACATTTGCCACGATAAGTATAATTTTGAAGCATTTAGAGGATTTTGAATCTACTTTCAATCACCAGCTTTTGTGTTCTGGAGATGTAGAATTTGCTGTACAGACATTTTAAGGGCACGATTAGGTAACGGTTCATTAGAAAATTAAGATTCGCCACTGAAACTTTTTCAGTGATGACTTGTCACAGCGGAACAAAGCACATATTATATTAATAGGAAACAGCTAAGTTCAGTTTGATTTAAAAGCATATTCAGAGAAGTGACAAAGGTCTGTGGCTTGACTCAAACTATTTAAAGGTCACGCCAAAGTGCTTGAGGTGCAGACTGAGGAGTGATGATCAGAGCCGACAATTTGACACAGATTGAGACTAAGTTGTCAGTTGATATTCATGTGTATGTTACCCCTCATTTATTGTGTGTGCCCCTTTTCAGGTCAGTTTGAAGTGGTTTCTGCTACTGTGGACCATTATCGTCATGGGATGCGAGCAAATTACACGGTGGAGAAGTGCAGCATGTTTCAGCGACAGGGTGAAGTGATGTTCCGTTCAAAAACTTACTACATCGCTGCCGTCGAAATAGACTGGGACTACTCTCCAAACCGCACCTTTGAGACGGAGATGTTCAGAGGTGCAGAGAAGTATGACCTGTAAAACACACATCCAGAAATAACTACTGGGCAATTTTCCTTTTTCTTCTCTCTTTCGTAAACTCGTTCACATTTACCGTACAACACATCACCATCATGCTACAGTTTATTTAGATCATGATGTTATAAATATTAACATGACCAACATATATCCTAGTCTGCAGATAAATCTGTCCCGAATAATAGCTGCATATCCTGTTCTGTGCTTAACATTTGCTGCAAATTTGTTTCCTTTCTGCTTATATTGTATTTAATTTCATTTTTTTAACCGATAAGCTATTTTACAACTGTTTTCCTGCTGCAGTCCTGCCCTCGTGTTTGTTGACAAGCGTGATGGATTTATTGGCTCCCGTTACAAGAAGGTTGTTTACCAAGAGTTCACCAACGACAAGTTTACGAAGCAGGTGGAAAGAGCACCCGATACGGAACATCTGGGAGTTATGGGTGAGCTGCGAGGATTGCACAGCTGTTTTCATCTGTGGGAGTTTGCTCTGAGAAAAAAAAAAAAAAAAAAAAAAAAAAAAGGTCAGTTTTTGTGCAGTAATTATGGGTGGACACGTTCTTGGCTCAAACATGTGAAGGCCCTCCACTTGTCCCATCAGACTTGACAGCCACACAAAGATCAAAGATGATTTGCATCGCTTTGTGCATCTTTGTATTCATTTTCCGTCTTTTTTGTATGACTGTTTCTGACAGAGTTTATGATTGAAACTTTTCTCTTCCATTCAGGTCCAATTATTCATACCAACGTGGGGGACAAAGTTAGCATAGTTTTCAAGAATATGGCATCCAGAGCTTATTCTATACACGCCTATGGAGTCAAAACAGAATCAGCTGACGTCCACGAAACCAAACCAGGTACAGGAATTATTAAAAAATCAATGCTTATTTTTTCATGTCAAAGAGATCAAATCAGTTAGAAATTGGAGTCTTTTTTTTTAAATGTATTTCTTTGATTACGTAACTTTTCATGACATTTTCATGTAACAGCTTTCAAGTTTCGTGTTGATTAGGGCACTGCACTGGCGTGATGTATGTGCCTAAATCCTGTAAGCAACTGAACTGTCTGAGTGCAGAAAAGCATTTATGCAATTTGAAAACACACATGTATGTTAAAAGGATTTCTTTTTTCCCTCCAAGCAAAGAATATATCAGTCTGAGAAAACAGAAATGTATGCTTTGCTGAACAAACAAAAAAAACAAAAAGACCCCAAAACAATCTAATCACAGTGCTGCATCGTCTAATGGTGTGTCACCACAGGAATGAAAATAAACTCTTCATGCCTCTGCATGGTTTGGCAGCTGTGGTAGATTATCCTAAAATCATGCTTCAAGAAAGCAATCAATGACTCTACTAGAAATATTTTTGTGTGTCTAGGTAGAGATGAGTGTGAATAGACATTTATGAAAGAGTAATTGAGTATTTTTTTAACACATGGATTTTGTTTTTTGTTTTCTTTTTCAAAATATGATGTATGTACTTGCAAAATACATTTTTCTGTGCTGTGAAAGTTTCATTGCTCTCTCAGGATTCAGGCACAGATATTATGACATAAAGATAAATTGAAACATGGAGCACTTTATTTTTCTCGGGATATCTGAGTGCAGCTCTGATGGATCGTATGCAATTTCTTGATATATATACTATCCATTTATAAACTTCTGCGTATTTGAGTTTGGGTCACGAAGGCAACAGCCTAAGCAGAGAGGCCCAAAGCTCCCTTTCCTGAGCCACCTTCTCCAGCTCCTCTGGGTGGATACTGAGGTGTTGCCAGGCCAGCCAAGAGATATAATCCCTCCAGAGTAACATGGATCTGCCTCAGTGACCCCTCGAAGTTGGAAATGCCAGAAACCCCTCCCCACCTCAGCTGGCTCCTGTCAGTGTCCTCCTTGCACCCTGTCCAGGTGGAGGGGCTTGTTGGCCGGGCGGTCCATCGTGACTCAGCTCAAACAACCCACATGGGTTTGCCTCCTGCAGAGTCAGCAGATGCAGGAGGGACCATACATGTTAGTTGCAGTACACTTTGAGCAGCAGCCGGTTTTTGGAAATGTGTCATGAGACGTGGAATGTCTTTTTATTTGTCTGAAGTCAAAATGATAAAAAATACCCAACTCTGTCACAGGTGAAACTCACACATACACTTGGTACGTCAACAAGAACACAGGTCCGACTGCTGATCAAGAGGAGTGCTCAGTGTCAGCATACTACTCCACTGTAGATGTCGCAAAGGTATGCAAACGCACACAGGAGCAAACACACACACTCACTGGCAAGCGCTAAGTTGTTGTGTATCTGCCTGTCAGGACCTTTACAGCGGGCTCATTGGTCCGCTGGTGATCTGTCGCCGCAGCTGGGCCAGGTAAACCAATATATATATACATGTTGATACCTAACTATTACTTGTCACAAATTACTATATTTCTTTTAACACTGTACAACCACACAAAAAAAAACTGTGCTGCTTTCAGGACTTTAGGACTAAAGAAGGAAATCGAAGAGTTTGCTCTGCTCTTCATGGTTTTTGATGAGAATGAAAGCTGGTAAGTAACAAACGTTTGACCTTAAAAGAGCAACTCTCACATAGTTGGACCTCTTTTCATTATTATATCCTTGGAAGTCTCATTTAACTATTTTGGCTACATGATACACACCCTTATACACAGTTTAATATGACCGGCAGCAGTTTCATAAGAAACAGTGGGAAAAAAACGGAATATTTTCTGACTCATACTCTAGGTATCTGGATGAAAACATCAGGAACTACGTCAGGAACCCACGTCCAAATTTGAAGGATGATGAAAACTTTATAGAGAGCAATAAAATGCATGGTGAGGAAAGCATGCACACAAAACTCAAACTGAATGTGGGGGTGTGAAACCTTTCCATTATGCTCATAAACTCTTGAAATTCCCTTTTTAAACGACTTAGTTTTGTGCTTTACAATTTTTAGTCTTTAAAAGCCTGTCAAATCACTACTTGAAATACACTGAAATTTTACATGGGCTTCCACAGGAAAAAAAGAAAAAAAGAAGAGAGAGAAGAGAAAAATCTTCAGGTTCAGGAGTTCAGGAAATCTACAAGTGGCAGCCAGTAAAGATTTGGTTTTCTGGCAGATAGATAACATGATCTGTCTCTGTGTGTTTGGGCGACATATATATATATATATATATATATATATATATATATATATATATATATATATATATATATATATATATATATATATAATGCTCAAATATTTTGATGTTATCTGCCTTGATTTCACACAGATTTGACTGATTTAATACCGTCAGCACTAAAAAAAATGACCCCCCCCCCCACAAAACAATAGAAAACTTCACATCACGTCCTCAGTTATATCCATGAAATAAACTGAACGATTGAGGAATGCCCATAAAGCATGTTATATTCTTGTTGTAACTTTTACGTGTAAAAAGAAATTTCTATAAATGTTTCACCAAATCACATGTGTTGACTTTCTTTTCCTGTTTGTTGTTTGTGCAGCAATTAATGGATATGTGTATGGAAACCTTATCGGCTTGAACATGGAGGTGGGTGATAAGGTGTACTGGTACCTGATGGGAATGGGCAATGAGGTGGACATACACACGGTGCACTGGCATGGCCACAGTGTGGAATATAAGGTATATAAAAAAAGGAAAATGAACACTGTAAAGTGCTCTCACACAGTAAAAACAAAACATCCCATTTAAAGAAACTATGTGGTTTTCATGGGCAGCTGGGTGGAGGTGCTCACCGTGCTGACTCCTTTGAACTGTTTCCAGCCATTTTCCAGGTAAAACTGCAAAAAGTTCTCATGCCTGTAAAGTATTTTAGTTTTCTTGACAAACTGAGCAATAGTATTTTTGTATATATATTGTATATATTGTAATAGTATTTATTTTTGCTAGTTGTATTTTGACAGTAATAATCACAAAGCAAATAAAAAATAAATCAATTTAATTCAAAGATATTAAAAAGAACTACAAAGAAATGTTCTTTTTAATATAGCAGAATAATAACAACAGCAATATTGTGGACACGCTTAACGCACGTTACGAAATGTCATATGAATAAAATTTAAAGCAAACCTCGAATTTAAATGTCACTCTTATTGGCTTTGTTTTCTTCGTTTCCAGACGGTTAAGATGCGTCCTCAGCTTCCAGGCACCTGGCTGCTTCACTGTCACGTCTCTGACCACATTAAAGGTGGAATGGAGGCGTTGTATACCGTCCATGAAAAACGTAAGAAACTGAAGAGAGAAATGCAAACCAGATGTCAACAGTGATTACGCTGACACATGGAAATGGAAACAATTCTTTTTTTTTCCTCAACAGCACAGAAAAGGGGATTCATTGGATGAACTGCTGAGGAAAACAAGACTGAAGACAGTCGCGGACATGTTAAATGTTGGTTTTTATGTGCCTAATTAACTGGATGAACTTGTTTGTTAAATCTGTCTAACGTGTAAAGCTTGCATCAGAAACTTGAAACTGAATCAATCTATCGCGTCATGTATGTCCTCCAGCATGCACTTAGGTATTTTGGGGATTTTGAACATTGAAAACTGCCTGAAATAAATGAATTTTAGAGCTTGGAATTTTTTTGTCTTAGTTATTTATGTGTGAATCACATAAACAGCCCTGGTGTTGGTGACTACTTCATAATCAAACGTGGACTGTAAGTCTTGTAGCCACAGCAGCACAGAATACTGTGCATCCGTTTGAAAATTATCATTTAGATCATCAGCAAAAAAAAGAAAAAGATCATTTAACTTAATTTAAATTTACATACACTCCATTACTATATATTACAGCTGTTGGATAACACAAATGAAAATCAGACAAATTACTCATCTCAACTTATATGACAATCCTTCATATTTTTTCTTTTTAAAAGATGTTTTTTGTGCTCCATCTGTGCTCTGTTTGAGGGATTATCACTGTCCAAATAGTTTAAGAAGTAAAGTGACTGGTAAGTAACTGATCAGTTAAGTAACAGTTGTTCACCTTAAAAATGCACGGACCTTTTAATTAATGTGTTGTTGAGTTGATTTATAGTATTAATTATTTTGATAACTTCTTATTTATTTTTTTATTATAGTAAGGACAATTTGTCTGTACGTATATGCATCTAAAATCTATAACATTTGCTGCTTGTAAAGGTAGTACTGGGACATCAACCTACACTTTTTGCTCTATAGCGCCACACTTGGCCTACACGACCTCCTCTACATTATATTCTGAATGCCTTTTCTATTTTTTCCAAATAAACATAGTTTTTCTTTTTTCTTTTTACTTCTCTCTCAAACCACTCTCTTCAAAAGAGGAGCCAGGAGATACGAGAGTAGGACCTTGACCAAAATAAATTGGTGCTATCTTGCATGTTTTATGTGAGATATCTAAAGGGCTTTTCATGCTTGCAAATTATTTGACTTGTTCATTTAAACAAGAGGCACCCAGATTAGACTTGGGGACCTCTTGATCTGCAGTCAAATGCTCTGCCACTGAGCTACACCCCCTCTTTAAACATTTATGTTGATGGACTCTTGTCAGGGCTTGATCTGAAGGCGCCAGCTCTCCTCGTTTGTGTATTGCACATGTGGAGTAGTTGTTTCGTTTTCTCTTCAAGCTCTTTAAGGACACCGTGACCAACAGAAATAAGAATCTGTATAATTACACCAACAGTAAACAAAGCATTCTTCTAGCTATGTATGTTGATATGAATTAAGATAAGACTTGCCGCACGTTTGCACATACAGGGGGAACACAAAGTTGAACGGATCTTTCAACACTTCCTGGGTAAACCCTGTCTAAGCACAAACATTTCGTACACAGAAGTGAGCTATTTGAGTAGAGAAGCAGAAGATAGTAGCCTTCTTTAGTGAAGAGCCCATATTAAGGAGGGATGAAGCAGCTGACACCCTCACCAAATTTTCTTTGAATGTCTTCTCATTGAATTGCAATCCTCTTAAACAAGGAAGGAGCACTCAGACCTGAACTGAGACTTGAAGACCTCTGTTTTACATCTTTAGAGCTTTTCATATTGAGAGATTATTTAACTTAATCTTATAAATAGGGTGTAGCCAGGTTTAAGCTCTCCAACTGAGCTACACATCCAACGTGTCAGCTGAAATCCAGATGGTCACAGTCAGGCTCCTAACAGGTTTCAAGGAGTACAGACAGTTGTTGAAGGTTGGACGCTGGTCCGCCAGCACATACAGGGAAAGCACAAATTTGAATTGGGGACCTGTCAAAACTCAAGGATAAGAACCCCCATAATGCTTGCAGTTTACAGTTAGCATATAATCCACAGGACAATGCTTCTTGAGTGAAGAGCCCATATTGAGAAGGGATGAAGCAGTTGGCACCCTCACAAAGTTTTCTTCATAGACACTTTAAATGTGATTCTCTCACATAAAGGAGCACACTGAGTTGAACTGGGAACCTTCTGAGTTCTTCTGTCAAATGCCCTACCACTACCACTTCTGAAGAAGATGCTGGAGACAGAATATCAGCTAAAATCCAATTTGTGTTTACTCGGCTTCTCTCTTAATCACATATATGCTCCTGCTCTCAATCCAATCCAAATAGCATTTCCATATTTCTCGGTAAATATATACAGCTTTTTTGTCACAGGTCGGAACTCCAAGGTCCCAGCCATCATCAAATGCATCACTTGATTTATAATCACCCGCACCTGGTTTCTCCTGGATATATACTGCAGACACTCACCATTTGGGTTGCCAGGAGATTCCCGTCCGAGGAGCCAAGCCAAGCCAAGCCAAGCCAAGCCAAGCCAAGCCAAGCCAAGCCAAGCCAAGCCAAGCCAAGCCAAGCCAAGCCAAGCCAAGCCAAGCCAAGCCAAGCCAAGCCAAGCCAAGCCAAGCCAAGCCAAGCCAAGCCAAGCCAAGCCAAGCCAAGCCAAGTTTTGCCTTGTGGATTATTCGAGTCCTGCATAGCTATGTCAAGTCAAGTCTAGTCAAGTCAAGTCAAGTTTTAAAGTCAAGTCAAGTCAAGTTTTGCCTTGGGGATTGTTCGAGTCAAGTCAAGCCAAGCCACGTTCAGCTTTGGGGATGCTACGTCTGCCTAGCCTGGTTCCTGTTTTTTTTATGTGTCCCATATTGGGAGAATAAACCAGTTTCTACCTTCATTGGCTCTCTATTCTGGGGTTTGTTTACCCGAATCGTGACATTTTTTTTTCAATCCTCTATCTAACCACTGAAGGACACCCCCTCTTAAACATCTCTGTTGATGGACTCTCAGCTGAATATATTATGATTGGCAGCATGCTCACAAAAGCAGGAGGCACTGGGTCAATTTGGACCTCCACGATTTTCATTTTTATCGTCACTGAACAAGACCTGCACAAGGCATACAATACATCTAAGCTCTAACATCACCCTGACAACAGAAATAATTAACTTCGATAGATAGACAGGGCTCTTGGTCTTAGAATGTGGACTGAACAGCACTGCTTTTATATTGATTTTAGAAAATGGGGATTATGGCTATATCTTGGTCAGTGATTAGGCCAGAAGATCTAACTTTAGATGAAACAAACAGCACCCTTGGTGAATGTACATGAAAAAGGAATTCTACTTGTTGGATATAATGTATTCATGAGTCAGTGAACATTCAGATAAAGAGGAGACAGCCTGACTTGAACTGAGGAGCTTTTGATCTGCAGTGAAATGCTGAGTCACTATTACAGAGAAAGCAGTCAAGATATCTAAAAGCAATAAAATGACTTCTGGAGCTCCACCAAGATCAGTTTTAGGTCCTACAGTTTTTAATCTTATGTTCTGCTACTTGGAAATGACATAAGATTTAGCATTTCCAACAATTTCTACAGCTCTACTGATGACAAAACCAATTTACATTGCCACCTCCTATGATAAACCAGGAAGATTGATGTGCTTTTTAATTTAATCTTGTAAAGTCAGAGTAGGCAGAACATTCTGCAAAACTCAATCAGTACAAAACATAAACTTAGAAACTCTAAAACAGAAAGTCAATACAAATACAAAATTTAAGAAACATAGCAAAGAGCATGTTTTATTTTCTGAAAATGTTATATATGAGATAGAAGTAAATCAGCAATATAGATGAGAATGAAATATTATTCTTTGCTTCTTTGCATGTTTTGCACTCAGATTTCTCAGTTTCTGTGACAACCCTGTTTTGACCCAGTTTGAGCTCTACAGCATGCTGAGAGTAAAACAGAACTTTCAAAACTAAGAGATGAACAAAGCAGATGTTTACTGAGGACTTTGCTCCCTGTGAAACTTTGCACTACAGAGAATAGTAAGTTCTTTAATCCAGATGGAGTCTATTAAAAATGCAACTCATTTGGGGCAAATAAAGCTGGGATGATAGCTTGAGACAGTCTTGAGATTGTTTATCCAAAACATCATGGATGGATTTCTCAGCATGCTCACCAGACAATTATCTAAAGGCTCTTCACTGGTCATATTCAAGTAACCCAGTGAAAAAGATAAAATAAAATAAAATAAGAGAAGAAAAGAGACAGAAAACAGACAAACAAACAAACAAACAAAAAAAGAACAAGTGCTGCAAAATGATCACAAAGTAATCCTACATTTTTTAATACAATTTTGGATATTTCCTTTGAGACACTTGTGTGTGAGGATGCTTGTCCTTGTTTAAAGGCACTTTTCATGGAAAATTTAATCCGTTAAGTTTATGGGAATTAGTCAAACAACAACGATGAGAAATTCAGGATTATTTGACATATTGTCTCAGACTGCGCTAAACCACAACACTGCAACATCTCAAATGAAACTAGATTTAAAAAAATAATAAAGACTGCTTTTTTGCAACAGAAAAATACATGTTACCCAGTAAAAGAAAAAAAAATGTAATTAAATTAACATGATTTAAATAAGTAGAATTTCAAGTGGTGTATAATATGTGCTGAACCATCACTATACTTTAGTGTAAATCTGCAGTGTAAAATCAAATATAGCTGTTATTTAAAGGTAAAGAAAATACAAAACGTCAGAGGACTAGTATATGTAGTTTTGCCAGCTCACTTGCTGGATATAAATAAATCCCATAATTCATTTGCTCCACTGATGATAACAGCCTCCTGTCAGCAAAATGAAATCCCCCCAGGGCTGGTATAAATCTGGGTAGTCCTTAGACAATACTACACTCCATCATTCAGAAATAAAATCCCTCAGGCATTCAGAATATAATCATCCTGATCTGATCAGATGTATCATTGGAGACGCTGGCCTCTGTTCTTCCACTTAACCACTGCCTTGTGTCCAGACCCCTTGCTGTGTTTTGTTGTGTGAGAGCTCATCTCAGTGTAAAGCTCTGCTCAAATACACCAAATACTCATCTTCATTTGCCATCCAGGCTATCCCAAAAATGAAATAAATAAAATTCAGACTGTGGTTCAGAATCTGGCATTTGGAAACTGGCACATTGTCTTGAAAATTGGGAACAAATCACCAGCCTCCTGCTTTGTTGACTCTGAGCTTTCTTCCGAGCGCTTCTCGCAGATGTCCCAATTTTGAGGGACTTACTTAATCAGAGGCCATGCATTTGGTGTAATGTCGTTCTTCTTCTCCTTTGTGATATGACATCTAAACCACAATTTACAGAATAACATTTCTCAAGGATTTATATTTTTAAAGCACAGAGTGTAGCCCTTTAAGATTAAATCAGTGGTTTGCACACATTTGCCATTTGGCAGTCTTGTTATGACCCGACGTCTTCTCTAAAACCTCAACAAACTGTTCATACACATAATAGTTTCAGGTCGAAAAAGGCCAAATGTTGGATAAGGGAAAAGTAACAAAAAAAAAGAAAGCAAACTTTTCAGGACGAAATGTATTATTTTCTTTCTTTTATTTACTCCGTTGCTATGCCTGAGCCACATACAGGAAATACGTAAAGGGAAACTCGCATTGCCGCAAAAAAAGAACGTGCAATTCCACCTAGTGGTCGATGGTGTAATCGCAGAGCGACGCAAAGAATAACGCAGAAGTAATGTATGCCAGCGACACTGTAGGGGCTGAACACACTTTTCGTGCGTCACTGGAATACAGAAGCATAAATCAAGCTTAAGTCATAGGTAAACAAGTTAGAGGGTCTCAGATGAGAACCATGAAACAGGAGGAAGTCACAAAGACAGGTGTCATCCTATTATTTACTGTGTGTTGTTGTGACACTTGTGTCACAGTGGGAAGGTGAAACTTCCCTGTTAGGTGGAGTTAAACAAGGGGTTATAGCACTTTTATTATGTGCTTAAAATAAATTAATTGATATGTTTATCGTTCTGCTATTTGGAAAGCATCTTATCTTGCCCAGCATTTGAAACACTGAAACTGTTGCTTCTTCTCTGAATGGTTTCATCATAATAGAAATAAATGCTTCGGTCAAAAGTTTTTAATGCCACAGTGAATTAAACTTTTTTTTTTTTTATCGCTGATATACATTATTCCTCTCCATATCCATACGAAAGTTTACATTAATTTAAATCTCTCTCCTCTGTTTTTTCTCCTCCCCTTTTCCTTGCTGTAATTTGCATATCTTCAAAAATTAAACTTTAAATTTCCTGTCCTTTTTGCTCCTATTATGCTTGTTTGACAGAGGGATTTTTAAAGGTGATTTAACTTATTAGGTTTTAACTCCAGCCGATCCCCATGACCATGAATAGGAATATGCCACTGAGTCATAATCCTATTTGGGGTCATGGGGATCTGCTGGAGCCTAAATCGGCTGTCTTCAGGGGTACATTGTGGACGTGTCACCAGTCCTTCACAGATCGACGTCAAGACAACAATCACACATACTGCTTCTTACTGACAGTTTAAATCTCCAATCCACCTAAAAGACACCCTTTTTGGACTATAAGAACTACCTGGAGCTCTTGATAAAAACTCTATACAACAATGCTGCTGCTGGGATTTGAACTGGGAACCTTCTCGCTGTGAGGCAACAGAACCAACCGCAAAGCCACTAAAGGATGAAAGCGGGGCATAATTTGACACTGTAAATACTATCATTATGCATTCAATTATTTATCATGATTTATTTTTGTAAGTTGGTCCCCACTTTTGAAGGTTTCAGTGACCTAAAATGCCATCATTCTGGCGCTGACGTTTCCTCTGCTGCAGTCTGAAGACCTACTTCTGCTTCATCCATCTTTCTCAGAACAAGTTCCTCTCAAAGCTGTATTGCCTGTGGTTTTAGTTTTAGCAGTGTGATTGTAGGCGAGCAGCTCAAATGTGATGGCCAACTGCATCTTCTTCATGCAGTTCTTTGTTTATTTTGCCTCCCACCCTCGTTGTAACATTGTTGTTCTGGATCAATGAAATGTTTTTGGAGGACTATGATTGCAGTGTAGCATTTTCGCATGCTGAATGCTCTTTTCACGTCTTTTTGGGTTTATGATATGCATGAAAAGTTGTCCAAGAATTGGTTACACCGAGTTATAAAAAGAAAATTTAGACCAGCCTTTAAGATTGTTCTGGCTAAACAAGAGATCAGGGACTTATAACCGACGGTCATAGCAAAACACAGGCATAACTGAAACCATGTAAGTTACACAGAAGAGATAATAAAATGATCTTTTGTTGGTGGTAGGATTTATACATGGAGACTTGTTAGCATACATTGTAAGTTTGATGTGAATTTTGGCAGATTTTAATTATTTTTCAAAAGAAGTCAGTAACAAACTAAAGAAAAGGTAATTTATTTAGCTGTAATTTGAAAAATATAATCTAACAAGGTCTCCACAACAAAGTCATATAAATTATACTGCAAATATAATGTTTTCAGGTCGCTTTTCCAACTGTAATTCTTGGAAAGGTTGTCAAAATTAGAATTGCAATTGTATAAAATAACCAATTAATGGATTTTATAGTCTGCACAAATATGAAGTGCATCAAACAGTGATGCTATAAGACATGTCAGTTGTAATGTGCAATGTTGATTTGTGTTTATAAAATTATGCTAAATAATCAAACAGTACAATCTATGGTTGTTCAATGACAAAAATAACATGTTGGATTTATTTAAATAAATAGTGGACATTAAGTTGTTGCCAAAGCAAAACATCTGTGTGCAACCAAACAACTGAGTTAAATTAACAAGTTATTCATATTCAATAAACCTTCGTATTTTGTGTTGATTAAGTGTGATGGAAACATATTTTGAAATGTAATTTCAGCTCTTGAAACATTGTAATCCACAAACAATTTTATCACTTTCTTCCAACATCATTTAATAATTGTAAATTCTACTATTTGGTCACTTAACTATATTTTCATATTATTACTTAAGTTTTCTAGTGTTAAATACAACATTTTCCAAAAGAGACCTTAAAACAGATTTTATTCTCTTTTAAGACGGTTGCCTGTTACCACAAGTGACCTTTCAAAAGAAAATGTCTAATTTCCCCGCAGTGACAGTAGGGAAAGAATTGAACTGACATTAGTACTCTCATGAAATACAAATCTGCTGTGGTCTCTATTGTAAATATTAAATAAAATTGTAATTTTAAACAATTTGATGTAACAATTGAACTGATTTGAAATCTGGTCAGTAGGTACAAAAGCGTTAGTTACTGTAAATATTAAAATACATGATTGCTGGAATGGAAACACTGATGGGACTATTTAGATTGTGTACAACTCTCCATCTCTTCACTTGTAAAGACAAATAGAAACTATAATTGAAGAATGCTGCCAAACAGAGAACTTGCAGCAGAGAGGAAGAGGGGAAAACCTGCCCCATCCACATGGCAGTTACAGACTAACAGTTACAACAGAAACACTGAACAGTGAGCGCTGGGAGTTGTGGGTTGCGACCTCGACCTCAAATGCAGGAGAGCAAGTGCGAGCTTTAAATGTCCTCTTACCTAAAGCTAACCCCTCCCACGTGCACAACAGCAGTGATCTCTCACTGATGATGACGTGTTCATATGATAAAAACTGCCAGCAACAGGAGTTGTGAATCCTCAAGAGCCGGTAGCTCTGTCCATCAGCAACCAAGTCAAAAAACACTGGCGTCAAAGCTGCTGTACTTCAGAGGCAGCCTCTCCTTATGATTCTCAGTCTCTTTCGTCCTGAAGTAATAACTAACTTTTGGAGTTAGGGATGCAGGGAAACTCTAGAGGTACCAACAATTAAAATCAGATGGTTGAAAGTGAGGATAATGTTGCCACTTAAGTAATTATGAATAATTGCTGCAAGCTGCTTAAAGTCTCAACATTATAGCTGTTTTCTGTTCTCTGCAGCTTCATCAAACAGAATGTTACATAGATTCTGTAAAGTGAATACGGGTGAATTTTGAAAAGGGGTCAAATGACCACTGAGCTGAATAAATGACCATTAACTGCATTTGGACAAACTTAAGGGGAGAACTTATTTAATCTATACTGGAAAATGCATAGCCATCAACCTGTGTCTGTTCAATTAATATGTTCATCTCAGGATTTCATGTCAGTCTCAAGTAGAAAGAGAATTTCTTTTGCACTGCACATCAGCCGTAATTAAACTTCTGCATTTTGAGATTACTTTGAAAGAAATAGATGGCTTTCATGTCAAATGAAATGCCAAAACTAAACGTCTCAATGTTTCATCTATCATAAGTCTTTGATGTGGGGATAAACAAACAAACAAAAAAGTAAAACAATGTCACTATAATTAAGCCCATGAATTCAGCAAATTGTTTAGATTTAACACAGAGGAATGCTAAATGTTTTTTTGTTTCCTGTCTATCACTGGACCTTTTTTTAGCCTTTTATTATCCAAGTGGTTGATTACCGACCGCTCCTACCCTACACAAACTATGTATCATCACCCACCAAAGTAATTTTTATACTTATTTCAGCCTAAAATCATCCTTATGGAAGATACAGGTCTACAATACTTAAAAATGCAATCAAAAACACAGCAGACTTAATAGGCATTCTTGGTACCTTTATCGAGAAATCTATCATTTAGTAGGGCTTACTTGTTTGTTTGCTTATTATAAGATTCCTCAAGATGTTATTGACGCAAAAACCTCAACTGTGACTCAGTCATCTGCTGATCTGAAGGATGGTGATTTATTTCTCTGGTTTCTTCAGTTTACATGCCAAAGTGCTTTTTAACGCGAAACTGAACCCCACATTGTGTGTGTGTGTTGTGTAAAAAATGCTTTGACAGAAAACCCTGATGTTAATGCAGTCACTTTACGTTAAAGACGCATGCTATGGTAGGGCTGCAAAAGAGAACGTTTGCAAGAACATTAAACACCAGTTCTTGATGCTTTTGTGGTACATTTATCTCTAACTTTAATTACTTTGCATGTAATTTAAACAGTGCAATTCCTCAGTGCCAGCTTTCATTTTGTGTATTTGTTATGTAACCTTTGTTTGGTGTGAAAATTTACTTTAAGACAGTCAAAGTGTGTTAATAGCATTAGATTAATAAACAAACCTAAACTAGTGGTTACAGTGGTGGGCTTGGGCGTGGAGGACCCAGGTTCAAGCCCAGGGCTGCCCACAATGGTAAATCACTGGGGGCCCCTGAGCAAGGCCCTTAACTCCCAATTGCTCCCCGGGGCGCTGCCCTGCTAGCTGCCCCACTGCTCACTAGTGAAACTAGTTGATGGGTTAAAAGCAGAGACTAATTTCGGTGTGCATCGTACATACAGCGTGTGCACAATGTCCACACTGACAAGAAAGGGAAGAAAAAAAAAAAAAAAAAAAAATTTCCGGTCTGTTCAGGTAAAATAGGCAACCATACAGGGGTTATGTAAAGCAAAGGATCACAAAAAGATCAAAGGAGAAAAAAAGAAAATAAAGTGTACCTTGAAAATTTGTTTAATTTACAGGAATACTATTCAGATGACCGAAAACAATTTAAGTCCCACAAGAGCAGCAAAGCTTGTCTCCTTTTATTGTCTCTCCTGTTTTTTTTTACTTTTCTCTGTTTTTTTCCATACATTACATAAAACTTTTTTTTTTTTTTAATTTAAACTCCCTCCCAGGTTTTTGTTGAAATAAAGCAACTGGAAAGAATACAATACATTAGGCAAATTTCCAGGTTGCTCCACTGAACTGCACCTTTCTGACTGAGCAGATCTGAACAGAAGGTTTCATCCAGAAGGTTTATCACCAGACACAGAAGCAAAGTTTGCATTGTGAAAAAGAAATGGCTTTGAAACAGCTGTAAATGTTCCTAACAGAATCTTTGTGTAAATGCAACATTGACAAATAATTTAATTTTATGCCAAATTGATCTCTATAAACCCTTTAAACTCCAGACATTACCCGACAGATGGCAGCCAGCTAGCTTCGTATTGTCTGGGAACTGTCTGCAAAAGTGTAACTTTCTATCTTGAGGTGTAATTCAGGCAACTTTTAGGAGAGGGAAGTCTCACTTTCAAAATATCAGGCTTCCCTGTTGCCCTTGGTTTATCCCTCAAGGCCTTCTTCCAATAACAAGCGCTCATCCTTTTCACTAAAAGTTGTCCTTGAGTCAAAAAGTAATCGATAGCAGAGTAGTGTATTGGGAATAAAGCAGAGGTTAATTTCATCCATGAAGCTCTGTGTCGGCTTATCGCTTCATTGATCTGGGCAATCTTTTGATTTGGTTTCATTACAAAACACAACACGAACACATAGATAAAAATATATAAATATATTGATGCAGATCTTCTGAAAGTGGCTTAAAAGCTAAAATTTTTCTTGCACGGTTGCATTTCATTGCATCCCATCAAGGTGCTTACACAATGCATTCAGCAAAAGTTCCTGGGTGCAGTTTTTCTGCAGTATATATAAAGCCTCCTTAAACATTTATATTTAAAGTTTGTACTAATAAGGACTAGACCGCATTTGGAGTGTTAAGTAAAGACATAGACAAAAAACTGACTGGAATCAATAATAGTTTTTTATACACCCTACATCTACTAGCACCACCACCACCATCACCACTCTGATCACCACCCTGCATTGCAGAATCAAACATTTATTGCATTAATAAGACATATGACTCAGTTACATAAAAAACAAAAAACAAACAAAAAAACCCCCAGGAAAAAATAATTTCCCTTTTAGCAAAATGCGCACAAACTGACAGAATGTCTAGAGTAATAATCACTATTTGATATTTACCTCATCACACAACCGTGCACAATTTTGATCTTGAATAACATAAAAAAATAAACAAATAAATAAATGAGAAAGGAGAAAATATTTTTTTTTATTAGGTGTTACATATACACTCAACTATTTCCCGCTGTTTTCAGTGCCGTGATAAAGCGAATGTAACTGAAACATTTAGAAGTTTCAGTTACAATAACATTACACTATTGTTATCTGACTTGGGGTCTTATGAAGTGTATTTTCACCAAAAAGACCTAATAATAAGACTTGTGTATTGATTTTTGCAATTCAATACTATCTGTTTGGTTAACCCTGCGTCTAAGGCAGGGGGTGGTCAGTCCTGGACCTCCAGGGCCGGTGTCCTACATGTTTTAGATGTTTCCCTGCTTTAACAGACCTGATTCTAAATAATCGTTGTCATCATCTCGTCATTAAGGTCTGCAAAACTCTACTAATGACATAGGCAGTTGTATCAGGGTGCAGTGAAGAAGGGAAACATCTAAAACATGCAGGACACCGGCCATCGAGGACCAGGATTGCCAAAACCCTGCCTTAGAAGCGACCAGTACTTCAGGCCAGCCAGGGGACCAGAACGCAACTGCAGCACAGAGGACACAGCACATGGACGAGGAGGGGGGGCACCAGCCCCCACACCTGTCTGCCGCCCGAGCATATTATCCTTTGTTGAAGGATTTTGTTTCTAGCAAAAGAAAAACAACAGACTTTTCCAAATGATTATGAATATGGGAAACTCAATGGTCCACTGTAGTGACCCCTTAAGAGAAAAGCTGAAAGGACGCTCTCATAACTTTGCGCTACGGTGAACACAAACGCCTTACACATTCAAACAAAAACCCAGACATACACATATCTAAAAGACACATGAAAAGGTAATCAGTTAACATATGAGGAATTACATTTTTGTCTTGTATGTGTTTGGTGTCATCTTTTCTAATTCTGCATTTGGAAGAAGGTGAAGATGCAAAATATTGCTTCGTTTTATGGTCCTCCTGGATTGTTCTCATTAAATCAGCTCACTCATCTGTTGTCATTCACAAGTCCAGACTGTCAAAGCATCTTGGCCCTCGATGTAAAGAACATCAAAATAAAAGGATGAAACATTTAGAGACCTGACGCATCTTGTTCAAGTCTTGTTGCAGCTGCACATTTGCTATTCACCACATTTTTCTTAACCTAACTCTGTCCCTTATGTTAAATTACTGCTTTTGTTAGAAAAAATTATACAAATTTCATGCGTAGTGTTGCATTTTTCAATGAGAAGGGCAAGTGTGTTTGTGTTTAATATGGAAATTAGTCTAGATCGTATTATTTATCTGTGATCAGGCTTAAACCAACATGTGAAAACAATACCACTGCAACCTTGAAAAGTTTTCTTCTAAATAATGTTTGCTCTGGTAGATCCACTTCTGCTGCTGAGCTTTTCCCATTTTGTTCATTAGTTTTACCATATTTAAGCTACTGTGTAGAGGTTTGGGGCAATACATAAAAACATACAATATATCAACTAATTACACTGCAGAAAACAAGGACAATTCATAATACTGCTTTTAGAGATCATACACATTTACTATTTCTAAATCAGGAGTTTTGAAATTCATTGATCTGATTCATTTTTGAGAAGGAGCTGAGCCAAAAAGCAAAGCTCTCGATTTACCAGTCGGTCTACGTTCAAAACCTCACCTATGGTCACAAACTGTGGGTAGTGACCAAAAGAACAATATCGCAGATACAAGCGATGGAAATAAGCTTCCTCCACAGGGTGTCCGGGCTACTCTTAAACAATATTCAAAAACTGTTCTTTAGGGGGGATGGGGGATATACATTGAGGAGTGAGTTAATGTTCAAACATCCTCGGGTGTGTACAACTTTAAGATTTTTGTCTTTCTGTTTGTGAAGTGAAACTGTTGAAAAGATTAAATGTAGTAATAAAGCATGAACCATTTAAAAAGTGGTACAAAAGCATGATTTTCACTGAACACTCCGCTGTCACACACTGCAGAAAGTGCATATTACGATAAACATTTAGCGTTTAGTTGTAATTATTCTTGTGTTGTTGTGTTGTCTTGTGTCACTTCTGCATCGAGGCTCCTGATGTACGTTTTGACTTGTTTTCATGCAAATGATGAATTAGATTTACTGAACTTGGACCTGTCACACCTTTATTCTTGTTAACTTAATGCACCCAGTGTCACCCAGGTGGTTAAAACATATAATACAGAGGTGTCAGGAAGGGTCAGGAAGAGGAGTTGTAGGAGAGACACTAGTACCTAGGGTCACTAATCAATAATAAACTGAATTTTAATGACAACAATTCAATTCAATTCTATCTATTAGATGTTGGATGTTTGGTTGATTTTATATGAAATAAAGTATTTTCAAATAGAATTTCCTTGAATATCTACTCTCCAAAAATGCACTTGTTTGCTGAGTATGCATGTATATATATATATGCATACTGCACCATCCCACCGGGCATAGATATGTGGACCCTTGGCTGTGTGCTGGTGTTTTTGTACCTCGATCTCACTTGTATCCAACGAAATGTGAATATGAGACCCTAAGGATGATGATAGAACTGAACGGTAAACCGGATAACGACTTTCTGGACGAGGCATACAACACTGATTGCTATTTTAATCTGGTCCAGGAGGAACCTTGTCGTATATGGTGGCTAAAATCTGCACAACAATACACAATGAAAACGGGGAAGACGACTGAGCGTTGTAACAATATTGCTTCAAAGTTGTATTCTGAAGAACTGATACCAATGCAGCCAGAAGGATCATCATCATCATCATCATCATCATCATCATCATCATCATCATCATCATCATCATCATCATCATCATCATCATCAGCAGCAGCAGCAGCAGCAGCATCAGCAGCAGCATCAGCAGCAGCAGCTGAACTGTGAAACAACATCAGCAGGACACCAAACCCCTTGAAGCAGAAGAGACCAAGATGAAAGAAGACACCCAAGTCATTCAGCACCACACACCAAAGAGATGACCTGTTTCTACACAAACATTTTCAATTAGCGACACATACACACTCTACCAAACTAAACACAAAAAAGTCATGGCAGCACTTCAGGACATTCCCAGTTTGAATCCAGGCTGGGATGTTCTTGGTGTCTGAGTGGGTTCCCTCCGAGTGTTTCGGCTCCCTCCCACATTGATTGATTAGCTATTTGAAATTGTCTATACAAGTAAGCGTGTATGGTTGCTTGAATTTTAATTTGGACTTTGAACACAAATATATGAAAAAATGAAAATAAAATAAGAAAATGTACTTTCATATTTATCTGTTGTATTTGTTAAAAGACTACAGATTTGTGAAATCAAAATCACAGGTTCATTTTGACATTTGATGACGGTTCTGTTATTGAAACTCTCCTTCATTTGGTCTATAATTTCATTTATGTATGTGCTAAAACATAAGATTTGCCTTGCTTTTGATAAAGTCTATCTTGCACCGCAATTATCATCTGTGAAACATTCGTCATAACAAAATAGAAAAAGAAAGATGCTTGTATAGCATTGGTTAGTCTGAACAGTATTTTTACACAATACTACAATGTAGTCGTCCGTCTTGTGGTATATGTTATTTTAAGTACTGTCATGTACTTTTTTTTTTATGTTGATGTTGGAGGATTGGGAATGAGAAACATGGGTCTAATTTCACCTGGGTGAAAGAAAAACTTTTTTCCTCTTTTTTTTGCGGAATGGTACTGGCCATGAACATCCAATACTATACATTTCCCATATTTTTAAACAGCTTTGCTGACATTCTGTGATGTAAAACGATAACCCAAGGATATTGTGAACTTAAAGCCCTGTCTGTTTGGAGCTTGTCTTCTTTTGTTGTGTGTGTAATGAGCCCTTTGCTGGACTTATCTGCATGCCAACACGTTCAACCCATCTGGCTCTCAGCATCCCCACTGGGTTAAGAGCAGAAGATGTGCCAGCGAGCATCCTCTTAGAGGATATAATCATTATCTAAAGCTTTTCACAGGAGTCAAAGGGGAGGCTGTGGGCGCAGTATGTGAGTGTTTCAGGTTTTCATGGGGTGGTCACAGACCACCCCAGGAAATGTACACCCTAAATGTCTGCAGCATTTTGAATGCTGCTCATACTCCTGTATCCATCGCTGCCTTAGAGTGTTTATTACTAAACGGTTTAATGCAACATTAATGGACGTGGTGGAAAACAATAACGTGCTTCTCTGACTGATAGCAGGTCGTGATGATTTGAGAGCTGAGCTGCTGTAGCTGATGGTGATACCAACTAATAAAGTACAATATCTGTCAGGGATCTCCAAAAGTCTCTGTAACTCTGGAGATATTGAGATGTAAATCATTTATTCCCTACTAATATCAAAAGTTAATTGAGAGTCCTTTAGGATTTCCATTATTCATGTAATGCTGGGCTATGCTGATGCTCCAGGCATGCTGGGAATCCAAAGATCAGTGTAATTACAGTCTGAGGAATGACCGAGCCGTGTATCGGACAGAAGCCAGTTTCTCACAAGGTCCCATGCTCTACAATCTTCGACTTACTCCTACACACGGGCTACCTCATAGATCACACAGTCGCAGCATTACTAAACTATTACTGTGCTTTATCTCCAATAGGTTTCTGTCTCAGAATATTAATGACCTTGATGAATTGCGTGGATTGTAGCTTCTGATGCACCAAGAGCAAAACCAAAACAAAGATTGGGACAAATTGGCAAGTTACAGATTAAGGTTTTTGTTGTATTTTTGAGTCCTGCAACTTTATTCTGCATTTACAGTAACAATACTGCACTAAAGATGCGATGGTCTGGTTAAGCATCCCCCTTTCTACACAAGTACACAAACACAATGATGGTCATGGTGATTTTCTGCTTTTTGTGGATCATTTAGTGTGCATGTCTTTACATCAGTCTCACCTGGTTTCACAGAAGAATCGGATCCCACGTTGTGATAGGAGCCTGGCAGAGATCCTGATGAGTCTCCACAGTACTGACCTTTCACATCAACAGTAGCAGCATTATTTTTGTCCAGCGACATTTTTTTCCCACTGTTTTGTCTTTTAAAAGTAGGAGTTTAGTGAGAGAGAAGGAGACAAAGGCTTTACAGACAAAAGGCATGTGGGAGATGTGGGAGAGCTGGACCTTGATATCAAAGACAGTGGATGAAGATAACGTAACAGCAGAAAGCTGAAGCTTTGTCCCTCTAATCTTTGTTGTTGCACAAAGAGCCTCTTTTCCAGTATGGATTAATTTTATCTGAGTGGATTCTTCACTCATTCCAGATATACTGAAATACTATCTTTTACTGGGTACCAGACCTCAAAAATAGTCATTTAAGCCTCCTTTCATTAAATTAAATAACAAAGATGACCCACTATAACAACTCCTAAATGAAAAAAAAAAAAATCCAAACAAGAAAAAGAAGTGTCATGCAAAAGTAATTGAACGTCTGGAAAGGTTCTCATAGGATTTTAAATTTGTGTCAAACACTTAACTCAAAAATTCAAAATGCCTTTTATTGTTCCAGTAACACCTCTCCACAGAGGAGAGTTTAGGGTAGTCATGCTCATTAACAGGTGTGTCTTTTCATCTATTATCACATTTTACTGTAACTAAACAGTCCTTTGATATCAATTAGTTTTTTGCATTTATATTCCACAAAAAGAGAACTGGTTTTCATGTAAATCACAATTTTAGACAAACACAATGGGACTCATTCATACAAAACAGACTCTGTTTTAACGAGAAGAGCTTATAGACATTATTTGTCATTTTCAGACTTTGAAGAAATTAAGCATTCTGTGGTCTCTTATTTTCACAATAGGCAGATATCTTTAAAACACATTTGTTTTAAACGGCAAAACTTATGTCAATAAGAGTAACTGCATGGGCAAACTGTGTTTCTGAGGTGTTATGGTGCGACTTTAATACATTTATTTACAAATGTAAGCCAAATAAAGCATTAAAATCCTCTCCCATGTAAAAGTTTAGATTGCTATAGATAATTTTTGACACTGTTACACTGGAACACAATAGAAGAAGAATGAGGCATGATAGGAATTAAATAAAAGTTATTAAATATAATTTCAAGTCTTTATAGTTTCAATGCAGGTTTTAAAGAAAACAAAAGTGACTTTTACAAGCAGAAGAATCAAACAAATTGTCAGGTCACAACTTGTTTTGATTGTTTTTCCCAACTCCTTCCTGGAAGGTTTCCTAATCAATAGTTCCCCACTGGTGGCCATGCAGAGTTACAAGTCTGGTCACAAGGCTGAACCTTAAAACAGAAGGGCTTTCTGTTTAAAGCTTTTTTACCAAATTCAATTTAAATAGTGACATCTTTGTATCTCTCGTTTGCTAAAAGCAATCTAATCACCTGGCTGTTTCTAAATGCAAATTTCCAAGCAGTTCGAGGTTGTGAGAGGTGAAGGGGTTCTGAAATTGTAAGTCCCTTAACTATTATAACTAGTAAGTATTTGAACATGTGCAAGTATAAGTGTGACCTTATTCTCTGAATAAACATGAGGTGTCTGTGCTCAAGAGCGACATATTGTATACTGTGTATTTGGCTCATGCGCATCCTCATCTCTTGACTGGTCAGGAGGACGGTCGACGGAGGTCTCATAAGGATTCATTATAAACCTCTAACAAAACATTCTAATGAAACCTGTCAGTCTGCCAGCTCATCTCGCTGAATGATGCCTGTCTCTTCTCCCTATTAGAAAAAAATAAAAAAATAAATAACACAAAAGGGCAGAAATTCATACGTGACTCATGGTGGAAGAGTCTTACTGTGTTGTTGGCTACTGATGTATTGATTAATAAGAATGAATGAACACAACTGAAAGGGCTGGAGAAGTCAGAGAGGTCGCAGAATACATCAATGCTTCTGTAGTGTTTAATCATATTCTTCATCATGAAAGCACACACAGACTCTGCCATCTTCACGATGTCTTCTGCTGCCTTGAGTGGTGTTGCAGCCACCACTTCACCTCATGCCACCCCCTCATTGACATTCATTGAAAACCTATGAGGTGCAAACTTTTTCTTGATGGTGCTCAAACACAATTATTTTGCTTCTGTAAGATGGAGAGTCTCTGGTGTTCTTTTTTGGAGAAAGCAGCCATAGGTTATCAACAGGAATACTGATGTCTCAAACTATCACTGTTTAATCTAAATTCAGGGGCTGACTGGTTATCTCTTCTGTCTCAACAACACTCTCCCAAATATCTCTACTGAAATTAAACTTCCATGCCCCGAAGCATCTTAGGCCACCCTAATTGCTCCAGATGCCTGAACCTTGCTTCTATATGTTGGTTCTTCACTAATCCTGGTATTTGTAATCCATCTTTGAGACTTTTCATAAATCCTTTAGTGTTGTCTATGTTGTCTGCACAAATATAGGGACTTCATAGACGTATTTCAAGAAAACAAAGACTGCAAAATTATCCAGAGTTGTTGGATTCATGAGAGATATGTGGGTAAAATTAGAGTATGTTGTCATTTAAAAGGAGAATAAGGGATATCTGGACGATATTACTTCTGTCAATACAAAAAAAAAGTGATCAAGGCTTGAACGTCGCAACACAGATGAAGATTTGAAAGAGCACCATAAAAAGAGTAGATGCTTATCAGGCTGGAAAAAGTTTACAAAACACACTGTAAAGAGTAAAGACTTGGCCAATTAGTCTGTGGGCAGGTAAATACTGAACAACAGAGGAGTGCAAAAAGTCCCCACAGACAAACCACATACAGCCAGAGTTCAAATGATCAACGTTCAACAAATCATCAAATTGCGAGTGACCCCATGAAAGAATTCATCACTTTTGTTTCCAGGATCAGTGTGAAGTGAGCTGGCTGCTGCGCCAAAATGTTATCAAATTTTGACACCAGTTTTTTCATAAAATACAGTTGTTCAAAATCACAAGCACAAAGTTCATTGGTTTAAAATCTGTTTGCCCATACACTTGGATTTTTGTTTTCAGAAACATTCCTCTTTTTATTTACAATTATCTCACAAGAAGACACAAAAACAACAACTTTTTATTCTAACTGTATGGGTAGCAGTGTACATTATGTGCTGGCCACAAGTGCACACCACCACAGGCTGTATGAAAATACAAGACAGGTCAAGAACATCTCTCACATTTCTGTTGGCTAAAATACAGACGTGAATGTTGCATGGGTTAGAAAGAAACACCTGCACAACATAGTCACAACACTTTCATATACGCTTGGACACACCTGCTCCCACACCGGCTGCCAAAAAGGCTAAAAAAAGTTCTTAGTTAATTAACAAGTAGAAGGGAGGACAATAACCAGGTGTTGTACAGCAGTTGAGTTTTAAAGATTTTGTATTATGACCACAACTTCTCGACTTCTTATTGTCTCATGAAATAAATGCCTGAGAGCAAAAAATATTTTGCTGGTATAATTTTTTTTTAACATCTGAAAAATGTGATGATTTATTAAAAAACAAAGTGTCCATGAATTTGCACTTTACTGTGCATTTGAATGCATAAACGCCCATTTAGTTTTAGCTCTGTTCAGCCCGGGGACATACCTGGCTCTGTAGCTGATAAATGCTTCTCTTTATTCACTAGCCAGCTCAAGTTAGTCTGTCAGCTATTAATTGCCGATAGGGACATTTGCGAGGTTTATTTAATCAAAATTTTCTCTGAATGCAGCTTTGCTGCTGCAAAGTAAAAATGACACAAGATTACCAGCTGTTTATTAAAATAGAACAGTTTCAAATTCAGTAAAAAGCTCTGACAAGAAGAAAGATTCAAATAATTATTATCAGCAGGTTAATCATTATCAGAATGTCCCTTTTGTTTCATTTCAAGACACTCCACAGAGGTGCTGCAAACACACAAAGCTGTTAATAACTAATTTTAGGGGGAAAATATACAAATGTCAGCATTAGTCTATAATCAGTTTGGTGCCTCTATAGCCGACCCTGAATTGTAATCATAGTAGAACAAAAGCTTTCAGGCTTATTAGTTTAAATTACAAATTATGGGCTGTATACTACAACAGCAGCCCTTTCCTGATAAATTCTGGTGTTTCATCAAATGTAGATACCACTCAGGATATAAAGCCAAAACATAGATAGAATTAGTGCAGAAGAATAAGAGTGTAATCACGGGCGCATGCAATCTGCTGCTGTTGACTCATCCAGGTCTTCCTTGATTGAACTTTTTTAATCCCAGTGGGACTAATTTAAATTAAATTAAGGCTTAATCAGCTATGAAAGATTAGTAATACAGCAAATAAGTCAGACAAATCCACGATGAATAGCCAAAGGGTTTGTTTTCCAACTGTGATAATTCTTGGTGAGTCTCTTTCTATCTTCCATCTCACACTGAGAGCTTATGTATTTTTAGGGTTATTTCATATCTGTTGGGATGGAGTTTTGAAACACAAGGACAAAGGACTTGTGGACATAAGTTACAGTACATCCACGGTGGATATCTTCTCTCCACATTCAATACAATCTCCTGTCTTAATGCTTGTGTGTATATATAAAAATCATCAATGCCCTGATTTAGAGTAGAAAAAAGCATGAACTTTGATTTGAGAGGAAAAAGAAAGAAATGAAAATAACATTTAATAATGCAGATGTTCAAAGTTAGATGTCGTGTGTTCAAATAAAAACAATGTTGAAGTAAAGACAAATCACCTGTTACAATGCAACGGCTCCTGACAGTTTGTGAAGAGAAATTATAACAGTATTTTTGTGTAATTCACAATCTAGTGCCATTGTAATTCATTGAGCAATTCAATTAGTTAGTGATAAAACTCTAATTAGTTTTTTTTTTGTTTTTTTTGCATCATGGATGTCTGTTAATGCACTAACTTTAATGTTCAGACATCCAACGCATGCTGGCAAATATGGCATAAGATTGCATTACCTTCTTTGACATTCTGCAAGCAGTAAAATCCCAACAAAGCACACGTCTCTGGGTTCAGTGCACAGACACACAGGCGTCTATTTTAGCTCCACAACCCTAACGGCTGTCACTAACTTCACCAGATGTAGCACAACAGTAACTTTTTAAAGGAAAGGCTTTCCACTGCATTTGGCGTCCATAAACCCACAGTTGGTCCACACCGTTGCCTCAAAGCGTTTATTCCAAAACATTAACCAAGGGTGTGTTCTTCATGACCGTAAGTCATTCTCGTTACTGCGGCAGCTTTTCCATGGGCCTCTGCTTTTAACACACTGAGCCCAACAGTAAACAGTGTTAGCACGTCCCTGCATCTCATGCGGCGGTGCATCAAATCCTCCTGAAATATGTTCATCTTAACTCAAGCAGTGAAGAACACATGCGTGCCGGAGCCTGAGATGTGTTATGTTGAAACTCAGGCGCACGCAGGGCTACGTACAACTTTACTGAAAAAATAATGAACACAAAAGTCAGGATTGGCTTAGTCAGGGAGAAGAGAGACACATTTTGGACATTTAAAGTGAATTCATATATGACTCATTCATGACTTTTAAATGGTTTTAAATTACTAATCATCGCACAAGCAGATATTAAAGGATTCAGTGACCTTAAGAGCGGTACTGCCTGCTCTAAATACATTGGACCCAAATCAATTCAGAACTTAATGTGATGCTTAATTTACTTCCAACAGGGATTATCTCAGGATAAGACAGAAACTTAATAAATCTTGGGTGGCTAGATGAGTGAAAAAATTGCTGACATTAATGCAAATCCAAACTGTGTTTATAAACTCCTATTGCACCCTGGAGAGTAAAAAAAGAAAATAAATAGAGACGTTCTTCTGAATTAAGCTCTGGGATATCGGGTCACTAATTGTAATACGATAACAAGTTATTAACTTTAAACCATCACATCCATCACAGTTTCTGGTTGCTCAAAAGAAAACTTCCACAGAGAGAGAAAAAGAGAGAAAGCAGATGTCTTAAAAGTTGAGAAGTATTTTGATAACACTGCATGAATGTGAGACGAGCTTATGAATATTGCATAGGATCTTATGACTCCATTAAGTGTGATATATGCAACTCTGAGTCAGGCAGCATGAAATGATGCAGTTTAATACAGCTTAAAAGAGTATTTATCATGTTCACGTCAGGGAGTGCAACAAAAAGGTGGAGCTGTTAGAAGACAGAAAACCACAAGCAGGGGTTTTTAAACTCAGACATAGCTGAAAGAAGGAAGGAGATTTCTAGAAGCACATTTAAAACTCTCATTAAAATAAATAAATGAATAAAACAATGTCTCTGAAGCTTTGTATGATGAGTGTAAAACACTGAAGAAACTAAAATTGCAAAAGAACAGCTGGCATAAAATATTTAATGCTGTAACACATCTAAAGATACACACTTATTTGTCTAATCTCTGATGAAAATACAATGAAACAAGGAGCTATGTATAATTTACATAATACATTTGAATGCACACCATGAGACCTTTTGAAATGGTTGACATATTTGGCTTATCAATAAAAATAGCTGAGTGTTCTATCAGGGAATAAACAAAACGAGACCAACTCAGCTGTACAAACGGAGTAATTAAAGTTAATTTCACGCATCTGCAGTTTGTGATCTACCAGACGCCAAGGCATTAATCATAATTAGTTTAGACACTCAGATGCCCTCCAGACCTATCAATCTGCAGGCCACTTCTGGCCCGGAAGCCAAGTCCCAGCGTCTCGTCTGCTCTGCTGAGCGGGCCAGCAGGAACTCACTGACAAGTCTAATGCCAGTGGCCAAAATGACAGGACCACGAGGACTGTCACCAAGCTTTTCCAGTCTGGCAGCCAGTCTTCCTCTGGGAAACAGTATCAACCCTCTTACACACTCTTGCACCACTTAACTGACAGCCAGCCCTCAAAGGGCTCACCCGGCCCAATCCAGTTCACCCTATAACTGACAAAAGTGATCACCCTGTTTGTTAGCAGCCTTTTATTACTTGAGGGGCAAAAACCTTTAAGAGAAGAGTGTTTCAAGCTTGAGGAGGCTTTAAAGTACGCTGAAATAATGAGCCCGATGGCTGGTTCTGTCTTTACTTATCGTGCCTTTGTCATTACTGGCCTAAATATTTTAACCTTTTGTGTTGTTATCTTTTTGTAGGAACGTTTTGGTATTTAGTTCTGTTAACAAAAGCATTTCTTTCATTGTATAAAAAGAAAAAATCAGAACAAATTTCATAGCTTTCATGTATTACTTAGGTCTATGTTCTGCTTATAGATGAAACAAAATCTCTTGATTGTAGCTGGACAGCCTGATGCTGTAGATATAAATATTTATGACCGTGCAATTTCTTTATCACATTGCAAATACAACAGTGATTTTAAGACGACTTTGACGACTTTTCCGTAGCATTAGGAGTTCTCATTATTTTAGAAAACAGCATGATGCTCTCAGGCAGCTTGACTATTGTTAGAAAGAAACTGAGAATCAGTATCTTCTTGTGCAGTAAAACCACTATTATGTAAACATAAGGCCTGATTGCCTGCAGATGAACAACTGTGGACACCGCAGTAGTGTAATTTGTACCTTGGAGTTTGTTTGGGATATGCATTGCATATCATGCACAGTAGATCAGCCTCTGCCCAAAGAAATATTCTGCTCATATTCACTGCAACTCACTTCTATACACAATTTACAATGAGTTGATTGTTTTGTAGACGTCCCACCGACTTTATTAGGTGGGAGTTGCTACTTTCCAATTATCCTTTGGTTTGTGGAGAGGTTTATTCAAAGCCTCATGTTTTGGATTTAGCTACCATCCTTGGTATTTTGGAGCCAACAGTGATGGAAATGTTAGAGACTTTGACTAAGAATGAAACCAACAGACTGTGTCTGTTGGTTGAAGACGTTTCATTAATCTGTCTCTTAAGGTAAAGTTAGTCATATTTGAACATGTTGTATAATGAATAAAATATAATAATGTTATATAATAACAGATTTAAAACCATAACAATAATACATTAAATATAATATATAAGTGAGAGCAGCAGTTCATTTTTTCGGGCACCTGAGGATGAATGATTGGTCTTTACAGATCACTGGATCTACTCAGATCCTGTAGATCCTGGATCGACTCAAATTAAGCCTCAATATTTTACTCTTGGACTGATTTAAATAAATAAATAAATAAATAAATAAATAAATAAATAAATAAATAAATAAATAAATAAATAAATAAATAAATAAATAAATAAATAAATCATAGAACAGCTATGTTTTCTTGTTTTCCATAGCTCATACTAACTTTGATTTTTATTCTAACGATGATTCCAGTAAAGGCTCTCTGTGAATAGTCGATACGTTTTACTTATTTTTTCCTCTCACTGTAACATAATTTCGAAGAAAGCACAGGGGCGTCCTGTACGGTGCGGCACACCATGAACTCAGAATCACACTCATACCAGAAATGAAGGCTTGAATTATATCTCAACAGGGAGCACTGCTTGTAGATTAGATGGCAGATACCTGCTGTGGACCATGTGTTTTATTTTGTTCCCCAAACTTTTAGAGTTTTGTGCTGTCATTAAAACAGCTATCACAGAGGAAATCCAATTTCTACTGTAGCAGACTCCAAAGCCACTCATTTTTGTTCATCTCTGACTCTCCTTGCTTGTGCACTCACAATGCAAGCATAATCGTGGGCTCTCTACTGCAAACCTCAGTAAATAGATGGATGCAAATTTCCTTTTTTGGGGGATATAAGGTGGCACAGTTATGTGTGATAAGCTCTCAGCAGGCTTACTCTAGTGTGCAAATTGATTACTGGAACCATCTCTTGTATCTCTAGCTCTTTAAATGATATTGGATTCAATAAACTAGCCACAGAACCACTCTTTAGACTACTATGGAAAGTTGACTTCGTGGTACAGGTGCTGAAAATCCTTCTCCCCTAGGACCTCATTACCTACAGGCCAGTGAGCTGACTTCACACCTGATGAAGACTCTGGAGAGGCTGGTCCTTTCCACAGATGGGTCTGTGGATCCACAGTTTCCATATTAGGCTGTAGACCAAGTGATGCTGTCATTGACCTCCTGTGTCTCACTTGGAAAAAGGTTGGGAGCATAGTAAGAATCCTGTTTGATTTCACCAGTGCCTTCAGTACCATAGAGCCACCCCAGCAAAGTGACAAACTGGTGAGCACTGGTGTGAATCATCATCTCACACTGTTGATATTAAACTACCTGACCACATTTTTTCACTTCATTATGTGTGTATGTATTTGTGTGTATATATATTTTTTTTTGTGATGAAGCTCACTGCAACACAGTAATCCTTTTCTCTTCACCCTCGTTACCCAGATTTAACATTTTGCTTGTCTTCCAGAAATACTCTCGGAGCTGGTGCAGGACTTCGTGTAGAAGAAGACCCCATAGTGTGAGGGAGACCAAAGAGGTCACAGGATGGACTTCTGGGGACCTTTTATGACCGCGTGGTGGTACCAGCAAGCTTATAGAAGCTCTAGGACACAGTAGCATCTTGACAATGGGTGGAATGGTAAAGAAGGCCAGCTGTATTCTGGAAGGCCTTGTTGATCTCTGTGTCAGGGTCCTGGTCCCTGGTCCTGGTCCTGGTCCCTGGTGTTGTTGAGAGGGTTGGAGGCAAATAAGGACCCCTCTTCTTGCCTCTGATGTCTCTCCTTTCCGAAGCTCTTCCTGGGTGGGGGCAGTTCCTCCTCAAGTTCCTCCACTGGACTTTGTTTGTTCACATGCCGATATAAGCCATTCATTCAGTGCCAACAACCTGCTGAATCTCTCCTCTCCGCCTCTGACAGGTGGTACAGGTCCACTGATAAATGCAGCTGCATTCAGAGACCTCTCTGTATTTAATAATCCAAGTCCTGTTTCAGAACCTCGGACTGTTGTTTAGACGCATCGTTTGACAATGTTTGTCACAATTGGATATTCATCTGCAATTGTAAGAATTCTCTCCTTCAGATCGTTGACCATCTCCTCACGAAAGCAGAGGACTTCAGTGTTCTTACCGCAAATCCTTTGTACATCCTTTACGGCAGAGTCGCCCACAATCAGAATCTCAGGACCAGCCTTTAGCTTTCCCTGGGAACCTTTTTGACAGGTTTTCAGTTCTTACTCTAATGCTTTGGGATGGATGGTCGTCAGATAGATATCCAGGGTCCTTCGATAGTGGAGCAAATCTCAGTTGTTTTGGAAGTCTGTTGTTAACTTTCCCATTCACAGCTGTCCAGTCCAGGTTCCTCCCGTGTACAGGGGTAGAAGAGCTCCTCGGTCTCGTAGGAAGTGAAGGCCAGTCGGTTTCACGGATTTCAGCTCGCTGCGCCCGGCCTGTGATACGTCCTCCTACTTCCAGGAGACATGATTTATGTTTTGGTTTTGCACCGAGACAGTCCCAAGGAGGATTATCACTCGATGATTTATTATAATGCACAGAGTCTTCTTTCTTGGTCGCGGTATCTGTGCTTCTTAGCCGTGTGTTAGCTTGCTCATCTCCATTGTTTGAATCAATGGCGAGGTTGTTTCATTTCCACACAGTCCATTTACCTCCACATTTACTTCTAAACGATTAATTTTTGTCTCCAGTACTGCAATCTTCTGCAGGAGGCTGTAGTTGTAATCTGTAGAGAGGGATGCATCTTGCTGCTAGTTAGCCTAGCGCTTAGCACCGTTCCAGGCTATTTAGCTTTAGCTGAGTGCAGGTGTCCAGACTGTCAATCAGGCTTCAGCTGCGTGTAGGCCACGCACACGGAGCGCTGAAGGTAAAGAACTATAAAAAATGGTGCTTTTTCTGTTCAAAACACTTTAGTCCCAGTGATCTATAAGTGTCCAGGTAGGGTCACGTGGAAAAAAGGGAAAATAAATCAGCATCAAATCAATAAAAGAAGCAAAGCAAGCATAGAGCAAACCGAGGAAGCGTCCACACTGTAAGAAAGCAGGAAGTTGTACAGTAAATGTTTATATGCCATAATGCCAGCTTATTTATGGTATTTCAAGTCATCACTTTGCAATTATTGCTAAAGAGTTTGAAAATCATTCAAATTAAAAGTAAAAGGAGGACAAAAGAGAAAGGAAGAGAAAGACAAGAGGAACTATAATGGAGCTAAGTAGAAGGAAGATGAGGAAGGGATGGTAGTTCTGGTTCTGTCTGAGGTGGTTCTGGCTCTGTCTGAGGTGGTTCGGTTGTGTTCGGGGTGGTTGTGGTTCTGTCTGAGGTGGTCTGGTTGTGTTCTGGGTTGGTTCTTATGTTTTCTGAGGTGGATTTGTTTGTGTTTGGGGTGGTTCTGGTTATGTTAAAGGTGAGTCTACTTCTGCCTTGCATGGTTCTGGTTGTGGCTGGAGTGGATCTGGTTCTATTTTGGTGAATCTAGTTCCTTTCTGGGGTGGGTCTGATTGTATTTGGGTTGTTTCTGGTTGTGTCTGGGGTGGATCTTATTGTGTTTGGGGTGGTTCTGGTTCTTTCTGAGGTGGCTCTTGTGATGTTAAAGGTGAGTCTACTTCTGCCTTGCATGATTTTTTTCACATGTCTGTAGTGGTTCATGTTTTATTGGGGTTGGTTCTGGTTCTTTTCAGGGTAGTTTTGGTTGGGTTAGAGGTGGTTCCAGGCAGGCAGGTAGTGGGGCTTGCCACTGTTTTTTACATCGGCACCCCTTAAAATAATAATAGGAATACATCCGAGCAATTGATAATAACGGGCCCCTCAATTTTTTTTTTTACATTGGCACCCAGCAATAGTAATAAGGGGGGCTGCCAATGTTTTTTTTTAATTGACACCCCTTAATAATAATAATAATAATAATAATAATAATAATAATAATAATAATAATAATAATAATAATAATAATAATAATAAAGAGAAACATGATCAGAATTGTTTGAATGCTTTACAGCATTAAACCATTTATTGTATTTACTGTCAATATTCCATCCTTCTGATACTTGGATAGAATATCTATTCAATTCATTTTTGGTAATAATTATATTTATTATGTACTTACACTTACTTTACACCTTGGCTCTTATTGGTACTGTAAATTATATCAACACTTTTGACCTTTGTTTTTGTTGTATACCTCTTAAAGTTGCTGCTGCAGTAACACTGCAGATTTCTCCACTGTGGGATGAAAGCAGAGATGAAGCAGGTCTTTCCTTCAAACTGCCATCAGGGTGTTCCATACACACACACACACACACACACACACACACACACACACACACACACACACACACACACACACACACACACACACACACACACACACACACACACACACACAAAGACAAGGACATTACCATGTCATAAATGACTAATGTGCAATATCCCTATTGTTAGTTTCCTAAATTTATAATGCTTTCACTTTCATCACCTTCTGCTCTATTTTTCCAAATGAGATTACTTTTATTGCTGCTAACTGTGACTTCCCTCGCGGTGGGACTAATAATAAAAAAAAAAATCTTATTCTTATTCTTGAAGGCTACTTTCCATCACGCTTACTGATACTAATACTGTTTCAACAGGATGATATTGACTATACAAACTGGAATTACAAATTGCTGTCAAATAAGTGAATTACCATCTACATTTATGTGTAAAAAAGAAACAATGATAAAATGGATTGTGGGAGGTAAAACTATGGTTTGGAGTGCTATTTCATCAGTAAGGGTCTTAGCATTTCCAAGGTCTTTGTGACTGATGTCTCCCTATCTGACCATTTTTCTGTTTTCCTTGAAAGCACTATTTCCATTCACTCAAGTAGCCAAAGAGAAGTCATAAAAAGAAATGCTTTTTAAAGGACAACTCAACTAAAACCTTTAACTAAGTCTACTCTTCCACCTCTTCTCTGTCCTGTAACTCAGTAAATGAACTACTAAATAACTTCGACTCTAAAATTTCAGATATCATTGACTCCATTGCTTCCACTAAGATGAAGGTTGTCTCTGGTAAGAAGAAATATCCGTGGAGAAATGCACCACTAGTAATACGTTTAGAAACGTGGTGTCGAACAACCAAACAAAGGTGGCGAAAGACTGGACTCCAGGTTCACTATGATATCTACAATGAAAGATTTCACAGATATAATTTACCACTGAGAAATGCAAGGGGATACTTTTTTCCTGAAATCATCAACAAAAACATGAATAAAAACTGTGCCTTATTTGCTAATGTGGACAGGATAAAAAAAACTCCTCCTGTATCAGTAGCATCTGAACTCCACTCTACAAAGGCTTGCAATGAATTTGCTAACTTTTTTACTGAGAAACTTCTGAAGATTAGAAGAGCTGTTACCATATTAATATCAAGTTCTGTGTCTAATTAAAACCAATTTGGACAAAATGACACAATTTTACCCAATCAACTACAAAAACCTGTAAGATATTATGGATCAACTAAACTCATTCTCCTGTTATCTCAATGTTTAACCTACTTCTTTCTTAAAAAATGTTTTACTTGTCATGCCATCTGAGTTGATTCAAATAGTAAACTCATCTCTTTTGTCAGGTGTTTTCCTCCAGACCTTAAAGACAACAGTCATCAAACCAAAATCTGGCAAGTTACTAATGCAAAATTACAGACCCATCTCAAATCTTGAATTCATCAGTCAGGTATTTCGAAAAGCTGTTTTTCAACAATTAAACACCTTCTTATCTTTGGAGGAACTACTTTGGCGTATTTCAGTCTGGTTTTCGTGTTCACCAAAGCACTAACACTGCCCTTGTTAAGGTGTTCAGTGACATCCACATAAATACAGACTTTGGGAGAACCACAGTCCTGGTATAATTAGACCATGACCATAGTATGTTGCCAGAGGGATTGTAGAATTGGGTTGGACTTTGGGTCAGATCGACACAGTACTTGACTGGTTTGAGCCTTACTTAAAGGACAGGGACTAGTTTCTGTCAATAGGTAACTACATTGGAATCAACAAAAAATTACATGTGGAGTTCCCCAGGATTCTATCCTAGGACCTCTCCTATTAACATCTACATTCTTCTGTGAGCTAAGATAATAATAAACAACAAGATAGGTTACCATACCTTCTATCACCTGAAGAACATCTTCAGGATCAAAGGACTAATGTCTCGGCAGGATCTTCAAAAACTCATCCACGTGTTTATTTTCAGTCGACTTGATTGCTGCAACAATGTCCTCACGTTAAAACGTCAATCAGACAGCTACAACTGATTCAGAATGCTGCTTCTCTCTAGAGTTCTCACTAGAACTATGAAAGTGGGACAGTTTTGAGGTCCTTACACTGGTTCCCTGTACCTTCAGAGAGTAGACTTTAAAATACTTTCTGTTAGTTAATAAGTCACTGAATGGTTTAGGACCAAAATACATCAGAGATATGTTGTTGCCTTATAAACCATCCAGACCTCTCAGGGCTTCCGGTTCAAGTCTGCTCTGTGTCCCCAGAATCAGAACCAAACATGGAGAAGCAGCTTTTAGCTTTCTGCTTTTATGCTCCACAGATCTGGAACAAACTTCCAGAAAACTGAAGGAATGTTGAAATCCTCAGTTTGTTTAAATCAAGGTTAAAAACTAATTTGTTTACAGCTGCCTTTGATTGAATTTTTTAAACCATTCTTAATTTAATTTTAAACAATGTTAATTTCATTACTACACTGTAACTCCAGCTTGAGTAGAACTTTTCTTTATTGTGCCACTGCACTGTAACTCATATTTTTTTCCCTCTTTTTTCTCTTTATTTTTAATCTTTTCACAAATTCAATGTTTCACCTTGAATTGCCTTGTTGCTGAAATGTGATATTTGCCTTTTTTGCAAAATGTGATATTTGCCTATAATAGATGCCTATTTAACAATGTCTTTGTGAGAATTCAAGCAAAAATAGCAAAGAGAATTATGGAAATGACAGCAAGGGTTAAAGTTAGTCTCCATCTGCTCAAGGTTCCCAACGCCTGATCTATGGTCTCCAACATGCTGAATGCAAAATGTGAACCTGATGGGGTTGGGTCAGTTCCCATTTGAAATGTTGCTGCTAAGTAAGACACTGTAATGTGCAACAACATGTAACAATAGGCTCAGATTAGGTGGTGATACATCAGTGCAGTTTGGGCTGCACATCAACAATATGGTATTATACAGCATGAACGTAAATGTAAACAATATGTTACTTTGATTAGCATGATATAAGTAGAATTAAATGTCCACATAAAGCACATTTGCTGCTTCTGTAGCAACTGATAATAGTGTTATGGGCTAAAAAAGTCTTTCAGATAATGGTTTAAGCAAAATAATGGAAATTCAGACTGAATATCATAGCAGTGGAAAATTGCTTCACAGATTTACAGGTTTTGGTATCATAGGTCCACAATGACTCATCAGCTCTCTTCTGACATTTTCTTTCAAATAACTTCCATGAAAAAAGTAGCAAATCACACAGAGGCAGATGAGCCAACTTGTCTTTTTTTCAGCCTGTGAAAGAACAAATCCTGAAACCCTTAACAGGAAAGAAGGATGAACAGTGCACAAGTATGAGAATAAGCAGTGACTATACGTATCTGTGGAGCCATGAAAACCAGTCATTACTCTTATAGGCAGTTGGCATATATGCCATATCAGCAGCAAAGAAAGGCAAGTGCATCTTTTGAGATTTTGTGTGTGTGTGTTTGTATGTATACACAAATGTATTAATGACCCTTTGTGTTTGCTTTTTTTTTTCACCCATCTGTCTACGTCCCTGGTTTTGTATTTGTGTTTGCAATCAGTCACCACAGTCTGCTGCTTCTCCTGGTATCACTTTTATATATGAGGCTCAGTGTTTGACAGAACAATTTATAATAAATCTGGTCCGACTGGATTTAGTATTTTGATCTGTCTCAGTGAATAATCCACAAGATGCAGCTACATTTTCAAGTCTGACTTTAAGCAACTCAAGAGTACCACTGCATCATGCGGTGTGCTTTCTAATGCTTTTCTTAATTCTCCTAATTGTGATGACGAGCTCTGAACTTTCCACAAATCTGAGCAAAGCAGATGAAACTTGACAAAGACTGCACCATATAACATACAAAACTAGTCTAGTTCACCACTTTTATCTGTCAGATTTATTCATCACTCACCCTGCAAAGAATAAAACGGGTATAGAAAATGGGTGGATGGATGGATCATCACTTTTTTTAAATAAATTGTTTTGACAATCTATAAAATTCTTTACAATTTATAAAAAGCTAATGATACGTAATGCAATGCCTTGTGATTAAACACCATATAAAAGTTGCGCCGTATACAAAACTCTATATAAATAAATTAAAATACCATATAAAAGTAAAGCTGCACTCAAAAAATGCACATGTGCCCAGGCCTGGTTTTTCCTCTTTGATTTTGACTTTGGTTTGTCTGCACAAAGCATTGTGATGGAGCCACTTACTGAACTCAAAATATCGAATTAGCTGTCTTTATTGAACATGAACGCTTACCAACAAGTGCAGAACAGGTGCTTATTCAGAAAGCCCTGAGTCAACACTTAAAGTCTTTGTGATATTAAAAGTATCTTTGCCAATTTCTCTGTATGTGGTGACGTTGGCTGGTTATGCTCATTTATTGATGCTGGTTTCAGATAAAAATCAAAACAAAAGAAACAAAAACAAAAAATTAATACTGGCCTTATGTTAGTCATAAATGCCATCCAGTGAGCTGTATGTCAAGAACCACGAAGCAGGTTTTTCTTTAAAAGAGATTAATGACACAAATAAATCCGATGTTTATTTACAAAGTCTTTCCTTATAACAGAGTACCATGCATGTCTTTTTTATAAATCAGGGATCAGGATGGCAGAAGGTGATATACTTACATGGACATACACAAAAATGACACAAAATGGGTCTGACAACAGCTTCGGGTTCGGGAGACGCAGACCTTTGGTTTGCTGTGATAAATGGGGGTGTCATCACATCTCAGGGAGCTCTGTCTCTGGATTTTCGATAATTTTACTCCAGAGGTGAGATGGCATTGAACTGTGGTGTATGTGTAAGATGATAAATAGAGTTATGGAGGCTGCACTGGCCAAAAAAAAAAAAAAAAAAAGGGATAAACCATCATGTGAAGGCTAATTGGCCTCCACCATCTCCCATCTGCTGTCCTTTCTTTTACGTCCAACAAATTCTCTTTCTTGTTAAACAAAGCATAGACAGCATGAATATGTGGACTGATAACCACAAAATTATACTGAGCTCAGATATCTTTCATATCTCTGTCTTTATAGTTGATAGTTCACATGCAGTATTTCTGTGTTTTGTATCACAAAATCTGTTAAACAGGAAAATGACCTGATTTTAATAGAGCCTTGTTCTTGCTCGCAGCCTACATTTGCTATCTCAAATGCAGTCCTACGATTGCTGTCATATAAGCCGTAGAAATATGATCATTTGAAATGTGGAACGAGTGTCTTTTCCAAACATGACATGCTGGTGCACGTTAAATCTATCATCACCCTCAAAAACTGGTTCACAAGGGCATTTGGAGTATCTTTAGAGTCCTTATTAGACAGAGTTTAGAGGACAGTTTACAAATTTTAGAAAGAGAAGTCAAATGGTTTGAGAGGAGTAAAAGCCATTTAGCTATTTTGCAGTTCATTCATGTGATCAAAACACACCACAAGCTGACCAGTGGACAAAAAACTAACTTCTGGTTTGTGTTAGAAGCATTTCTGTCTTTTGACTCTTTTATGTGGTGATGTCAAGTGTTGCCAAACTGAAATTTGGATTTATTGTGACACGTTGCATGCGTTCCTTAGAAGTAAAAAAAGATTTAATTCCAAAAATTCAACTTTGAAAGTTCAGATGTGAAAGTTTACATCAGCCAATCAAACTGTGGCAACACAGCCACATGCTTGCCAATTAAAAATCTATCTAAACAAATGAGTGAAAGGGAAAGAAATACATAAAAGGATGCAAACTGGCCTTAATCGCTGGTCTTATGATTAAACTGAGAATTTTCCCTAAAATCTCTTGAAACTGCTGCCAGCCAGTGAATCACTGCAACAGAACCCGAGGTCACCTTGTGCATCTATCAGAGATGCCAGAGACTTTGACTCAACAGATTTAGAACAAGCGGAAAGAAAAACCTTTGTGTACACAGATATATGGTCTTCTTATGTGGAAAGAAGCCAGTGAGCCTGTTGCTTCTGGGAAAATCTTTAATGCTTGAAATCTAATTAAATATGGCAGTTTGATGGCTGGCTGTTTTTTGCACCTTGTGGGTATGATACCTATGGTGAAAAACTAAAATACTTTAAAACCAGAAATTAAAGACAGACATAAGTTAAAAAGAATTAAACACATGTAATGCAAGAAGTAAAGGTTGCAGTGCATTATAAAATACAGCAGTGTAGCGCTCTCATAGATAATCTTTCCTCTTTTTCTGTTCAAAAACTACAGAAACAACATAAGTGAGACTTTAGGACTGTCCTCAAACTGCACATTTTAACAGTGTTACTGGGTTTGATGTTTAAATAACTTTAAGAAAAAAGACGCTGCACAGTACAGTTGAGATTTAAAATAATAGTCTACACAAAATATATGCATAAACATTCATGTCAGCTTTAAATATGCTGATTAAAAGTTAGTTTTTTTTAGCACAATCCATCTGTCACCATCCACACCCACATAGCCAGTACTAAAACCCATCACCTTACTAAATGGGGATGACGTGTACAGAACAAGTGTAAAGTCCTTCCTGAGGATACTTTGACATGTGGAAAATTGGGATTTTACTGAAAAACTTCCAGCTGGAAGATGTCCAAGGGATGGCCACCCATAGATGAGATGGGAGATATTTTATTTCTTTTTACAATTGTCAAAGTATGCAATGAGAAAAACATATTTTGATTATGAGAGGGATGTTCTAAAATTGCTTTTTGAAAACAACTGTATACACACACACACACACACACACACACACACACACACACACACACACACACACACACACACACACACACACACACACACACACACACACACACCAGTTAGTCAGCTAGTGCCCTAATAAGCAAAGCCTTTTATTCAAATATATATGAATTCTTAAACTGCTGAGTGGCGTCTGCACATGTAACTATTTGCCCCTGATCTTTATTATTTTTTGCCCTGCTTCATTTCTTGTCTGTTGTTTTACCACCTACACTGTTCCTTGTTCCACATACAATCTAATTGTGGACTTGGTGCAAATATTCACTTCTGCATAGACATAGGCTCAATTCATGGCGTAAGTGTTACTAATGATTTTTTAGCACTGCTTGAATTAATTTACTGTGAAAGCCCCCTGACTGTAATTTTGCCAGCTTTCAAGCAGTTAAAAATAGAGGTCTTTTATTGTCACCATTCCATCCTACACTTTCCTTCCTAATACACTAACACAAAGACTAAAACAAAACTAAAACTAAATTAAAACTAACCAATTTTTCAAAACTAACACTGAAGTTAAACTAAAATAATAAAAAAAACATGAACATGAAATTAAAACAAAAACTAATAAAAAATTCAGAACTACATTAATCCTGATTCAAACACAAGAGAACCTCTGGCAGAAAGTAATTAGTTGAAAAAGCAGTAAACTTAAGGAGATTTAGTGCAAAACAGTAAGCGCTCAAAATGCCATCTTACAGATAACTTTGTTTAAATTTTATTGACTAAATATTATTTGACCTGTAAACTTACTTTCCATCCAGACTTGTTGGTAAATGAGGAGGAAGTAAAAAAATGAATCTGCCCTTGCGGTTTCCGTAGTAACTTAGTCCATCTTTTTTCTTAACTGCAAAGATTTTTCAGATATTTGATGTATTCCTTCAGGTGGGAAATTTACATCAAGTGTTGTCAATTCAGCATCCTTTTCTGGTCAATAATGGTGATTTGTGATTCAGGTTCAAATCTCTGAGGGACCGACTATCTTAGACATTCAGATTGAATGCTGGAAAAACAACAAAAAACAAAACAACCTTAAATTACATTATGTTTAAATTTCATGGATAGAATCAGCTTGTAAATGCAGTGTGTGCAGTGCAGAGTGACTTTTAAGATAAAAGTTAAATAATTTAATTTTGGTTCATCCAGTTCCTTCAGTGTGAGAGAACAACATTCAGAACGTCTGCATGATGATATTTAATGTCTGGATAATGAAAATGATTATTGACAGATAATACTAACAATTTAATTAAAATCTCTAAACAAGTAAGTCACAAAGTTATCTTCTGCTTCTTCTTCTGCTTTCGGCTATGTCCTTTCGGAGTCGCCACAGCGAATCAGTCTCTCCCATCTGACCCTGTCCTCTGCCTCTCCCACTCCCACTCCCCTCTTTCACCACATCCATTAACCTCCTCTTTGCTGGCTGCCTGTTCACACAGCATCCTTCTACCGACATATCCATTGTCCCATGTCCAACCCATCTTGTCTTTTCATCAGCACCATCATCTCTAAACCATGTAACATAACTGGTCTCTTCGCTTCACAGCATTTTTAATTTGTGATTTACAACAAAACCAAAACTTTACTGCTGTGAAACTTCTGTGGTGAATGAACAGCTTGAGAGGAATTTTGAGAATCCATCCATCCATCCATCCATCCATCCATCCATCCATCCATCCATCCATCCATCCATCCATCCATCCATCCATCCATCCATCCATCCATCCATCCATCCATCCATCCATCCATCCATCCATCCATCCATCCATCATCTATACCCGCTTACTCCTTCTCAGGGTCTCGGGGGTCTGTCGGAGCCTATCCCGACGCATAGCAGGCGAAAGGCAGGGGTCCACCTGGACAGGTCGCCAGTCCATCGCAGGGCCACATTCAAAGACATACAACCATGCACGCTCACACCTACGGGAAATGTTGAGAATCTTGACTCCTAATTTATATATGTGCATTTAGGTCTATAGCTTATACAGTAAAGTTTGTATTTTCTGTACATTATAATTCTGTTCAATTCTCTGTAGTCAAATACACATTTTTAGACAAAAATACTTTTGTCAATTCTTGTCAAAGTGGATTCAGGGGGTTGGATGAATTAAACTCTGCAATTCCTGCCAATTCCTGGCTTACGTGCATTTTATAAATTTAAGCCATTTTAGAATTGTACACACACACACACACACACACACACACACACACACACACACACACACACACACACACACACACACACACACACACACACACACACACACACACACACACAGACACACACACAGGTTATTTTCTTGTACCATTTTTAGCCAAGAATGCTGAGGCAGATGCTCCAATAAATTCTACTTTATAATTTCTTAAAACAGTCTGCACCACAACTAAAAACAAAACATAAGGGTAAAAATCCCAGCATTTGTCGCTGACACACGGAAAAAGAATTCTGACTTATTAGGTGGTCTCAGTTCTGCAGTCGCAAACAGAAAATAAACTGATGAATGGAAAATAAAACAGTAAGTGATGATTGAGCAAAAACAGCTGAAATTAACCAAAAATTAAATATGAAGCCACCTTTGAGTTAAAAAGGTGGCTCATGAAAAAAGGAAGATACATTGATAGTCTTTTTTTTATCATTTTGACAGTTCCTGTCATTAAAATAAATCTCTGGTGGATCTAAAGTTTGAAGGGAACGTGGAGTTCAGGTTTTATTGAATTGCTGAGTGTTTCACAGTCTCCACCACGCAAAGACAGATTTGTGCTTCAGCAAAAAAAACATGAAATCTGTGCAGAGCGGAGACGGTGACGGAGAGCTTGTGTTTTATGTCTGCTGCTTAAAGCTGTTTGAGAGAGTCCTGGAACTGACTGCTCACTGCAGGTGGTACCGTACAGCCAAGAAGAAGAAGAAAAAAAAGAGAAAAATCCTCTTGGTCTCATTGTAAAGCTTTTTATTTTTGTCACCATATAGAGAAAAACCACAGTACGTAGCATAAAATGTATCTGACTAACTCAGTGACGAAGTGTAGAGGTGAAGTTTTCGAGTTTTTAATACAGTATTCATATATACAGCAGGTGCTGGAATCATTTTCACTACTTGTAATGGATTTTATTTCATTCCTGGACTGAACTGACTCCAGTTAGTTAAGTGGTGTGTTTTTATGGCTCCGATGTCTCAAATTTCAGATTTCAAAGGTTCATTTTCCTCATAGAAAAGTGCTTCTTATAAATCAAGCCTAAAAGTTTAGATTTAATGGCCATGTCAATTCTCCATTGTCCCTAGTAGATTTAAATATTTCCAGTGCCAGAGAAATGTAGTCATAAGCACACAAAAATCTGCTGTACATTTCAACTATTTACATGAAAATAAAAGCTTCACCAACTTCCATTTAGGGGGACGTAGTCCAACAAATTTGCCAGTTCTTTTCACATACTCTACAATATTTTGAAATCAAAACAAACAAACAAACAAAAAAATTCAAGTCAGCAGTGGTCTCTTCTCTTACTAAGCACCGATTCTGCACTGTCAGGTAAAGCAGGTCTGCTCTCAAATAAAAAACTCCTTTTGGTTTTCACTGGGAATGCTCAGAGAGTCCGGCTGGCTGCTGAATGGGAACTCGTTGAAATCTTCCGGCTGTGCAGCTTTTACTTCCTGGTCCCGATACGTCTCTTTCCTGCTGCAAATGAATTTGACCATGATCGCAAATGCAGACACCGCGAGAAAAATCACCACTGCAATCACACCTGGAAAACACAAAATAGAAGGTGCTTTGAAATAAATCTAAATGTATCTTGATTATTGTCTAGTTTCTTAAATGATTTCTTATATCTCTGTTAGGAGTGTAAAACATGACCTCTCATTAATCAGAATCCAACATTAATTAAAGTGGTACGCTGACCTTTGCATTTAATAACATTTTGTATAAACTTGCCTATTTATTCCAAATGACTCCAAAATTCAAGTTTTATGTAAAACCAATTCATAAAAGCAGCCTAAGGAACCCAACTGATTGCACTGTATCTTTAATTCATTGCAATCTCCCATCCCGAGTAAGTAAGAGGCACCCGTGTAGATGAAATAAAACTGATTTGAAACAGAAAAATTATCCATTTCATTGTAAAAAACGAAAGATGCAATATTCTCTCAAGGATTTTTTTCCCCTCTCAAACTTAAAATTAACTAATTGTGGTAAATTAAAAAAAAAAGTAACTGAATTAAGTTTCAACAATGTAGTTGTGCAAAGTAAACCCTCTTATCTTTGAAATGAGGCCTATTCACAAATAGAAAATTAATGCAAAAAACCTAAACTATGCAAAATTACAATAACAAATTCCAACATTTCTGAAAGCTGAGAAGTTGCTTCACAGCCAACACAGGGTTATTATGATGATTATACTCGCGCTGTTGCAGGTAAAGCTGTGGTGGAACTAAATTAACATTTTTCCAGTAAGCCTATGATTACTTTTTACAGACAAACAGAACGTATATGCTGGATAATTGCTTTCCACACCGTCGCTCAGAGACTACCAGAGCAAAAATGTTTCAACTCAGGAAAGGGAGCGGCTCTCTGGGCTGGGAGTCAGCTCCAGAGTGATTTGTTCGCTTTGTGATTAATTTGTTTATGGGTGGAGCCAGTGAGAAGCGAAGTGATTCGTTCTTCACAGCTCACAGCAGGCTTTGATCTGGAGCAAGAAAACAGAGCTGTTGCTCTCCCACAGCAGTAATACATGGATTCATGCCACATGTTTATAAAGATACAGTTAGAACAGCAGTCATACAGTAGAAGCATGCTCTGGTCTCTGCTTTGCAGTTAGCAAACTAGTGGTTGCAGGGATGAATCGGTGAACGGGTTGATAGACACGACGAATCATGACTCTCGAGTCAGTAAAATGACTTGCGAGTTTTGAATGATTAGTTCACGACTCGCACATCACATCAAAGTTTGTTCGCTAACCTGACTGCTGCAGTTCGGACTGCAGTGTTGAAATGGCCAGTAAAACCTAGTAGGTCAGACTTTGTTGTACTGCTGTCATAAAGTGCTACAGAAACCACCAGGATGCATATCAAGACATGATACTGATGGTTTTCTCTGCTGTCCCAGGAATGGTAACTACTACGGATGCACCGATACCAGCATCGGGTATCTGTCCGATACCGTCTTCATATACTCCTGTATTAATAAAAAAGTCCCCATTACACTTTACGACAGCATGGTGTTCACCTCTCCGCTGAGCACGGGTTGAGCAGTCAGATGATAATGAGGAGCAATGTCAGCTGTGTGGAGGATTTCCAAGTGGAGGATGGAGACAAACGTAAAGCAGACTGCACATTCTGCCCAGTACATGTGTGGAAGTGGATTAATTGTTTCTCTAAAGCAGACACATGAACAGCAAAGTCTTTAATGCGTTAAATATACAAAAAAAGAGAAAAAAACACATCTCACAAACACACACAGACCACACAAACAAACTAGGCAAGGTAAAAGTTTTATAAGAAACTGCCCTTAACCAAAACTTAAGGTTACATTATTCTTCTAGGGGGAATAGCATTACCTCCAATTAGAGCCGAGTCGCTCCTGATGGCATTGACTAAAGGCTGACCTGGATCTCCTGAGCCAGGCTGATCTGCAAACAGATTAAAAAGGGATAAAGAACAGAGGGCAAGAGAGGGGAAAAAAAAGATGTTTGATTTCAGAGAAAAGGTAAAAAAAGATAAGGTTGTAGAGTTTAGGGACAGAAAGTAGAGTTAGTGTGAAAACCATTAGCTGGTAGACACAGACCTTATTTAAGCCTCAGCACAGCCTAATAGAGATCTCCACAATTGTCTAACTGATCTCACCGGTAGCTGTGCTTTCAGTCCGTCTCCTAACTGTGGAGCATTCTTAATGAGCCCATAAGAAAGTCTAATAAACAGTCACAAGTATGATATGAAAAAGGCACAAAAAAGATCCTCACACCGCAAAAGTGTGGCATGCTTACACAATGATCTAAGGGTAGGGTAGGATAAGATGTGAGGGTCACGTTGCTCAGCAGTACCTGATAAGGAGTGTGTGGTTTCCGCTGCGTAGGGATCAGCCAGAGAAGAGGAAACACAGCTTGATTCTACCAGTGGGCCGGTGACAACAACACGGCTGTCAGGACGGAGCAGAGCAGCCTTAAGAAGACTGATGGAGTTAAACTGAACACCTGACAGGCAGCCGGTGAACCCAAGAGAGGCCGACTCTGCGTCCACTCCATCCGTCTCTGAGCACAACAAGAAAAACAGAGTGAGGAGACATGCTTGTTAGTGCAGGTTTGAAGCACAGCAGTGAGGAATGCTAATGTTTATCTCGATGAGGTTATTGTTGAGTGGACAAGTGGCTGGTATAATCAATTAATTTACATCCCTTTTAAAGCAAAACAGGATAAAACTGTTGAAACTGATGCCAGTCCAAATTAAAACCCTAACAGTAGGCCTTAATGAATAACCACACATTAATCTGACAGTTTTTATACATTATATGTTCTAAAAGTTGTGAGGTATTATGTGGTTCGGGAGCACTAAAACAATGTAATTCTTGGCTCTTATAGACGTTTTAATCTTCCCTCCAGGGCTTCCTCAATTCAGTTACCTTTAATTCAAGCCTTGGAGTTAACGTGTCCTGCATGACTGGGAACCCAAGTCAGCATATTTGGCATGAGAAATTTTACCAGCCAGGGGTGTATAAGTGGCATGTATCCTGTAATGATGTTATTAAAAATAACTGTTCTCTTCATAGTCATTTTAGTGGCAAGAGCAACTCTGCAAAAAGTCAAACAAGAAAATGCAATTACGGAAAGGTTCAGCTTTATATATGCTACCAACAGTATCCACAATGATGCTGGTTGGTGTGTAGACCTTGTTTAACTTACAGTTTGTCAAATTATTTCAGTCAAAACAAAACTGGACACAAAACTTGACACTGGGCACCGAGTTTACCATTCCCTACAAAAACTGTCCATGTAAACATAGTTTCTCGTCCTTTTATTCCTTCTTTTTTTGAGAAGATTTGAGTTAATTATATATATTTTTATGGGTGCCTTAAACTCAGTAACAACAAAATCAAAATACAACCCAAGAAATCCAATTTTATGAAACAGAGCTATACATTTGTTGCGAAACAGGTAGCTAATTTAACATTTCTCGCCACTGGCGTGAGGGAATCTGGTCATAACAATATGACCAGACTGATGACCAGAGGACTTATTCATCTAGGAGCAGTAATCACGACATAATTCATGTTAAATCATATTTTAAACTTCAGTTTGAGCTCAGAGAAATGTCACTTATCCTGTGGTAACTGATCCTTCTGTAATCATGAATTTCCACAACAATGAAGAATACAGACAAAAATTTTACTTTAGCTTTACTGAAAAAAAAAACAAAAAACGTGTGCAATGAAACGCGGAGGCTGGTTCAACAAGTGCAGGTTGTTAGCCTGGAAAATCTGGTGACTATTGGACGTGTGACACTGCATACTGAGAGTGCAATGAGGTGGGCATGTAGAAACATCTAAATTGTAAATGAGGACAGAAAGTTGCAAGCATTTACAGTACAGTGACTACTTGAATTACACATTTAGTGTCAGTGTACCTCCTTAAGAACCTTCCAGAGGGTCTAACTGATGGCAAATGTAATCAGAATCCAACTACTTTTGATGGTAGGTCCTAAATAAAATCTTAAGTAGCACAGCAACTGTATAAATAATAAAATGAACCACAATTATCCCTGCACAGGGATTTGATTACTCAGCACATCACTGCCAGCCATCTAAGTTATTACTAGGCTGAGAAACAACTTTCAACACATAAATGTGACACTGCAGCACATAGCCTCATTGGAGAAGGCACTTAAACAGCTGCATACCTGATTAGGCTTTAAGTTTTAAAGTGAATGTGAACCTCTGAGGCAGGAAAAAAGATGTCCTGAAGTAACAGCTGCAGAGGTGAAGCAGAGGTTATAGTTACACTTTGAAGTTTGGAGGTGATTGACCTGATGCACAGACTCAAAACATCTGCAAGAACTGCCAAAACCACATATTATATCACATGCATTATGAAATAATATAATCTTTACATTGCTTTGTTTTTTTCCACTTGTTTTATTATTCACCATGCACATTTCTTTAATACATCCAGGATCATCTGCGCAAAATGAAGAGGTGAGTTCATGGCCACTGCTTTAATAGAACTGATCTATATGCCATTTGTAGGTAAGCAGTTGAATACCTGACACCTAAAAAACTGATTAAGATAGTGGAGACCTGAAAGTGACGTCTTGTAAGTACAACTAGTCAATATTTTTTAAATACATTTTCTGTTCACTCACAGAGTTAAAATGACCTGGGTTTGTCTTTAGGGATCCTGTTCACACTATCACTGAAGTGGAATGACATTTTTGAGTCTCATTAGAGGCTTGAAATCGCTATGAAGCTGCAAACGTAAATCCCATTCTAACTCAAAACTGCTTTGAGTCACGTCATTCTGCTCCTTAATTAAAATTATTACTCATTACCAATCTAGTGAAAGACCTAGGACTGAGTTCACTCGAGAGTAATCCTTTAAATCAGTCCGATTGGATATCTCTGAGTGTGCTGTTACTTGGAAGATAGAAATTACATATGTCTGTTACCGCCGTAACTTTCATGCAAAAATTTAATTGCAATTGCTAGTGACAGCTTCATCTAGCTGTAATGGATAACGACATGGGTTTGGGCAATCCAAAGGTAATTTAGCAATGAATAATGATGATGAACTAATTAGGATGGCATAATGTTTGCAGATGTGTTTTCTAGTGAAATTTCTGCCGTGACTGGCTTTGAATGTTGGTTGTGGAGAGTCAGCTTGTCTCCTCTCTCTCCGCAACACCCTTCCAGCCCATCGTGCCTACATTTGTTTCTACAAAATTCAAATTGGATCCTTTTTATTAGCGGCAGTAGATAAAAATGGTGAGATGTGTGAACTTTGTCGACTGACGACTTCAACTCAACTATGAATAGCTTCTCAATTAAAACTGTTTCAATGGACAAGTTCCTTTTAAATGTAAAGATGTGTATAAGCAGTAGATGCTTATAACCAGATTTTATTTCTCAATTTTTCCTGGAAGATGCTTAACAAAAAGACAGGTATTGGCAGTATAGAGAGTGACCAAATGAGTTTCAAAGCCTTTTTGTCCGTAAATCAATTCAGGAGGAGACACCAGTAGGACAATGGCAGAGATGATGCGCAGAGTGAAGTATTCTGTCTTGGAGACAGCAGGTGAATGGAGCTGTCTGACCTTCTGGTTTGTTTCGAGCCAACCAGCAGCAGCCGAGAGTTATTGGTTGTTATGCCAAATCACAGGGCGCTGATTCCAATCTTCTAAGTAATTCCAATCTTCAAAGTAATTTCTTCTTTTCAAACTCTCTCATTAGCATACAAAGTGAAGGACCTTTTCTGAAATTATTACCATTTTAGTTTCCACTCAGACTAGATATCACACTGCTTCAATAAGTCAAATAAAAGCGCCCACACTTAAGTTGTTCATAAGTTAAAATAAGACATATGTTGTGGATTACACAAATATGTAACCCAGTCTCATCTAATGCTACATAACAGGCTGTGAGTGGGTGGATCCTCACTGAGTGATTTCTGAGGGTGTTATCAGTTTGCATCTCTCTAAGAAATTACTCCTTTTACAACCTCTCAAAAATGAATGTCAGATTGTTTTAAGATGCATCTGTTGCTCAGGCCACAGCTTTCCATCTGGTCCACTCAGAATGATAAACAGAAAGCAGCAGAAGCCCCACAGACCATTATTTTGTCATTCAAAACCAAAAATGTTAGCGCTGTTATTTAAGCGAGCCTTTTAAAGTGTCAGCCAATTTGTTCAGAAAACATTACTTACCCTGCAATCTGCCCAAGATGACTGATGTGATGCTGTTGAACTCCACATCAGATGTTAAGTTGAAGTCCTCTCTTGGATTCTGGTCAATCTGAAAGATGATTTATCTCAAACAAAGACTGATAACAACGACAGACAGTAAAGGACAGAGTCCTTAATAATAGTGTGCTGTCTAAAGCAGGTGCAGAGGTGCAGAACAACAGGTGAACATACAAATAATCCTTTGCTCAGATTTGTAGACAAAGCACCTTTTCTACTTATTTCCCAAAATGTACATCCTGAACTTCTCTCTTCACATCTTTCTCCGTTACACCTGAGATGCAGGCGGAGGAACAGAGGACGGTCGAGGAGATGGGAGCATCATTTGAAACTGATGTCAATGGAATATGATATGTGACACAAATGCATCCTCTACCAAGTAATATATTTATCTGACGAGAATTAAAAGTGTCTGTGATAATTTTGATATTTACAGCGGAGAATTCAAATGTCATGGCTGCTTTGGACGTTGCTAATGCTGAAACGTTTTCTGCAATGGAAACACTGGTGTTTCTTGCTTACAGCGCTTCTCTCCTACAGGTGAAACAGGAACTGAGGCATCATTCAAAATATTTAGCCAAAATAAGTTTTACGGTCACCGGACAGACGACACAAGAGGCTGTAGAAATCAGACAAATGGGTTTGACCTTTGTGAAGGTTTCATTAATTATACAAACATTGTTACATACAATTGCTTGTATAATGAATCTAAGAAGTTTAAAAAATACTTTGATTTATTTTAATACAAAAGTACAAAACAGCCAGCAGGGGAAAAAGCAAGATTATGAGGAAGTAGGCCTTCTCTGCATGCACAAATATGAACCCACAAGCACAGGACTGTGAGAAAACTGGTCCACACTTGGTCCTGAATCCCGTTGACTTTTGAAACTTTGGTACTCATGTCTCCTCTTAATTTATTTGAAGTGCATAATTTCAGTCTGAATACAAAATCCTAAAAACAGGCTTTTCTAAGCAAGTTGTAGGCATTTTTAGGATTTATGAGACAACACTGCCAGAAAACGCTTATGAAGAGATAAGCGTGTCGAGGAAAGTTGTTTTAACTGCACAAACTTTTGATCCAAAGTCCAATCCAGGAGGGTCGCTGGCACCAGTCAGGAACGCTGACTCCAACAGTTGAGGATGTAATTTACTGTAGTTGCAGCAGTTAAATACAAGCTGTTACTGAGCAAGTCACAGAAATACCCACATGGCTAGTAATGAAGGTAGTGGTGGTATTTTACTGTTTCATGTACTGTCTTTTACAGTACTGCAGCTAGTATCGTTGTTCTCCATGATCAGCAGTGCCGTCACACACTCCACATGCATGTTTGCAGAGAAAATAAGAATCTCTGTTGACTGTTAAATATTTTACTGCCAGATAATGCAAAGAGTTCTCAAAATACATTTTCACCAGTTATGATCTGAATGTGTCTTTGGAATCAGTCAGACATATTAGACAGCTGTCAGTCAAACATCTGGACGACATCTAAATACCTAAAACGGTCCCAGTTCATTTCCTGTGTAGTCACTAAACGCATCCCTAGTTTCACCTCCAGGTTGTAAATGGTTGTTCATTTAATTTCAAATATGCACAAAGCATACCAGATTGTATGATAAAAAGATCTGACTGTGAGGAACTTAAGTAAGCTGTATGCACATTTATCTTCTTTTACAGCAGAGGGAACGGACCTGCGGGTTGTAAAATAAGCATATGCCAGCAGTTTCACGTAAAGTCCTGAGCACGGGCATCAGCCCATATCAGTTTCTGAAGGCAGAATGAGCAATGGTTTATTTTGCATCTTAATGCAGTTTGAATCTTAGTCTGACAGAACGTTAAAGGTATATCAAGTATTAAGAAAGGAATTATCTGGTATAACTCCAGCTAGTGATGGCAGCACACAGGCTATATTGAGCACAGCCTTGACCTGCGACAATGTGTAACATATGTGTGTGTGAGTGTATTTACCTGCACAGACACGGCTTCTGCCTGTCGCCTGATAATCACCGCGTGCAGACACCCATCATCTAAGTTCATGCTTCTGCTGCTGAACACCTCTACATCCCTGCTGCTGTGCAACTTGTACCTGAGTTCCAGCTCACCTTTTATAAAAGCACAAAACACATATGCAATTATATTCTGCAAAATGAACTGGTAACCAGATGACGAACTTGCGTTTGATCTTCTGCGTAGTAAGGATGCTGCTGTTGAGAATCATTAATAAGTAGTGATCTATTCGGTTAAACTAATTACCTCCAGGGGTTTGTAACCTATATGTAATAACCTGTAACATCTTTTTCCTAGAACACTTGCAATATTCATTGCGTTGCAACATGTTTAGTAGACCTACATGATCTTTTTAAATCTCTCTCCTGCCTGGGTATGTGAACAAAGGGACAACTGCATGATGTTTTTGAAGCAGACGTTTCAGTACATAAGTACATAAGTTTAAAATTGAGAAATAACAGATTACATTGCATTTGTACATTTGTTTAGGGATCTCAGACTGTCAATTTATGTCACAATGTCAGTGACAAATAGCTGACTGCAAGTTAGATTTCCTTTTATTGAATTAAAGAATAAAAAATAAACGCACTGTAACTCGTTATGTAAAATATTGTTACACGTGATTGGAGCCGCTGCTCAGATGGCCTGGGAACGCCTTGGAATCTCCTTGGACATGCTGAAGGAAGTGTCTGGAGTGAGGGAAGTCTGCATCTCTGCTCAGACTGCTGGCCCCACGACCTGGTTCCAAATAAGTGGATGAAGATGGGTGGATTTGGTAACTTCAATGCTTTTCTTGTTTAATAAAACAAACTTAGAAAGGCTGAATGGTACATTGGTTCCACTTGACTGACTGTAGATAGAAAATAATAATGATGTTGGGTCTAAACAACTGAATCCTACCAACCTTTCACATGAGCGAACAAATGTTTTGAGCACTCCTAAATTATATGTATCTTTGAAAAGACCACAGTAAGAAACCTTTCACACATGCCACAGCTGACCATAGAGAAACAGAGGGGCTACAGATTTGCTTGACACTGGATGGAGAAGAACAAACAGCCAGGAGAGATAAAGTCTGTCATTCTCCTACTGTTATACAGCTATCTATTCACTTAGAATAGAATAGATATAATTATTATTAGAAGAATGACAAACAGTATTCCTGAATACAGATAATTTATTTTACGATATTATGTATTACTATATTCGTTCTTAAAAAACAACAACAAACAAACAAATAAAACCCACCAAGTTTCTGATAGTAGCCATCATAAACAAATAAAAGCAACCGCTGAATATAAGATGTGCAGGGTGGAATGGGAAAAAGCTTGTAAGTATAAATATTCATGCCGGAAAGAGTCATTTAACTTTTTTCCACTTTAATCAAATGGGCTTGATAATATAATCATTGCTCTTTTTAAGATTATGCTATGCTTGATTTAGCATTTGTCACATATGAAATATTATTATCCTAAAAAGCTCATTCATCCTGAGCCACTTAGTCTGTTTGGCTGATGCATATAAGATGCGTGAACATTTTTCACAAAAAAAGCCCTGCCAAAATACGGAACGTTGTGCATCCAGTTAAATTCAGAAGGTATTTTAGTATGTCAACATTTGTAGCCGTAAACATCTATTCAGCTGACTGATTTAAATAAACATAATTTGATATTACATACATTATTTGAATGTTAAAATATGCCAGAAGCTAAATTCAGAACCTCAAAAAAATAATTTAAATCTGTTGTGTTTACAATAACATTGTTATATAGTTATTTTAATTGAACTATTATGTAATACTATTTGTATTATTATAATGGTTCAAGAGGAACCAACATTATGATACAAACAGTAGACAGGACAATAGATGAAGTGTCCAGTACACTTTAAAGTAAGTAACATGATCAATTAATGGGAAGAAGAGGGTGAAACGAGAGGTCAAACTTAAATGTTTGATGGTTAAAAGTCCCCCAAAAAGGGCAGATTATAAAAGATTTTCTTTTTTCTGCTCCTTTTCATTCAAATGTGTGAAAATATATATTGTATTGATTGTTTTGTTTTGTAAAGAATAAAATTAATACTTAAAAAAAATGTAAAAAATAAAAAAGCATTGCAGAATTAGAAAAGGTACATTTCTCACCACGGTCATTGATGAGCAGCATCAGGAACTCTTTGTAGAAAGAGCTGACGTAGAGCAGCAAAGCAGGAGTCTGACTGGTCCTGAAGCTCAGGGAGATGTTTTCTCCTCTCAGCGTGATACCCGAGTGGATGGATGGAGGCAGGGTGCCAGGTTTTTTCCTGCTCAGCTCATTTGGCTCCTTGAGGATATAGGTGATGGATGTTGTTGACTTAAAGGCAGCTGAAACCTCTGAGAGATAAAAAGTCAGGCGTTTTCAGTAGTGGAGCTGACTGGTGCCAAGTAGGTTTACTGAAATTTCAAATATTAGATTTTGTTCGCTCCTGTAAGCACTTGAAGACACATCACTTGCATACAAAACCTGCACTGTTTGCATCAGCACCTCAGTATCTAAACCCCCAGAGCTTTGTATTCTCAGAGAAGATGGTTTTCTGACTGCAGCATTCAGACATGGTTTTTCACAAACTGAAAAAAAAAATAAAAAATTCATGCATGAAAGAAAACATACGTGGGAAGAAGCAGCTATTTAATAATTATCTTAAAGTACTGAGTCTGCACACCGTTTTTTGGAATCAAGGGAATCGTGAAAGACTAAGGTTTTCATTTCTCACTGTATTCCTAAAGGCAGGTGGAGTGTCCAGTATATGTCTTCTTATGAGAAATAAGTAGCTGACCTTCAGAGGGGCATAATACATGAATAAACAGCCGCAGACAGACACAAGGCCCATTTTGACTCTTACACTGGGGAGGGATGTTGTTAATGTACTCAGACGCAGTCACGAGAATATTTAGTTTTCCGTCATGTTTGGTTACCTGGCATTTTAAGGGTATTGGATAAATGGGTGTAAAATTTGGGAGAGGATTTTTCCAAATACACTGTGAGCAAAAATCTGAATCTAATTATGGAAAATTTGTGTTTGGAATTGAAAAAAACAATGTCAGTCTAGTGAGGAAGACTCACTGTTAGGTCAGGGTTGGACTGATGTGATGCAGTTTTAAAGGCTCGCTTGAAAGTAGTGCTTTTTATAGCTGTATCAGGAACTTGGTCTTCATCAAGAAGCTGTGGGGGCTCTTTTTTTTAATTTATTTATTTGTTAATGTATTACTAAACTCCAACTGTCAGTGCATGTCCTGAAACAACACAAGACCCAAATGCCCCAAATGATGAAATAACAACACTGCATTAGGAATTGATACCAATCATTTTGCATTAAAATTAAAGCTTTTTTCATGAAATTGTGACAATTCTTTTTATTTTAAGCAATTTCTTAATAATTTTAAATAATTCATAACTTATCTCTTTGCTTTTCATCCTCAATTTCTCTGTTCAAGCACCAACTTACACACAGTTTCATCACCTCCATTTTATGTTCAGTTTTTATTTGTTTGTCCGGGCAGGGGTGCACACAGGTCACCAGTCCATCACAGGAACACGTATAGATGAACAAACACACACTCGCACCCAGTCTGACAAGAAATTTAGAATGACCCACTGACTTGAATTTTGGGGATGGGGTGGGAGAAAAAAACATGCAGATAAAAAAATGGTAAAAATATGTAAATGCCACACAGAAGGTCCCAGCTGAGATCTGAAACTTTAATTAATTAAATTGTGTCTTATGCCGTATTTCAATGATAACACGTCTGATAGAGAAAAATAGAAATTTCGAAACAAAATCAAGGGTTCCTGGACCGTCACTATATGAATCCTAAACTGTGAAAACTGCAAATTTGAATTCAGAGTTTTATTTAAATTGTTTCCACTGAAAAAAGTAAATAAATAAAAATGTTACAGGGATAAGAGAGCTTTGATTAGTGAAATTGCAGTCCAAAAAGGCACTGATATAATTTTTCTGCAGGAAACTCATTCTACTCCAGCTGATGAGGTAGACTCGGGCTTGTGGTGGGACGGTAATTTTATTCTAAGCCATGGCTCAAACTTTAGTGCAGGCGTAGCTATTTAGTTTAGGAAAAATCTATTTGTGAGGATCCTTTCTGTGACTGAGGCTGTTTCAGGCAGACTAACATTTGTTAGGGCAGAAATAGGTACCTTCTTTGTTTTGTGAATGTCTATGCTCCAAATCATGGCTCCGAGAGTTTTTTTTTTTTTTTTTAATATAAACTTAATGATGAATTGCAACATTGGCATGAAGACAAAATCATTGTTGCTGGTGATTTGAATTGTGGTCTAGGCTTTACTCTGGATAGAACACACAAGGAACCTCATCAAGTATCTTCTCTGAGCCTTAGGACTATTATTTCACAGTGGGATTTATTGGACACGTGAAGGGTTAAATTTCCACAGGTTAAACAGTAAACATGGGTTTGAGTTGGGGGTTATGTGGTGACCACTGCAAGACTGGATCCTGTTCACATCTCGAGAGGTTTGAGTTCAGGTGTTACTTGTAGTAATAAAAGCCCAGTTGGGTTTATGGATCATCATCTCGTCACTACGACTTTAGTAATCTTACTAGGTGTAGGGGTTAAATCCTACTAGCATTTTAATAATACACTTCTCCTGGACAATGTTTTTGTTGCTGAGGTGCCCGGATCCTGGTGCTGGTCATCTGCTACAGGAGAAAAAAAATTGGCACTGGGCTCTCTTCCGCATGAACGTGTGAAAGGAGCGCTGGTTAGATCTTCATTCCTCAAACTTAAAGACATGGAGGTTCTATTTGACAGCTATAGGACAGGATCTCTTCCCCATTTCCTGTCAACGGGCAGTTTGATCTTTGCTCCAAAAAATAGGGGACTTGGTCCTGCTTAAGAACTGGAGGCCAATGGCCTTACTTTGCACACAGACTCACGGATGCCCTATTTAAGGGCAACTTTTCAGCCTTTCTATTGAGCCCTAGCTGTGCAGACTGACGGATCGGCTCAGTGGTCTTTCACTGTGTTTCTGGGTTCTGATGGTTTTCTACAGAAGAACTGGGAGGGGAGTCTGGAGAAAGTGTGTGATTGGTTGTCTAAGTGGAATTGGCTGCTCCCTTAGCTGTCTTGTAGAGGAAGGGTTTTGGTTGCTAATGACTTGGTTGCCTCGACTCTCTGGCACAGACTTGTTGCGTTATCACCACCCAGAGGTCTGGTGATACAGAGGGCTCTTGTGAACTTCTTCTGGTCTGGTATGCATTAGATTTGGGCAGCAGGACTCTTTCTGCCTGTAGCTGAAGGAGGACAAGGTCCTCCTTCTGCAACAGGCAGACGAAAAGCAGTTTTTCCTCATGTGACCTGGAAAAGTGGACCTTATTGGACTTTTGCCTTTTTATGTGCTTGTTTTGCAAGTTTGGGAGGTTTTCATGGTTTCTTGTGTATCTGATGAGACTCCGGGCATGTGGTTGTTTGAGGAGCCGTTGTTTTTCAACAACTTCCTTCCCTGTGTGATGCTGGAATCCCAAAGAGGAAACTGGAGAGTATTACTGGAGTACTGGAGAGCAGAATCAGATATAGACCTGTAGCCCTAACAGCTCACGTCATGAAAGTCTGCAGAGACTTTTATTGGCCCACCTCAATAAGCAAACAGACTTTCCAGGACCCACTGCAGTTTTCTTATCGTTTTTGGGACTGGAGTCGATGATGCCATCATACATCTGCTTCAAGCAACCCACAATCATCTGGACAAAGCAGCACAGAAGCTCCACAGGGGACTGCATTCTCACCATATCTCCTCACACTGTACACCCCAGAGTCCAGTACAAGTCAGTGTACAAGAGACTGAGTACAGAAAACTTGTGGACCATTTTGTGGCTTGTTGTGGAAACAATAATCTCATCTTGACTCTGAGCAAGACAAATGATATGATTATGGATTTTAAGAATTAAAATTAAAATAAGAATTCAATAAAATAGTTTTTCCATCATAGGAGAAGAAGTGGAGGTGGCGGAGGAGTGTAAAAACCTCAGTGTTCACCTGGACAACAAACTGGACTGGAGATACAACATTAATGCTGTTTATAAGAAAAGACAGAGCAGACTTTACTTCCTGAGGCAGATTAGGTCCTTCAGCATTTGCATCAATATGCTGTGGATCCTCTATACGTCTGTAGCAGAGATGCAATCACATCTGCAGTCATCTGTTAGGGGAGCAGCATCAGAGCCAGTGATTTAAAGAAGATGAACATGTTGCTAAAGACTGTTCTGGGGACTGTTCTGGAGCTTCTGGAGCAGATTATGCAAAGGAGGATACTTCATAAAATGAAGCAGATCATGGACAGCCCTGAGCATCCGCTTCACAACACAGAGTGTCTTCAGTCGAAGGCTTCTTCAGAGCCGCTGCAACACAAACCGCAATAGGAGATCCTTCTTGCCCACAGCAGTAAACCTGTACATTGAATCTCGGAACAGATTTAAATCATGACTACGGCAACAAAAAAATTCTCTACTGGGATTAAAAACATTTTTTTTTGTTTTTTCAAGGCCATCAACACTATCTGGTGTGTTTGCTTTTTAAATGTTTATCGTCATGTGACGTTTTTTGGTCCTGGATGGTACTTTTAGTACACAGTAAGATAATAGGTGGCTCTGCCAGGTTGTACAGAAATTCTTGGCATTGTTGGAATATTTATAAAACAAAAAGTCTTAATGTTTTCTGGTTTGGGATAATATTAGCAGTGTAGTGTGTTTTATGAACATATAAATCATTTTTTTTATTTCCATGTTCATATTGAAATGAACCAGTCCAGCTAACGATCTAATTACAGTTTTTAAAAATAAATCTTTCTTAGCAGAAAAAAAATAAAATAAAAGACACGCTGCTTTACAAAAAAATACTAATGTTTTAAAATGACATGGTCCTGCCACAATAACAGCAGAGCCTCTGGGTAGCACCTACTGACTGAGTTTTTTTTTTTTTTTGTTTTTTTGTTTAATAAAATCCAATAACATGCTGTAGAAAAAGGGGTGTACAAAAAAAACTCATATAAAACTAGAATTTGAGTAATAAAATGACTTGTTTAAAAAACAAGCTGGTGTTGACAACACACGCTGAAGAAAACACAATGATAAAGATTTGTAAGGTATGAATTGAAAATTTAACAAAGAATGTCTTAATGTTATAGGAAAATTTTTTTAGGGTATACAACTAAAACTGTTTTTCTATAACTAAATATCCAGTTCTACTATTTTTCAACCTTAAAATACTTCCTGATTACTTCCAGACTGTGAATGTGAACAAAAGTTTTCCTACACACAATAGAAAACAATAGCATATAAAAGCACAAATCATCAATGAATGAAATATTTTGCCCTCTGCATTTATTGTTTGAAAGTGTTCTGTGTCAGTGGTTGTACCTTCATGACAGAAGGCTCCAGTGAAGGCAGACTGGCTGCAGTCACAAGAGAACCCGTTGTTTTTTTCCATACACTGTCCTTGGTTCTGGCAGAGACCACCATAGCTGCTGCAGTGGCCTGGGCATCCAGGTCGAACCCCTGGAGTGATCTTTGCCCTCTCCTCCAGGTCCAGAGTGATGCCATTCAACCGCAGAGAACGGATGCAGCCCAGAAAGCCTCTTTGTCTGGACGCAGTGCCTCCTGCAAACAAAAACAAAGTAACATGGGATACACTAGTTGCCTTTTTCTGAATGACGTATTCAGTGCTGCCAGATGTGACTGACACTAACTGAAGCTACCTTGACGACACTTAACAGATCTACATAGGAAAAAGGCAGATTCATTAGAATGCCTTTGTTTATTTATTTTTTTTACCTAATATGATAAACCTCTATCTTTGCATATCAAGGGAATTTTCTGTTTTCTCTGACATAAATTTTGATTAACAGCCACATATTGCCAATGCCTATTCTAGAGGGCACTGATAATGCTTAGCCCTTGTATTACTTTTGATTGGCAAATTGCTTGGTTGATGTTGAATACTCATTTTTTGCACTGACAGGGGAGAGAGACCAACATTCTGTCTTTACATCTGACAATTAAGATTTTGGAAAGAGTAGTGGGACTTAGGCTGAGAAAAACAGTTCCAATTTTTAAGCAGCAGTATAGCATCACCTCCCAATACAGATGCAAATTTTGCTTTGAGAATGTCTAAAGAGAAGTACATGGCAAGTTTAAGGGTGCTGCACTGCGTCTGACAGAGCGTATGACAGAGCTGAGGGAGGAATTGTGGTATTGCATGAGGAAGCCTGGAGTGACAAAAAAATATACTGGAGTGGTACAGGACATGCATGATGACAGCTTGAAACAGTGAGGTGTACAGTAGGTGTGATAGATGGGTTTCAGTTGGAAGTGAGACTGCAACATAAATTGGTCTTAAACTTCTTCTTGTTTGTCATGATGATGGATCGGCTGACAGGTCATGTTTCCATTAAACTTTTGTGCCAGAAAAAATGTAACCTCCGAATTTGTGATGAAGGTAGCGCTGCAGGGGGTTGGTGTTTCCATTGAACAATGTTTTTGAATATTCACCACCCTCATAAATACCTTCCTGGAAAACCTTCTCTTTCATTTATTGTGATTGCCGCTACCGGTGTTGAGAAAATAGTCAGATGATGAAGGCAGTGCATTCAAATGATTATTCAGAGCCAAAGCTCTTATGTAATGCAGTAATGCATGATGATAATGATTAAGTAGTGTTATAGCACAACAACATTGTAATAATGAGGAAAGAATTAGCTGGAAATGTTTGATGGCTTTAGATTGACCAGCTACGTCACTTCCAGCACTTACAGAGACGTGGAAATGCACAAAAAGCATTTCCATTACACCTTTGTGATAAACCGGATTACTGAATCACCCAAAAACCACCTTGTGAAAGCGTAAAAAGGTTTTTGCAATATTTGGGGAGTTTTTTTGAATTAGAGCCATTTCCAAATCTATGGCCAATGAAAACGCGACTACTGATGAGTTCAGACAGGAGCCTCTACCATGTTTGCAGATGACATTGTGATCTGTAGTCAGAGTAGACAGAAGATGGAAGAAAACCTGGAGAGGTGGAGCAATGCGTGGGCGACAAAAGGAAGGAGGGAATGAAGGTCAATTGCAGAAAGTCAGAGTCAGAGTCAGAGTCAGAGAAAGATAGAATACAAGAGTGTCCATGAAAGGGAAGCAGGTAGAAGGGTATGGGTGCAAGCAGCAGAGCTGAAGAAGGTGCAGAAGTTAAATAATTGGGCAGAACTCTGCAGAGCTATGGGGAATATGGAAAAAAAAGTGAAGAAGAGAGTTCGAATAGGGTGGAGCGAATAGAGAAGAATGTCTGGAGAGTAAGGGTTTAAAAGACATCACTGAGACCCACACCTCTCTATGGTTTTTAAACACCAGCACTGAGCAAGAGACAGGAAGCATAGCGGGAGGTGGCAGAATGGACAGGGATGATTTCTAAATGTGGTGAAAAAGAAGATGCAGTTGGTTTGTGTGACAAAGAATGATGTAGAACATGGTGTAAGATGGAAACAGACAATCTGCTGTTGCGGCCCTAAAAGGAAAAAGCAAATGAAAAGCAGGAGGAGGATATGAACTAAAAATTAAGATTCTAAAATAGCATATTTACATATGGATTAGTCTTTGCCAAATTACATTTCTCCTGGAGTTTCAAGGTGATGACATCTCATTTTATGTATTGCACTTGTTGTTTTCACAGATTGCAACTGGCATGGTATTTGTGTCCCAGTTTGAGTTTTCAAAAGTTTGGCCATATCAGCTTTTTATTCCACAAAACACCTCCAACTCCAGCTTCCTTCTTAAGGACGGAAGGAACATTCAGAGCAAACATACCAAGATATTTAGTTAGTTTGCTGTAAACAACTCAGTACAGACAAATCTAACAAAGGCAACAATGCACTCATAGATTACTTCTTTTTGATGATGATTTAAATCTCAAAAGCTGAAAAGCAAATAATTAACTAAGAGAAAAACCTAACTAACCTAACTAACCTTAGAGAAAAGTTCAGGGTCCTTCCACAGCAGAGAGGTGATGTTCCATGTCCCAAGTACCAGTTTTGGAAGCCAATGATCACCCACTCATCAAGGCCAGTACCATGACGCATGACTCACACAGCTCCTCCTGTAAGTGGTGGGCTCACAGGAGGGCGAACCCATGTTGATGGTCTGGAATCACCTTAGGTAAACACCTGACCACTCGCTAACAAGTCCCTACCCCTAACCGTTCTAAGGTGGGGACTCGCATCAAGACAAGGGACATCTTCTCACCTACCCCTATTAGTAGCCCCCTTGTTTCAGTCTCACAGTTGACAGTAACTTTCCTTGTTCTCAGATGTGGATGAGATGTGGATGAGAAGACAGTTTGGCAGCACACACAAAACCTGACTCAGTTGAGCAATAATGTACAGTACTGCATTAGTGTCAGCTGGTGTTTTATTCTTTTTTTGGTGGTCCTTTTTCATCCCAGAACGTAATGTTCAGGTTGCACAAATGAGGCAATCCCCTTGGGAGATAGAGCAGGGGACATGCAAGCATTTTATGCTCACTCTCAGCCCCCCGCATGGTTTATTCTAATTAGTCTCATCTGATTTGTAGATCCTGCCTCCTCCCCAGCTTCCACCTGTACGCTCTGATTCTGTAGAGGGCAAGGTTAAGTTGACAATCACTCCCAGTATCGTTACATATGCCTATTAAGTAGGGGTTGATTGGATTGTAGCCCAGACCTCAAAACTCAAGTGTTTTATCATTAAAAAGGCATTTGAAATCTTCAGTGTGAGAGCTACTTACTGAACTACAGTTTTTTTAAGACACTAAAAAGACAGTTTTCATTTTATTTCTCCAAACCTAATAGAGCTAGATTTCCTGCCTCAGTAAATTTCTTGCAGGTGAAGTGATGGGATCAACACTTCTGTAGCAACAAAGACAAAATGTGTGGTGTGCTCATTTTAAAGAAAGAGGATTATGTGAAGGGAGATTTGATTGATTTTGACGAGGCACGTTGAAGTCAGAACTGAGCGAGACTGATAGCTCCTACCAGTTCCCAACATGCAGCTTTTATGTGACTAATTCAAAAGTTCTTCTTTCATTTCTTGCTTGATTTAATCTCCCTCCTGTGCACAGATGTCTCTCCCTTCGTGAAACACTGCATTAGTGCTTTGTACAGTGTGTAATATGAGTAATTGCCCTCCAGCTAATAGTCTTGCATTAGGTTCGGTTTTGTGTTCTGTTTAACATGTCTGCATTAAAAAGTTACCTTGAATTTTGTTACCATCTAATATTTGATGACAAACTTGACATCACTGTGAAACAATGCAGGTAACTTGCAGATTCTCTATTGGTTTTCTTCACAGCACAGTTTGATTTTTCTCCTTTATTTCTCTTATATTTCTCTTAGACCTGGTTCTTTCCTGGTCTCCATTTGGAGTATTTTGAGGTATTGGTTTCATGCTGTTAACATTATTATTGCAGAATAACAAAATTCTTTAGGAGGAAAAAATGTGAAATGCATAAACACCCCCTCACAATCAGTGTCTTTCATAATCTCTGCACATAATCCTCACATATCCATTTACACTTTCCATTGTATTGCAGGGAAATTTGATTTGTGGAGTTCTGCCCATTTGAGGAGAATGAGCCAGTCACTTAAGTGAGGGACTTATTATCAAATATTCAAACCATTTTTTTATTTTAAAAAGAAAAATGTCAGTGTGAAATAGTGCTTTAAAAAAGAAAATCGTAAAGTTAAATTTCTAATAATTTCTTAACAGAGACAAATTAAATGAACCCTTCTGGTATTTCTGTAGAAAAAAATCCTTTAATTGTCAATACAAGTATTAGTAATAAATTAGGATCAATAATTCTGAATGAATTTTTTGTTTTATTTTGATGTCAGCTGTGAGGGAGAACAACAGCTTATTGAGCAGACACAGAAAGATGACAGCCCATGCAACTATTGCATATGGCCTGTTTTTTTATTATTACTTATTACAGGCTTGCGTCAGCTCTCCTGGACAGGATAAAATGTTAACTTTCTATAAAGTTGAGGTCAAAACTTTGGAAAGGCATTTAGAAGCGCAACATTAATTCTGAAAAACAACTTGAATGTTTGTTTAGGGTCAAGGAGCAGTTAAATGACACAACTGCAATAAAGTTTAAGCAGCCAATTTAATAGTTTGAGACTATGATCAAGACAATATAGTTTATAATCCATTATTCCTGCCACTTTCTTCAATCTATTTACACCACTGGCAGCAGAGCATCCCCACCCCCAGAGCATGATGCTACCACCACCACACGCCACAGTTAGTGACGTGTTCTTGTGAATGCCTCCTCTTCAGTCTTCATTACAGTGTTTGTTTAGCAGTGAAACACGAACTCTTTATGTTGGCAAGAAAAGCGCAAAGCTGCATCTAATTATGACAGAAGCTAAGACATTCTGGACTGACCAACAGCCAGACCGACATATCTGGTATGACAGACCATTGCTATGCACTTTCTGTGCAGTAAAAGTTAAAATTACTGTTAGTGTGTCTGTAGAAACCCTACCCACAATACCAATTAAGATGAATGACATTTTCAAGTCTTGTCAGAGGCTGAAAACAGCAATTACTCTAACATCAGCTGCTTGCCCTCCGGGCTGACATTATTTGTCCGTCGTGCTCCAAATGTATATTCTGTTCTAGCTCAAACATGCTTTGATTCACATTGTTTTGGTCCTCAACAAAAGTTTAAACTCATTATCATCAAGTAAAAGACCTAGGGTTAATTTGTCTCTGAAATGTCTCTTTAATTGAAATTTGTTCACGGTAAAAGAATGAAAGATAATAACCTAATCTTTTAACTAGCAAAGTGTGGAAGTTAATTTGGCATCATATACAATACTTGCATGGCATTAGATGGCTGTAAATTGCAATTCTGCCTGATTCTGTGAAATTTGACCACAGTTAAAGGTTTAAAATAAAAATGGCTGCGTTGACATTGTAGGCAGTTTTAAAGGTAGAAAGCTGCACAATTCACCTTGTCAGGTCATTATTTATTTAAAGTCATTATTGATCAGTGTAAAACAATGCAATGCTACGGTTTCTGACTCTAAATTTTAATTCTTTTAACATGGTCTTCGGGTATGGGTGTTTGTGGAAGAATTTACAACCATGTGTTTGCTGGTGAAGTGGAGATAATGTGAGATAAAACATTGCAGCAGTTGTCATTAACCTCTAAGCTGTTATTGATGTTAATGCTCAGGCACTATAAACTCTTTCCATAACTGTGTTCTCTTAATTGTTAAGACTAACTGTTGCTCCATTGAATCTGAAATTGCCCTGTCTCACCCTTTTGGAGACATATGGAAACTTCTCACATCTCACCTATGAATAACTGGCTGTTTAGCTGCAGATGAATGAGTCCGTCGGCAGGCGCTTCCTGTGTGGCGGTAGGAAAACCGTCGACGCGAAGTGATGCCTCTTTCACGTTTCGCTCAGCTCGCACACTGTGCCACCGGTTGTCATTCATAGGGAGGCTCGTTTTCACTCGTACCTCCAGAGGTCCATTTCCCACATCGAAGGAGAAGACAATCTCTGTGGAAGCTGATAAAAAGTAATTTTACAGAGGATGAAACAAATGCAAACTAAGAAACTGCAGAACTGAGAATGACGTCTTCTTAACGAACTCCCTTGAAAACTAATAGTTGTTTCATATTATAAGTGAGAGCCTGTGACTACAATAATTTATCCATATTTGCACTGATGGAAAAAAAAACAAACAAACAAACTATTGTGGCACTATTTATACTGTACTAATACTCTATATTTAATACTGTATGTTTTAAACTGGATCTATATTTTTGGATGGTAAACATTTATGTTTCTTGTGGCATAAAAGCAAGAACTTATCTCTAATGCAAGCTTGGTAACCTTGGTACCCTGATTTTGTATTAACATTTTAACAAATTCAACTTGCTCCCTCTCTGCTGTGCTGTAGCTTAATTTCCACAAACCTTATAGTTAACTGGCTGGCAAGAAACATGTTATATGTGGAAAAGGACGGAATCCTCCTGGCTCTGACTGGTGTTTTAAATGTATGTACAGTGGCATACATATCACCTAAACTAAAGGAACTAAAGGAATCTCATCTTTCATTATCTTCCTTTGGTGTCGTGTTTTTATATATATGAAATTCAAACAAACAAATAAATAAAACAAATAAACAAAGAACAAATCTTTTGTTTTAACCTACAATGTTTTACGGCGCAGCGGGAGCACTAACCGCAGCATGCTTTCAGTTTCTGTGTAACTGTTCACTGCCGACGTGGATAAAAGCAGGTAGAATATCGAAAGGGAACTCTGGTTGATACCAGATTCAACTGAGCTACAGCTTCCAAATGGGAATGAAAAAAAAAAAAACAAATCAATAAAATAAATTAGCTTATGTAAATCAGAAGTTGGTTTTATATTGGCTAAACTTGAGAAATGAATTGATAAGTGACTATTTTACTAAACAGGAAGATCCAAATAATGCAGAGAAGATTGTCTTGCGACTTAATCACAGAAAATGCACAACGTGGGTGTTAATAACAGGGACACGTCATATTCTGTTTTTAAAACAAATTCAAAAACAGGAGGAGCTTTTAGTTTTTATTTTATTTTTCTAAACAGATAATAGTTGTTGTATTTATTGAGTACTAACTATTTGCCTTTTTTTTCCTTTAGTAATGTTAAAGCAGAGGTTTTGTCCTTTCCAGCCTGGCTCCAGATTGTACCATTTTTCAATGAACCTATTAGTAGGTTGTGTTTCTCCATCATCATATGTTGGCAGAGGGCTGAACTGACTTCCATCTGTTGGCGGCTTGGACAGACAGCTGGACACAGATCTGGGATCATTTAGCAATGAGCTCGGGGCAGTAATGCAGGACTGCAGCCACAAACTCATCTGTTTCTGTGTGAGCCAGCAGCATGGTAAGATCAATAGGATGTTCACTGTCAAACATGCTTGTGACAACTTCCTTCCAGTTCTGCACTTTCAACACATTTACAAAAAAAACAACAAAAAAAAACCATCAGCTGAAATCTCTAAAATCAAAAATGTTTTAAGTAATTTTGACATTCAGTTATACATTTGTGGTCTCAACTTGACGTGTAGCTATAATTTGTATTTTTTACTCTGTTATTGTATTGAACATATAATTTGACATTTGCATGTCAGTTATCATCCACTGAACCACTTCAAAAATATCTGTTTACATGTTTTTCTTTTACTGGACCTTCACCAGTGAAAAGGCAGATGGGAAACATACCAACTGGTTCTGGCTTGTAGCCGGAATTTTAAATGACCCAAAGAGAAAATAATCACTCCTCTGTGACTGGCGGCCTTGTTTATTAAATATCCTATTTAAAATTCGGACACCTCTTGGCCTAGACCCAAATTATTAATATCGGAAATGATCAAGGATACACTGACCCCTATGTGCCCAAAAACTACAAAAATAGGGATGTTAGTCAGGGTGCTAGAGCACGCTGACTGTGGAGTGTTAAGAGAATTACACAAATTAAATAGTTTGTAAATATTTCATTACTGAGTTTTATCATTCCTCGTTCCCATTAGACACTAAATGCAAATACAACTATTATTACACTGTATTATGCAATATAATGGAAAGCATGCATGCAGAAATGGAAGCGGAGAATATAAATATTAAAATACTGTAGACTGTTCACAGTGTGCAAAAATGTCAGCGAGTTCACTGGTTACTCAGTTTTGCTTTTTATTATAAAAGATTGGGAACAAAAAAACAACAAACAAACAAAAAAACAACTGTTCTCTCATACAATATTATTTATTCTTTACCCTGCTTTACTTCCACTACTAGTTGTATCAGATTACATTTTCTGGTTTAATTGTAAAGTACATTGGCTTTTTTTAATCATTTGTTTTTAAAATCACTTAATATATAAATTTGCCCTACCATATTCTAATGTAATTACCATTTTCACATGTTTTTCTGCTGCTTTTCTTTCTTAAGTATTTGGCATGGAAAATTGAAAAAAGTAGTTAAACAGTAGTAGTGAAAGCTTCATGTGTAAAGTTCTCAAAATTTGTGCTGAGGCAGGAACTGAAGATACTCAATTGTATCACTGGTTGATCCACAGGTTTTGTTCAATATAATGTTCATTCCTGGGAGATGCTTCATGGTAGAATCACCTTAAAATGTATGTTTCCAAAAAGAGAAAATCACTTCATTGTTGGCTAAAGCTTAAATTTGCAACACAGTGGATTTTAAGTGTCTAAGTGACCAAATAATTAACGGTTTTAGACTCCTATTACCAGCTTAGAGGGAAAAAGTGTAAACTTATTCAAAACAATAAGATAAAAAGCACTTGTATTGTTACTCACAGCTCAGCTCAATCCGTATGAAGTCCTTGATGCCCAGATTTTCGAGAAATACCCCAGAAGAGAATGTTGTTTTAAACAGAAAAGAGATGTCAGCATTCAGCTCTCCATGAAAGGTGGGGAAGTGAAGGTAGGATGTCTTCCTATCAAAAAATGCGGCATTCCAAAAGTTTTCTGAAAGACATAAAGACTGAATAGCTTTGCATACTTGCCTTTTGCTTTCTTGCAACTACATTTGTAAAACTTGTTTTTTGTTTTTTTTTTTGGCCACCGCATGTATAACTCTGGAACAAAACTCATTAAAGAAAACTCATTATGATGTCTGCATAATGAAAACCATGTAGTAAACAAATGAACCAACTGTTCAACTAATTAGATGAATACAAAAACAATACTAGCTATGGTTACTCATTTTAGTTGATTTATCCGTGTAACTACCTTCTCATTAAACTTAATGTTGAAATGATACCCAATTAAACTGGTAAACACTAACAAATTCATATATTTATATATTTTCCTATTACAAGCTGTAATTAAAGAGCAAAAGCAAGTCATATTTTAGCAGTTAGTTTCCTAATTAGCTAGTGTAATTTACTGCACAATAGTTTTTCACAAATTAAAATGGCACGAAGGACACTTGATACAAAGGTTCTTTTAAACTACACTATTAAATGTTCGAGAAAGAAACTTAGTCTTCAAATTATCTCTGTCAAACCACCATACAAATGTATAAGAGGACCAACAGAAGTGTCATATTTGACAGCAGCTTTGCACAAATCAGCGAAAGTTGAAAAAGACTTACTGTCTCCATGACAACGCAGGGGTCCCACCCTGTAGGTAGCTTCTGACCCTGGCCGCTGGACATCACCCAGCACCAGAGACCGGACTGGGAGAGTCTCCTTATGGGTGATCAGGCCTGAATCATCAGTCCTGAGGAAGAGAGAGGAAAAAAAAAGAAAAGGTAAATGAAGGACAGAAATGCAGCGAGCAAATAACAGACTAATAAAATGAGATGAGGAGACAAGCAGTGAAGTCACAGGAAACCCACACTACACTCACCTTTAAGAACTCAAACACAAACACTATTCCTCCACTGTGGCCATTTAGTTTCATATTTTGAATTTTGGATGTGATCACAGAGAAAAGAAATGTAGCAAACACAAAATGTCTAAAACAACGTTTTGATGAAGTTTTTCCTGAGCAAATGTGCTGTAATAATAATAATAATAATAATTGTAATTATTGCCCGGTGGTCATGTTCTGTGTCTTTGGAAAAGCGCCTACAGACAACTTGTGTTGTAATAAGCACTATATAAGTAAAATTTAATTGAAATTAAAGTGTAACTTGAGTGATTCTTCTACACGTGTGGCTGCTTCGTGGTAGAGACTGTACCATTGGTCGTAGTCAGCATCACAGTTGCAGTAGTAACTCGAGTCTAGACATTTGTCCTGCAGACTGCACCAACACTGCCGGCTGCCAGGCAGAGCGCCACCCCAGTAGGTCTGGACCTGACCTGGACCTGGGCCTCCCACCCACCAGCTGAACGGAGTACCATCTCAAACACAAACACACACACAACATTAACCATTTTTTTTCTTCAGGGAGACATTATCTCTGCAACACGATAACGATAACTTTCAAACTGACAGATGATTGTAAAAGTCCTCCACTGTTGAATCGTCACTCATTTAAATCACTGATCTGACAGCTTTTTTAGATGAATCTCTTCTCATTAGGTTTCATATCAAATCTGAAATTAGCTTCTATTCTTTTTTTCATTTTTGTTCTGACTGCCAAACAGGAGATGCCACCTAAGGATATAAACAAAGCTCTTATCCACATGTCAGCCCAGCTTTCGTCAAGTACCTCTACTGCTGCTTTTGTGATAAAAGTGGACAGATCATAAGCAGCTATGTTCTTAATACTTCTCCCTTCCACAAGCACACTCATAAACAAGCTTTTTAGCACATACAATGGTATTTCACAGCATTTTGCCTCCTTGTGAGTCCTCCTTGTGTTGCATATTTATAAAGGGCTTAAAATAAAGGAACAAAAAAGAACCAAGAAAAAAATGCAGCTGATTGTTCATTCGAAAATTTAATTTTCCTAAAGAAAAAAACGTTTTACTGCGGCTACATGAGAGGGAGCTAATGCTCTATAGATTTCTAACTGATGGCTGAATTAGAGCTAAACTGACTAAATCAGCAATTCACACAACCGTGCTCTAGTTCCAGATATAGATCACACAGAAGCAGAAAAACTTGCTTTCTGAAGAAGTTGCCTCCAGCCATTTTGACTACATTTCCCTTTAAAAAAAGCTCACTCATCGAAAGAGTAAAATTATGATTAAATAACTGTACTCTCTTCAAAATGTGATATCTTAAATTAAGCATAAAATGTGAGGGAGCTTTTTCACTCGACCTTACCGAGGGTGTTGAAGAGGCGGGACCTCCTGCAGTGGTAGGATAGCTCCTGCTCACAGTGCTCGGACTGACTGATGACGGCTGCCAGCTGCTCCTCTTCAGAAGAGTAGTCAAAGTGGTTAAAGTGTTGACTTCTCTCGGCCGAGGACTGAATTCTAGTCATATCTGTGTTATTGTGATGGATAACCACCCAAGTCTCGTCCTCTGGCAGAAATAAAAACACAAAGTATGTATTAGCAGACTGTGTGGGTCACAAGCAATCACGCAGACTAACAAACAGCATAAAATTGGATGAAAAGAAATAGAATTTGCTCGTCTACGTGTGTTTTACCTGTTATGTTACAATAGACCAGCTGGGGTTTAATTGGTCCGCTGCCATCCACGTCTATGTAATAATGTCCTGATGTGTTGCCTTTATGTTTATACATCTCACATGACTGTTCATAAGTTGCTGGGAATAAAAAACATGACAGAATTCAGACCAGAGAATCTCTAACATATACCATTTTCAAGGTGGGACTTTTCCACCAGTTTTACATCCGTATCTGTCTATCTGTCCTATCTATTTATGTAATCCCAGACAGACTCCAAGCTGTTGAGATCAGGCCTCCTAGGATTCCTTATTCTTTGTTTATGCTAAAGATAATTCCCTGACATCAGCTGTATGTTAAGGGTCATTGCCCTGCTGCCGAATACATTTGGGGCCAATTGCATGCCTTTAGATGTCATTGCCAGATGGATAAGTGTCTGCCTGTGTTTCTCAGCAATGAAGACACCATCAAACCTGACAAAATCACTTACTACGTTTCCAGAAATAAAGCCACAAACTTGCAAGGAACCTCCACTATGCTTCACTGTTGCCTGCAGACACTCATTGTGCAGCCCTTTAGCAACCCAAGTTCCTTCGTGCAGCCGAATATTAAACATTTTAACACTTCAAAGAACCTGCTACCATTTCTGTTTTCCAGTCAAATTATCATCACAAATAGTTAAGTCACTTGGCCTTGTTCCCATGTTTGAGGCATGCTTTTTGGTCTCAATTCTCCTATTAAGACCACTTCTGGGCAGGTTTTTCCAGAAAGTAGTTTGTGTCCCACTGATTTCTGCGAGTTCTGTGTCGTGCCTCTCCTGGACATCTTCCGACTTCAAAGGGAAGAAAGTATAATTAATGTGTCTTTCATCTTTTGAGGAGGTGTTTTCTCTCTTGGTCCCTTTTAGCTGTTCAAAACAATTAGGAGTGATTTATCAGTAATTTTTGATCATATGTGAACAATCCAAATGAACTTCAACTCTTTGAAGCAAATTTTAATGATACCATCATCATCTCCATGGTTGTCTCTATGCAGCATCCTTCAGAAGGATGCAAATCCATGGAAAGGTTCACTTAACCTGAGCATTGTAAACATAACGCGCTCGGGTTCACTTTCCAGTTTTTCAGGCTCATTCTGGTTCTTGAACTTTCCGTAGATAGAACATGTGACTTTGTGAGTTATAAAGCAACGATTTTGAACAGAAAAAGAACCAAGTCCTCCCTTTAAATCATAAAACTGATAGTATCTATACTTTGATTACTAAAAACCAAATGTGTTGTTAATATCAAATAAATTTTGATCATTTTAACAACTTGGTTAAGTTGTTGAAATAATTGGAATAAACCATGTAGAATATAATATTCAGGCATTTGATTGTACAGATTTCCTGGAGTTGCTTACGTATGTAGTTTTGCTCTGTAAAATAAACTTTCATCCAACTAAGAGTGGATCTTACAACTAGTATACAAAGATTAACTATCTTGGCTGTAAAATCAAAGCAACGATCACTTTCATTACTAATTTAACTCCCTTAAAACTTATAGCTTCAAAGATTATTTTTCACTTAATTTTTCACATTTATTAATGAATTCCAGACATGTCAAAAACTCTGTATAAAAGATAACAACATTAACACAAGTATGAGTCTATGTATCTATAAATAAATAAAAATATCCATATACGCACGTGCATACACACACATTTGAACACGTAGAACCCCTTGTAAATAAATCTACATATGTAAATAAATTAATCTGTTATCTATTTATGTGCACAAAATAAACAATTCTATAAAATAAATCTATACCTAATGTGCACACACCTATCTATATATTCCTACCTGTATGCATGCACACACATAGCAATACACATAACACAAATATCCTGTTTAACATGTCTGAAAAGGGGTAGGAAAAAGTCAAACTTAATCCTACCCCATCTCCAATATTTCATAATTACACTTTGCATTCATGCAGTTTTTTTAGAATCTTATGAATTTATGAAGAATATAAAAAAACAACCAAAACAAAAAACACATATATACATATAAAATGATGCAGAAAGTAATCTAAAATTAAGTTAATGCTAAATTGTAAGTTGTTGTAAAGTTGTAAATTCACATCCAGACATTTACATTCAACTACACACTGATACTCACATACACACATACACATACCCCCCTCCCCAATTGGTCTGCACAAGACACCACATCAATACAAGCACCCAGACCCCTGGTAGCAACAGCCACGAGTCAGCCCAAGCACCACCTACCTCCCCCCATCAGCCCTCAAGACCCCCCACCCCACAACGGATGCACCCTTGCTGGCGTCTCCCATGGCAACCAGGTCCTAGGTGACGGGCCAGACTAAGAGCGCTTCACAAGCCAACCATGAAGAGTATAAAAACAAAGGCTGTTACTTTGCCCGGATTGGCCCCACCGTGGTGCCAGGCCCCGGGTTGGGGCTTGAAGGGTAGCGTCTGGTGACCTTTGTTCATGGGACCCGGCCGGGCTCAGCCCAAAACTGCGACATGGGGGCCCACCTACCAGTAGACTCACCACCCGCAGGAAAGGTCATGAGGGGCCGGTGCAATGTGGTTTCGGTAGTGGTCGTAGCGGAGTGCCTCAACGACCCAATTCCTGGACCAAATCTTCAGCAATAGAAGGTCACCTCGCTGGGAGAGAAGGAGCCAGAGCTTGTGCGGGAGGTTGAGACATACCCGCTAGAGATAATCAGGTTCACCAATAATGCATAGCTTGTGTTCTGGAACCCAGCTCCTTGAGACGGGCTAAACCCTCCACTACTCTGGAGTGCTCCCACTGGACTCCACTGTTCTACTGCGGGACTTCAACGCTCAAGTGGGAGATGACAGTGTTACCTGGAGGGGCCTGATTGGGGGAGATGGCCTCCCAGTTCACTCTGATTTTGACCATCATCTGTTCTCTGTTGTCCAACTGAACCCAAATCAAATACTGGTGTGTCAAAAAAATAAACATTATGTAATTAAAAAAATATATCACCAAGCACTGCAACATAAGTACTATTGCTCAAGTTTTTTTCCCAACTGAAAGTACAATAAGAAGTGCTCTGAAAAGTACACACACACACAAAAAAAGAAATTGACAGTTTTCAATATGTGCCTTTGAAAAAAAAAAAAATTAGGAGATAATTGTGGCTTTCATCAACAACAGTACTCCTTTGGTCCTCATCTCAACCTTTCCTCGAAAAAAAAATCATCTTTTTTTTCTTTTGCCAAACTTAATAGTTTGGTATTAAAAGGAAGTGAAACTCAAATCTGCAGGACTTAAGAAAATACAACAAAATCTACTCAGATTTGCTTTTTCAGCTGCTGATTTCAGACTGAGGCTTTGTTTCATCGTGTCCCACGGAGCATTGACGAAAACTAGAATTTCACATATTTTTTCCCATCATAGACAGAAATGTAAATAAGACACTGAACAAGAACCCCCTGTGATAAATTGGCTTTTTAGAGAGTATACCTGAATGACAGTCTAGATAGTCTGCAGCCCCCTCACAGATGAACAGAATGAAGAAAGTATAAAAAATTGATGGACTTACAAACACACGTTCAAAATGCACCAAAAATAATAACTTAGAAAATCTATAAAATATAATAAAAAGCCTTGATCGTGGCCCAGTTGCAGTTGCCAAAAAAAGAAACTGAAAGCATATAGGACTTTCAAATTAAACTGAATTCTAATTTAGTAAGCATAATGAAGTCCCGTGAATCTGTTTGTCTATTCCCGATTGAACACAGCTAATTAAAGTTTTGCAACAATGGCATAAGAAACCCACGCAGACACACAAGGAGAGTGACTGCTGGGGAACATGCAGCCTCTGTCTTATTAAAGCCAGTCCAATAAAAACATGCATGGAATGTTAACTTTATTTCTTTGAATGAAATTAGATGATTCTTGCGGTTTAAGCAGGTGCTGGTTTAGATTTGAACATTCTATTTATTTTGAATCAAGTTATACATATTCACTCGTTTGAGATAAATAATAATCTATATAATAGTTGCAGAAAGGAACAAAGATAAATCAGGTGCATTTTAAACAATGGGAAATCTGTTATTGTAGAATCACACAGGTTTAGTCTCCTCTTCCTCATCTGTCTCTGTCTCTATCTCTCTCTCTATCGCACACACACACACAAGTAACTTTTAAATGTGCAATTTAGAAACTTTTTACTTTTAGACATTTATTCAAAGGAAGTACCGAGGCAAAATGTAGCAACATTTTGAAGATTCGTTAATTACCATCTGTGCAAGACAGGCCCTTATGACACTCAACTCTGCTGCAGGCAAATAGAAGGAAGACAAAATATTGGTATTTCAGAATAATCATCTTAATAAGAATGTGTTCTTAGTTCATGAGCAGCTAATCTGACCAAGAAGATGCAGTGGGAAATGACTTGATTGCGCGCTGCTGTGTAAAAGGCTGAACACGAATCTTCAAGAACAGTAGCATTCTAAGCAATGTGCATAGACTTCAGTCCTTTCATCTCCGATATACACACACAATGCAGTGACAGAAGGCTAAGAAATCTGTTTTATCTGCAGTCATTAGAGTGAACCCCTCCCAAAACCATTACCCTCTCTGTGCAGTTATGGAAGTGCCACTCTGCAGTTAACTAAGCTGACTTTATTGCTGTCTATGCTAATCAATTATCTGTTCAAATACTTTTTATAATGAAATGCTCAGCACTGTCAGTGACACCTAAAACTATTCTCAACCTGCAAAGCATGATTTCATTTTCCTCTACATCCTTAAGCCACAAATTTCTCTGCGCCTTTACAGAGACAATACGAATTGATGAAAGGGACATCCGTCTTCTAGGCGAACAAGCCTGGAAGACGGCATGGCATCCACATGCCAAACATGGCCTAATATGTGCTCTCCATCGCTCCATATGTGCTTTCCTTTTCTTACCAAAAGCAAGATATCAAAACTCTCATGCAGCAATCTTACTGCATGTTCCCACCGGCTTCTGTCAGGCCTTTTCTCCCTGAGTACCAGCATTCAAACATGTAACAGGTATCTAGCTTCTTCTTGAATAGCATGTGGCAAACACTGACTATAGCATCTTCGGTTGTCCATATGTTAAATAAAAACACATGGTGATACAGTAAATGACACGATTAAAAGAATGAGAAAATACAGAAAAATGCTGCTGTGCCAACTCACAAGACTTGATGTATATTTCTTTCTAGTACATGCTTACAGCTGTGGCAGGTTGCTCCTCTGTAGCCGCTGCTGGAGCAGTTACAGTGGAAGGTGCTCCATGACTGAGTACATTTACCTCCATGTTCACAGTGACTGGGGGAACACCTATGAGAAAAACAGAGACATAGGAAAGAGTGAAGAGTATTCTTCGTCAAAAGCACTCCAAAAGTTTCTCAAGGACATTGAATAAAAAGAAACACGTCTTCACCAGAACATTCATGATTGCTGAGGGCCTGCTGAGTGGCAGAGGCCTGAATAAAAGCAATCTGCAGTTCAATGACAAGTGGGACACAGCAGCATGTTGTATAAAAATATTTTCAAGTCCCAAACCTTGACATTGGTTTATTCCTTGTCACTACCAAAGCCTGACACAGCTTGCAACTACAACGGTAATGGCTACCCATTTCAGCTAATGAATTGCAACTTGTGTGGTCGTGCTATTAGAAGTAATTAGGTGTTGGGAGACTGCGGCATTTGAAAGTCAGTTGGCAAATAGTAATTTTCTGTATAATTAGACATGGCCAATTGCAATTAATTAACACTAATAAGATACCTTGCATTTAGACTCCGCAACACTCAATGTTATGAACTGCTAGAGTTATTGCCAGAGTATTTCTCTGTTGTATGACATGTCTATTAATGCATAACTCTGGCATTTTTGTTCCTATTCAACTCTATTTTAAAATTGTTTAAATTCAAAATCTCAGAGATAAAAAAATATAATTTACAACAAATCCTTATGTATGTATTTCACTTTTTTATTTATTCATTCATAGCATAACTGCATTTTCTCTAAATGGCTTGGGCCGCTTGTGTAATGAAAATTTGTCATTTCAATTAATTTACTCCTCAGATGTACAATATATTACCAAAAGTATTCGCTCACCCATCCAAAAAATCGGAATCAGGTGGACTCTAGAGCAGTGAGATGCGTTCTCTGGAGGGACGAATGGCACTTTTCCATCCGGCAATCTGATAAATAAGTCTAGGTTTGGTGGTTGCCAGGACAACGGTACTTGTCTGACTGCATTGTTCCAAGTGTAAAGTTTGGTGGAGGGGGGATTATGGTGTGGGGTTATTTTTCAGGAGCTGGGATTGGCCCCTTAGTTTCAGTGAAAGGAACTCTGAATGCTTCAGCATACCATGCTCCCAACTTTGTGGGAACAGTTTGGAGCTGGACTGCTAGGGACTAGTCAACACTAGCGAAGCGAGTAAGTTGGTCAGTTCAGGGAACTTAAACTGCATACTGGCGTGTGGCCAGGGGCTTTTAACTAAAAGTGAGTGCCAGAGAATCAAACCTGGGATTATAATGACCACTATTTGCAGAACAGAGCTCTATGTGTGTGGACAACAACAGGTAAGTAATGTGGAAGACCCCATTGATCCAGTGATACTTCTGGACGGATTGTTGTTATCAAGATATGCATAATAAATATGATTACTTCTGATAAGATAGTGTGCGACCTTGGATAAAAGAGTATGGGTTTCCCTATGGCACTAGCACTGGCCCAATGGCAATTTAAGTATAAAAATATTGGACAATATGGAGGTAAAGTAGTGTGCGCATGAAACGAGATAAAAAACTGCAATGCCATGACATTGACATAATGGGCAGAGCACATCAGTTTAATAGTGTAAATTGTTAAATTGTTGTGTAACTTGACTGTTGTAAATAATAACTGGTATTTATGAAAGCTTCTCCAAAACGTAACTGCTTACTGCAGCTAGCCCGGCAGAGTTTCATTCTGATTAATTCTTGCTGTTATTGATTATGATGCTGTGTCCTGTATGGTTAACATGAACTAACATGAGCTTACACGGCTTACAAGGACACTGTACGCAACTGGCTGACAATCATTCTTGAGTGTTTTATATTTTATTTGGAGATATTGAGTACAAATATCATCTATAAAAGCAGGAAATGGCTGCACTTTACTAGAATACTTTACTGTGAAATTGTGCAAAGGAATTTTGAGGCTAAGGTATGAAAATTAGCTTCACATATGTACCCAGGTCACATGCATCAAAGTAAACATCGGGTCTCAGAGAGATAGAACTCTAAACCGCTGCTAAAAAAAAATCTTCCTAAGGTAAAGCAAGCTATCGGAGAGGATGAAAGGTGAGGATTTGGAAACAAATGTGTAAATGGTGCAAGATGAAAAAAGAGAAAGAAGAGGGGAAAGAAGAGAAGGAAACAATGACTCAATAATATTGAGACTATTTGGAGTATAAAACCATGGAAAGGAAGTCATGGCAGTGAAAAATAAGGCTGGGACCATAGAAATGAAAGTGCTGACTTTCCCTGTTCTCCAGCCTTTGCTACCTGTATCGCGGAAATTCCACATTGAACAGAATAAACAACATGTGGGAAACTGGTCAACTGAGATAACTATTAAGTAAAGTTTATTCTCAGACGTTCTATATAGAGCACCTGTAAATATTTGTTACTGATTCCATTTAAGTCTTTATATTCAACAACGCTGAGAATGAGATGAAAAACAGAGAATTTAACAAAGCGCAATGACATTTCACAAAGCTCCAAAGCATTTTACTTAAAATAAACATATAGAGACAACTTTGTTTGTGACTAAAAAGAAATACCCAATCACAAATCAATTGTGATTTCCTGTTACTATGTGTAAGCTGCATCATTCAACAGTGTCCTTGGAAAACATTTCCAATAAACTCAAAGAATCAAGTTGGACATTTAATAATGTTATAATGACATCATTGTTGAGCTGCAGCCCGGTGGCGTAGTGATGGCATTGGTAATGTTCCTGTTTCCAGTCCTTCTGTGTGGAGTTTGCTTGTTCTCCCTATACTTGCATAGGTTCAAAAACACGCAGTCTGCTAACGTAACGTAAATACGTTGTTTTAAGTGAACTTTTGGCATATTATATCGTTTAAATGTCTTTAAACATGTTTGAAAGAATCAGTCCTGCTTCAATTTTCACGTGAATGTTCCTTGGACCATTTGGTCCTTACTCTGAGGGGGCTCAGCTCAGCCAATGGCTAGTTATCACTCCAGTTATCACTCCAGTTATCACTCCAGTTATCACTTCAGTGATCACTCCAGTTATCACTCCATTTATCACTTCAGTTATCACTCCAGTTATCACTTCAGTGATCACTTCAGTTATCACTCCATTTATCACTTCAGTGATCACTCCAGTTATCACTCCAGTGATCACTCCAGTTATCACTCCATTTATCACTTCAGTTATCACTCCAGTTATCACTCCAGTGATCACTTCAGTGATCACTCCAGTGATCACTTCAGTGATCACTCCAGTGATCACTCCATTTATCACTTCAGTTATCACTCCAGTTATCACTTCAGTGATCACTTCAGTGATCACTTCAGTGATCACTTCAGTGATCACTCCAGTTATCACTCCAGTGATCACTTCAGTTATCACTTCAGTTATCACTCCAGTTATCACTTCAGTTACCACACCAGTTATCACACCAGTTATCAATTCGGTTATCACTTCAGTTATCATTCCAGTTATCATTCCAGTTATCCCCCCAGGTATCACTCTAGTTATCACTCCAGTTATCACTCCAGTTATCACTCCATTTATCACTTCAGTTATCACTTCAGTGATCACTCCATTTATCACTTCAGTTATCACTTCAGTGATCAATTCAGTGATCACTCCAGTGATCACTTCAGTTATCACTTCAGTTATCACTCCAGTTATCACTTCAGTTACCACACCAGTTATCACACCAGTTATCACTTCGGTTATCACTCCAGTTATCATTCCAGTTATCATCCCAGTTATCCCCCCAGGTATCACTCTAGTTATCACTCCAGTTATCACTCCAGTTATCACTTCAGTGATCACTCCAGTGATCACTCCAGTTATCACTCCATTTATCACTTCAGTTATCACTCCAGTTATCACTTCAGTGATCACTTCAGTTATCACTTCAGTGATCACTTCAGTGATCACTCCAGTTATCACTTCAGTGATCACTTCAGTGATCACTCCAGTTATCACTCCAGTGATCACTTCAGTTATCACTTCAGTTATCACTCCAGTTATCACTTCAGTTACCACACCAGTTATCACACCAGTTATCACTTCGGTTATCACTCAAGTTATCATTCCAGTTATCATCCCAGTTATCCCCCCAGGTATCACTCTAGTTATCACTCCAGTTATCACTCCAGTTATCACTTCAGTGATCACTCCAGTGATCACTCCAGTTATCACTCCATTTATCACTTCAGTTATCACTTCAGTGATCAATTCAGTGATCACTCCAGTTATCACTCCAGTGATCACTTCAGTTATCACTTCAGTTATCACTCCAGTTATCACTTCAGTTACCACACCAGTTATCACACCAGTTATCACTTCAGTTATCACTCCAGTTATCACTTCAGTTACCACACCAGTTATCACACCAGTTATCACTTCGGTTATCACTCCAGTTATCATTCCAGTTATCATCCCAGTTGTCCCCCCAGGTATCACTCTAGTTATCACTCCAGTTATCACTCCAGTTATCACTCTAGTTATCACTCCAGTTATCACTCCAGTTATCACTTCAGTGATCACTCCAGTTATCACTCCAGTTATCACTTCAGTTATCACTTCAGTTATCACTTCAGTGATCACTCCAGTTATCACTCCAGTGATCACTCCAGTTATCACTCCATTTATCACTTCAGTTATCACTCCAGTTATCACTTCAGTGATCACTTCAGTTATCACTCCAGTTATCACTTTAGTTACCACACCAGTTATCACACCAGTTATCACTTCGGTTATCACTCCAGTTATCATTCCAGTTATCATCCCAGTTATCCCCCCAGGTATCACTCTAGTTATCACTCCAGTTATCACTCCAGTTATCACTTCAGTGATCACTCCAGTGATCACTCCAGTTATCACTCCATTTATCACTTCAGTTATCACTCCAGTTATCACTTCAGTGATCACTTCAGTTATCATTCCAGTTATCATCCCAGTTATCCCCCCAGGTATCACTCTAGTTATCACTCCAGTTATCACTCCAGTTATCACTTCAGTGATCACTCCAGTGATCACTCCAGTTATCACTCCATTTATCACTTCAGTTATCACTCCAGTTATCACTTCAGTGATCACTTCAGTTATCACTTCAGTGATCACTTCAGTGATCACTCCAGTTATCACTCCAGTGATCACTCCAGTTATCACTCCATTTATCACTTCAGTTATCACTCCAGTTATCACTCCAGTGATCACTTCAGTTATCACTTCAGTTATCACTCCAGTTATCACTTCAGTTACCACACCAGTTATCACACCAGTTATCACTTCGGTTATCACTCCAGTTATCATTCCAGTTATCATCCCAGTTATCCCCCCAGGTATCACTCCAGTTATCACTCCAGTTATCACTTCAGTTATCACTTCAGTTATCCCCCCAGTTATCACTCTAGTTATCACTCCAGTTATCACTTCAGTTATCACTTCAGTTATCACCCCAGTTATCACTCCAGTTATCACTTCAGTTATCACTCCAGTTATCACCTTCTCATCCGTAAACAACATCCTATTGCACACAGGGAACCAACTAGCCACTTTACGAACCCAGCGTCAGCTAAACATGACGGTCATTTTGGATTTTGCTGTCGAGTCAACATATTAAACTATATTTTCTGTTGTAAATGTCTACCAGCAGCTCTGCAGATATTTGGGCAGGGTTTGGCTGAGGAGGCTGGTGCTGCCCCCCTACCCACCCTCCACCTGGATACGCTGCCACGGTTCACCGGTACACAATCACCATCCCACAGCGTAGACGTGTCTACAGAATAATCATACTAAACAACAGGCATGTCATAAAGTCAGTTGCAGCCACACCAACAGAGGCACAGACCCTAATCCAGAGTTGGCCCTTTGGTGACCTGTGTTTCTTTTTATTTGTGAAAGTGACTGTGTTTTCTGACATGTCTTATTATTAAGCTGTCATGTTGCTGACAGAGGCAAAGGGGTCAGAATTACAGCATTCTGACATCTTCATCTATCAAGCTTCTAATCCTTCTTTCTTGCACTCTTAGACACATTGAGTTTATTTTTATTTATCTGTATACCACAATTCAACAACAAGGGGAATCACTGAAGACAAAGGCCAGAGGGCCAGACAGTGCAGAAAAATCCTATACTTAGAAGAGCAATTATGCCTTATGTTCTTCACACAAAAGGCTTGTCAGAGACAACTTCTTTTTCAAAATGTTCCCAAAGTAAGTTTTTGATATTAGTTGATAATACAGTAAGATATTTTGGCTTTGCTAATCCCTTGTGACACTAATCTGTAACTGTATGGCATCACACAGCTGCTTATTCTTTTCAAGAAAACTTGGTCAGGATCTGCAACACTTGTCTTGTTTTTCTGATAATCTCTTAAACAATTAGATGGCATACTATCAATTTACCAGCCAATCGAGCAACTTCGCTGGAAACAGAATAACATTTTCAGACTTTTGGATTTAAAATAAATTGGATTAAAATAGCCACCATAATTTGAAGTCTCTGTACTGTGCCAGAAGGAGGGATTTTCTTTTTCATTCTGAATTAAAAAAAAAAAAAAAACTACTTGGCCACTTCTGGAAGAAGATTCTGAGTTTTAAGCTGTTCACATCCAGAACTTTCCTTTAATAATAACAATGATAATAATAATAAACTTGGCCTGTAGACTGCCAGAAAAATTACACAGTTTGATTTTGAGAAATGTCTTTTTCTGTCTGTGGGCACTAAGGCATTGTAAAGAACTGTTAATCTATATATGCAAACACATACTCGCACACACAAAACACATTTAATATTGCATGCTAAATGTATTATGGGTTTACAAAAGCACAACTACAACCTTAAATGGAGTACCACTTGCTGCAGTAACGATCTCCAACGTCAGCAGACAGGCAGTAATCGCCAGGCAAAGCTCGTTTTGATAGGTGTTCTGTGCTTCAGTCAATTTTGGCATTTTTACTTTTTTACCAACATGTCGTATTTACTGTAACCTAGAAGTGGATAGTGCAAAAATGATTTCAACACTGATTTCAACAGAGGCACAACTTTACTTATCTTCAACCCTCTTAGAAGAGAGTTGAAGGCAGGTAGAGGGGCTCATAGCTGCTTTGAGCAGAGATGTAAGACATGGGTGGAAAGGGTGCCTTTTTACTGTGATATTTTGACCACATTTATGTCAAAAACATTTTACTAAGGCCACCTTTTTGTTACATATAACATACAAAATAGAAATAAATAAATAAAAAGGCACTTTTGAAGACTAACCTGTCGATAATGCCGCACATATCAATCTGAAGGTGGCTGTAGTTCCCCAGGAGTCTTCGCTGCACTTTGATCAGGTCAACAGCATGGCCATCCAGAGTCAACATGCGCAAACAGCCCTGAAAACCTTTGAAGGGGTTTCTGCACTCCAGATTGCTTCCCTGAACAGGGCAACCTGAGGATGGAAACACATGGCAGTACTCAGCCAGAAGTGTTTGTAGATGTGCTGATGCATATTAAATCATTTCTAGTGTAAACTAGTGATGGCATGGAAAAAATCCACATAAGTGGCTTTTTGAAGGTGTCGGGTATCAAATAAAAAAAAGAAAAAAAAAACAAAGAAGAAAAACATTAGGGTCTTTGGACACAAATCAGCAGGACGTCTTTTTGCTCCAGTTCACATCATGACTGTAAATAGAGAAAGCAGTAGCTGTCTGTTTGAAGCAGGTAAAATATCTTAGCAGTTGTTACACATACGAGATAAAAAAGACAATAATAATAATAATAATAATAATAATAATAATAGTAATTTATAGTCAGTTCTTGACTGATCATGGTTCAGAAACCAGTGGCACAACTTCTGCTTCTGACAATAATCCAGCTAACATTTGCAATTTGTTACAGACAAAGCTGAACATGTGCCCTCGGCAATATCAAAATGTAAACTCTATATGTTGCTTAGACTTGTGTTTATTGAGTTGGTTTCTTGAGGGAATACACTGTTCAAACTATGTCCCATAGAAAAAAAAGGAAAGTTTAATCAATCTAACTGCTATTTGATGCAGGACTGGCTTCCAGGCTTCTTCCAGTTAGACGTTAAGGTTTGTTTGTGGCAGCATGAGAGCATGACACAGATATGAAAGTAGGCTTCTCCCACCAGAGAATGACATTTGACAAGTTTGATTACTGGCTACATTTCAATCAAAAGAGTAAGCGCCAATTTGCTGCCTCACACAAGCACCAAAATTATGAAGTCTTGTACTACTCACTAGGTTTATTATCATATGTTCAAATTTATCTGAGACCCATAGAGCTTTTTTCAAAAGATTCTTGATTTTGGCTTCTTTTTCTAATGCGAGTTGGTTGTACCTTTAACTTAGCACTGCCTTTATCCAATTGTTTAATGTTGTTGTTTTGTTTAATTAATTTTTTTGTTATTATCAACACAGGAAGACTTCATTACGCTAATAAACTCCACATCTTGTCCATCAGTAATTCATACTTTAAATTGATTTTCTATGATGACTTTTGAGACTATATACAACATATCGTCTTTCAACACTATTGTTCGATTTAAAATCCGATATGTAATTTAACACATGACAACATACATTTCTAAGAGAAGCAAAGAGATGATTCACTGATCATTGAATTTTAAAGCAGAGAAGGTGATTGTGCTGGAAATTTCTTTGAATTGGAATCAATTCCTCTACTTAGGATTCTAAAGTATAATATATTTATGACTATAATTTTGTAGTTAACCACATGTTATTTTAAAGTTGTTCAAGAAAATATTAGGAATCATGTAGATAAAGTCTGATTAATATTTCTGCACCAGAATGATGCAGGGTTGTTATTAGTTCGCCATAAACGTTACTTTCACTGTTATGCTGATAATACACAACTATACATCTCAACCAAATCCATCATCCCAGTTATTTTCTCCACTGTCACAAACTGTCTGACATCAAAACCTGGATGGAAAATAACTTCTTGAATCGCCACAACAAAGCAGAACTCATCATTATTTAGGGGAAATAGTGTGAAAGTGAACTCCACAATCTCCTTCAAATCTCACGTCAGTAAAATCACCAGGACATAATTTTTTTTTTATATCCCAAATATTGCATTCGCCTGTCTTCTTCGTTTGACTTCCCTGGGTCTAGTTTCACCTGACTGTCCACACCTGTGTCTAATCAGCCCCTGACAGCATACGCTGTTGTCGTCCCCACTGGCTCGTCTGTTTATCTTCCTGTTGGTCATCATCCTGTGTTGTTTTCATATCGTGCTTTAGTGCTCCTTTTTGTGTGTGTGTTGTGTTTTGTTTGATTTATTTTCTCGTAGTGGAGGCGTTTGTGTTAGTTCCTGGATCCCTGCTAAGGCAGCACTTTTATTACTAAAGAACTTTGCTTGTTAATGCTGCCAGCTCACAACCTCTCAACACCTCAACACCTCACCTTATGTCACTTAAGTGAATAAATGTTTTAGCACAGATCTTGCACCTAACTTCAGACAGACCCTGCTGCTTTCTGGGTTTTTACTACAAGTACATCATAGTGCATTACAAACCAACGCTTAAATGTTTATATACTGCTTAGAAAATAGTAATCTATGCAGTGACTACAGTTCACATGGCGAGTCCTGATGCTCCAGATACATGAGTGGATTGATGTGCTGTTTATGGTGTAGCTAAAGCAAACAGTGTGTTTATACTTGCATGTGTGTAGATGTAAGAAAAAGAAACAACAAAATCCTTAATTCACTGTGTGGCTAATTAGTCCACTGAGTAATGAGAAAGCAAAACAAATAAGTATACAGAGTTAAAACAGAGAGAGGGAGTAGACTATTTGTAGAAAAAATATGTCATAGTGGATGAGTAGAAGAGGAGTCATAGGAAAAAGGAGAGTAGAGGAGGGAACAAAGTGAAGAGATGGGCAGTTTAGTCCTCTTAGGGCAGCACTAAGGAGAAACGGAGAAAGGAGAATCTTTAGTCTTGAGATACTGTAATGTATTCTTACCACCAAAGAAGAGCTGGCTGTCTGAGGTCAGAGGAAGCAGGATGCTGGTGTGTGCTGTGGCTCCTTCGTCCTTGTCTACGGTGATGCTCAGATGATCTTGTTTGGACATCAGCTCCACAGAATGCCACTGACCATCGTTCAGACCTGAACCTGAAAGCATGCAACACATTCTCAGTCATACTCAATCATCAAACTAGCACTTGACAAGTGGCCCACAATTTAATTTATCACAAGCAACACAGTGATTTGCAGAATAAGAATTAGTTAAACAAATAAAAAAATAGAAAACAAAAAAAAAACTGTCACCAAAACTCATTGTCAATGGCACAATACAAGCCCTACCAATGGAATAAGAGTTCTGGTCCTCCAAGTGGATATTTTAATTTTTTGCTTCTCCAGACTCCTGGTCTTCTGCATTTGGGATCTTCAACACCTACCCTCTAACAGATTGGATTCAACATGTTTTAGTAATATAAGCAATATAGGTAGGAAAGTTAGCAATAATTATCAATTCATTTATTTATTTGAATGCTTTTCTGAGTCATTGGTGGTCTCAGACTCCCAGTTGGTCGAGTCACATCATCACTCTCCCTGATTCTGGTGCTGCTGAAAGTTATATCTCCATGGTAATGAGGTTATTTCTCTCCAGTATCACCTGATACCTGCTCAGTATGGGGGACTGCACCAAAATGAAGATTTAATGCAATACAACAGGTTCCTTAACTAGGCTGTGGTATTTATGTTTTTTGTTTTATAAATTCTCATTATATTAATTTTGGAACAAAGCTCTTCATGCCTGGTGCTTGTAGGAAAGTTTCCTGGATGTTTTAGATTGCTCCTTGCATCAACACACCTGATTCAAATGAATGGTTCAGCATTTGCTTGTGATGAAGGTCTGCAAAAGTCACACAGCCATACACAGCTATTTGTATTAGGGTGTGGTGCAAGATATCATCTAAAACATGCAGGGCACCGGCCCACAAGCACCAGACTTGAAGAGCCTGGGTGTAGAGGATGGATGGAGGAATTGAACAGAACTGAATTGAGAAATGCATTGCTGTGCAGCCACGACTGATCATAAAATGACATACCTGCACTGAGCTCCAGGAGTGTCCTGCCAGCTTTACTGATCTGAAGGCGAAGCCGGGCTTCACTTAGGTACAGGAAGACCGAGCCTTCTTGCTGAATTTGGAAAAAGGCCAGGAGCAGGCCTATCCTGTTCCATGTCCTGAACTGTAGAGCTATAGAAACAATCCCCGATGACCCCGAGGTCAGTCCAGGTAGCTGAAGGAAGCTGTTGGAGTCGGTGAATGTCACAGCAACTGAAACTGGCTCAGAACAAGAAAAGGTCACATTGCCCTAAGAAAAAAGAAAGGAGGTAAAGGGGAAGGACAAAAAAATAATGATTAAAAAATGATGATAAAGTGATGATAAAACATGAATATTCATAAACTGCAGCTGATTCAGTTTGATTGAATGTCAGGGGGTCTCATGAGAAGATAACAGCCAAAGGACACCTGTATATTAACATACTGATATTATCTTCTATTAAAACTTAAAGCACCAGATTTGTATCTATTTTACTTTCTTACATTGCATTTGGAAAGATACATTATGCAACAACTTTTATTTAAACTTTCTATAAAACAATTATTTGAACTTGAGTCCTACCTTTTGGCTGAATATAAAGAGAACAAGCAGTGAAAAGGTGGTGACAGAATCATTTTCATGGGAGAGCCAGGGTTTGTATGAATTCTCTCATTTACGTGATCAGAATAATTCACATCATATGAACTTTCCTTATTCAAGTTTTTTTTCTGTCCTACGTCTCTTCTTTTGCTTCAGGCTTTATATTTCAAGAAATGTAGATGTGATGATGCTGTAGATGATAAAAAAGGAGATTATGATAATGCAAATGATGCTGATGAAGGCAGTGGGTGTAAAAGCAGAGCGCAGAATGATGTGACTAATGAAAACAATCAGGATGACAAAAATAGTCACGACAGTGATCATTAGCATTATAAAGTTACAACAAAAAAATCTGAAGGTAAAACAAAGATATGTTGTTCTAAGTTTCACTCAGTACAAACTTTAGTGCTGATGAAGGATTATAGGTGAAAGACAAATTCATCACAATGGAAAAGACAAAACGTTGGCAATGCCGCAGAGGGCAGCTCATTGAGGCTGTGTTAATTGCATAAAACTTGAGGGAACCTTCAGACTATCCATCAGAAGACATGTATAAATGCAGTTTTAATGTAGAGGTATGTAGTAAGCAAAGGTAAACAGATGAGATAGAAAAGCATTTGAACTGACAATTTGAGCAAATAAAATGTAAAGGAAAAACAAAGCCGCGTGTTATCATATCGCAAAGTTGCAATTTATCACGTCAAGACAGAAAGAACAACAAAAAAAATATTGCATAATGGAAGTGATGGAAATCCTTGTGAATTAAAAATATACAGTAATGAAAATATGTGTGTATTGGAAAAATAGTGATCAATTGCGGATTTATTTAATTTATTAAAAATTATGTGTTTTTTTTTTTTATTACAGCAGTTCAATTTTTTATGGCAACATGTGACTTTTGTTACATGTGCACAAATCAGAAAACAATGTGCACTCAGGAAAACTGTCAGGAGTTTGTGGTTGGTGTTCACGTTGCAGCAAAACACAAGCGCAAAGGAAATGTTTGGGTCATAAAACAAATGGCCAGACAGTTTCAATCCCCCGTTTTTCTCTATTTGAGGTAAGAGAGGTTAAACAGCATTGAGATGAGAACTCTATGAGTCAAGGTGAGTCACAAACCCACTGCTTTTAAGATGCTGGCTTGTTGTGTGTAATCACACACTGATGCAGCTCTGAGCCACTTCTGCTTAGTCTGCGTGAGCTTCCAACGGTGGTTTAACAAGGAGGGCTTTTTACTTCAATATAGTGCAATCTCTTTGTACAAAGAGTTCAAGTTTAGTAAGTTGAGTGACCAGCTTTGTAGAGTAGACATGATTTTCAGCATTGTATTTTGTTTCAGGTTTGAAGTAACAAAGGTTATTATTTTTTTTACAAAACAACAAGAGCAGTAAATATAGAATAACATATTTTCAAATACAAGTGCATTTCCTTGAATCACCTGACAATTTAGGTAAAGCAAGTTTATTTGTACAGCACAATTAATAAAGTGATTCTAAATGCATTACAGAGACATTAAAACATCATCATTACCTGCAGTTGTCTAACTGATTTTTTTTATAATTATATTTTATATATATATATATATATATATATATATATATATATATATATATATATATATATATATATATATATATATATATATATATATATATATATATATATATATATATATTAAAATGACTCCAGTTTTGTTTTTACATCCAGTCAATCTCCTCAATGCTTTTACCAAGAGCCTGTACTGGGCCTCAGTCTCCCGGTGACACAATATATATCTGTGTATCATCTCCATAGCTATGGTAACTTACTTTGTTGTTCTTATCATCTGTGCCAGTGGCAGCATGTAGATGTTAAACAATAGAGGTCCCAGGATGGAACCTTGGGGAACTCCACATGTAAATCTCGTCTGCTCAGATGTAAAGTTACCTATTGACACAGAGTATTTCCTGTTCTCTAAGTATGTTTTGAACCAGATTAGTCCAGGTCCAGAAAGCCCCACCCGGTTCTCCAGTTGTTTGAGTAATGTATTGTGGTCAATTGTATCAAAATAAGACTGACATTTTTCCACTGTCTGAATTCAAGCATATGTCATTAAACACTTTGGTCAGCGCAGTCTCAGTGCTGTGTAAAACCTGACTGGAAGACACTTGTTTTGTGCTAAAAAGTTATTTAGCTTTTGAAAAACAGCTTTTTTTTTTAATGATCCTGCTTAAAAAAGTGAACATTTGAGATCGGCCTTAGTTGTTCATTTGTGTCCTGTCAAGATTGTCCTTTTTCAGCAGAGGCTTAATTACAGCTATTTTCAGTGACTCTGGGAGCACAGCTGATATCAAAGACAAGTTCACACTCTGTAACAGGTTTGACTCCAGAGACCCTTTTGAAAAAACCTGTTGGCAGGACGTCTAAACAGCAGGAGGAGGAGTTCAGTTGACGTAAGATGTCCTCCAGGTCTTTGCTGTTAATGGGATCTGTCATGGTGTTTGAACAGGTTTTCAGTGGACACAGTGCATATCCGAACCTGCTGTTGATGTAGCAACTGTTTGTATATTTTGGATTTTGTCTATGAAGAACTTGGCAAAGTCATTGCATGTTGATGGAATGAAATTCAGTTACCACTGGCACATGATCACACAATTGAAGACTTTATTTTTCAATACATACATATTTTCATTACTTTCCAATTTTTTTATTTGTAAACATTTTCATCATATTAATTTTCCAATAAATTTGATTGGATGTTAAGCTCATCAGTTTCACTTTTGAGCTGCATGCTATCACATGATTTAATGGGATGTGTCCTATGTGCTTTTAACAAGAATACAATAGGTTTTGACATTTAATAAATATAGAACACAGTCCCACACCATCCATGGCTGCAGTGTAAGGAGGTTATTACAGCACTTGAATCGCGTGAACAGCAAAAAAATGAATTTGCAGAGAGCGTGGTCTAGTAAGGTAACGTGAAGAGTTTATAACATTACTGTAACTGCAATAAAACCTTTGTTAGGTAAGAAGCCAATAACATGGCTTTATCTCATTATTTGATCTATGAGTTTAAAAATGTAGAAAAGTATATTTTCAGCCGCTCCCGTCCACCAACGTTGTGTGCCACACAAACACAGCACACTCGTTATGACAAAATGAATCAAACTGGTTTTAGGCCTGATGTAATAAAATGTTCAGTATTGAGCAAATATTAAAGATCATTTTGTATTATATGTATCTCTCTGTCACGGTGGCAAAATTTATACAGTCATAGTGGCAGCATCTTGTGTGGTTATACAAGACAAAGATCTAATTTATTCAATGTTCAACATGTTTTTTGTTCAAATTGTTATTGCAACTAGGGCTCATTTCTATAATTCCCACGAGATGCAAATGAAGATGCAAATGAAGCAGCAGAATGAAAGCAGCAAGCATCTTCTATGACAACAGACTATGAAATGCTAAAAAAAATGTTAAATAAATGTGCATAGCAGCAACACACATAAATCACTTTTTAATGCTTTTTGTTTTACTGAACGATTGATCTCTAGAGCAATTTATCGTTGAATGAAGAAAGCCTGAAAATTAAGCAGTTTAAGAAGATAATATCACTATGCTGAGAGCTTAACCCTTTAATTCCTACCCCAAAAATAACACCCCAAGAAAAAAATCATTTAAGTGTTAATTATATATTGAAAATGAAAAACACTTTCAATTTAGTTTTTAACAATTTCTAAATGATTCTTTTTTTTTTATCATTATGCATACATTAGGGGTGTTTATGCATTTTTTTATTAGGGTGTTTATCTTTTTTATAATTTCTCGGTTTGTATAAAACTTTTTTTTTTTTTTTTATTGATTATGGGGGTGGTCCAGAGGTGTCATGAATTTATGCATCATATATACATCCAGTATTTAAAACACGATGCTTCAAAAATGTTGAAGCACAAAACACTTACCACTACAGTGACCTGTGGACTGCTCCGTTTGGCCAGGTCCATCAGGTTAAGATCGTCATATATCAGGTTTTCAAGGCAGCCATAGAAGTTCCTGTTGGGCAGGATGGGTTTCTGTAGTCCATGGCTCTGGACAGCTGCCACACTCAGCTACACAAGATATCAGCACACGAGATGAGTTAAAACCAATAAAAAATAGATTTTAGGTTGCTTTGTTAACATTATTATTTTTTTATTAAATTTGCTAAGTTCCCCTCATTCTGCTACACCATCTGTGCAGCTTCTTAGTAAGAACATAAACTGGTTTGACCACTCATTTTCTTAAAAAAAAAAAAAACTTGAGAAAAATATGACTTAAGCCATTTTTAGGATGACAGTATTTACATCCATTTTTCACTTCAAAGTCTGCAATGCATTGTAAAAATATTGTCACAGTCTAATCACAATGCACAAAAGATACTGGCATTGAGGACACAAAGAGATAAATCAATTTTTCTTTTTTTTTATTATTATCTTGTCTTCTTTTAGAAAAAAAATATTTGAACATGTGGATCAATACTGGTTGTCAATGTCATATTTTTAATTTCAAAATTCTACACACATTCTCTGTTGTGGACAGGACAGGGCTGCAGGCAGGGCAGGGCAGGGCAGGGCAGGGCAGTCAAGTCCCAATCTTCTTCCAGAGGGTTGCTATGCCCTTGTAAATTTTACTTAATGGGATTTTGCTTTGTCAATATAAAAAAAAAATAGATGGCTAATCCTGGAAGAGATGTGGTTTTAAAGGCATCATGTGATGGTCTGATGTCTCATTGTGCTTTTATGCATTAATGTTGCCATCAGAGGATTTGAAATCATCAACTGATACCACCCCATACCATCACAGGTCCTAGCTTTTTTGACATTTAATTATATTTCTACACCATGTATATACTACATAACACAAACGCCTATGTAATCATTAAATAACATATAGTTTTAGTTTGTCCATGTCAACACTCCTCGACAATATTAAGATATTAGCCATCTTTTATACACAGAATAGATTTGAGGGGCATTTGTGGATATAACTCTATATTGTATTGATATATATTGATTCCATCATAATCCCTTGCTCATCCACGTCATCCACTAATGAATGTTGGTTTTTCCATGCTCTGGAATTTTTTGGATTTCTTGAATTGTTAATGATACAGTGCACTTCAGAGAGAGAAATATGCATATCCCTTCCAATGTTTTGCTTTTGCATATTTCAGTTTTTGTACTCACACATTTGATGAGAAGATGAGCTTTTGGGGAACCAGTTACTCCTTATTATTATTTAATATTCATTATTTTGTAGTAGTAGTAGAAGTGCCAGTATTGTCGGGGACTTTTTTTTTCTCAGTAGCCTGCAAATCTGAACTAAAGGGACTATGAATTATTATTTATTTTTTTTATAGACTTGGGTAGTCAAAGGGTTGTGTTGTGCCACAGCTTTTGAGCGTTTAGCTACCTCAACTGTCAAAGTATATGGAAGCAAGCACAAAAAAGTTGTTTTTTCTTCCATAATATGTCCCTTTTAATATCAAAAGTATGGCTCTTGTTGGTCATTGCTAGAATGGATCAATGGGGGAATTGACATAGATAAACCTTTTTTTATTATTATTATTTAAGATCTTTGTTTGTTATGAAGATCTTTTGTTTCATTTCATATGTGAATGAAACAAAAGATAAACAACACTTTGAGGCATGAAGAATGACTTACATTGAAAAAGCCTACAAAACATGTTCTTTGAGTGAGAAGAATACAGTCATTGCCAGGAGAGGCATCCTCACCGTGTGGACATGCCAGTGGCTCAGCTCAGCTGGTACGTGAACATGCTGTGTGTTTTTATCCACAGTGATGTTGAGGTGAGTGCTAAGCCGCTCCAGCTTGACGTGGTGCCAGTGCTGGTCATCCAGCAAACTACCCAGAGAAACAAGAAGCTGACCACCAGAGGGTGAACTCACACCTGTGACAGAGGGAAAGCAGAAAGAACAGCTTTGTCATGTTGGGCTGATAGTACTTTTAGTGAAGTTGCAAATACAAAATTCTAAAAAACTATATTATGCACCTTCTGGTGGGATATATATATAACATTTCAAAGTCAAACTTATTTTAATATGAACATCCTGCGTCTCCACCTCCATGAAACATGACTAAACCAGTATACAAAGTCTTATTTCTAGAAACAAGAAAATCTAGGAAGGTTTTTGTTTCACCTGTCAAAACAATAAAAGTCACAGAGATTCAACAGCTTGCAGGAAATGAGTTAATTTCTATTTGAGACAGGGTGCCCACCACTGAGGTCACCCCCTCTCCTTAGCAAGCTCATATCTGTGCTGAAAGGGAGGAGGACAGAGAACAAGAAATGATGATACCACAAACTGGTACAAGAACATAATTAATGCAGATTCAACATCAGCAGGTCTAAATTGGTGGATCCATCCCTGCATCCACTGATGTGTCAGAGGAGGAAAGAGTTTCTGCTGACAGAAGAAGCAACATCAGACAGAGAGAGATATACACCTGGTGATTAATCACGGAGGATACTTTCACAGTCACAAGAAGAACCTCAGGCATCTCCTTCAACTTTTCTGAGGAGCACCAAGTTGTTCCTAAGCCAGCCGGTAGATCCTCATTTGGCCCCACTGCCTCCTCCCAGTAAGACATATTCAAAGCATTTCACATTGGAGGACACCATCAGGTATCTTAATTAGATACTTGAACCACCGCAATTGGAGTGTAGAAACATCAAGTAGACTGATAAATCGAAGGCCATGTCTTTTCCTTCCACCGCAACAGAATAGAAGCTGTGTCACTGCAGATGCAGCACCAGCAAACTAAAAGCAAGAAATGCTCCTATTTTAAGCTAAGAAACCAGGTCTCTGACTTGTAAGTGCTAATTGTCATCAAAACCACTTCCTGCAGAGCTGCAAACATGCCCGGTGCATGCTGAGCTCACAGCTCCATAAGCCAACAGTGCCATATCAGCAGTGTAAAGCGTAGCTACTGACCTGAGCCCAAATGATGAAGGAAAACCAAAAAACCAAAGCAACTGTGATTTCTTTCAACATTCGCAATAAAAATTAACTTTTATATTGAAATAATAAAACATAAACAGTAGGTTAAACTGTCAATATATCTTGAGGTTTAAGAAGATGCAATTGTAAAATAGAAACTGCAATAACACACACACATTATTTATATATATATATATATATATATATGAAAGTGAACATCCCGTATTCTCAATATAAATCATTCAAGTGGCATTTAACACAAAGTGGTACAGAGTAAGCAAATTTAAAGGTAAAAACCCATCCATTGTCTTCTACTGTCTTCCCTAACTGGCATAACAGTCCAGAGACAGTCAATGTTCTGTTCATACAATCTGGGAGAAGATCTAGTTCAGGTTCTGTCACTCAAAAAACTCAAAAGAAAAACTGATTTTACAGGTTTAATTAGGATAATGTCTGATACACTCAGTGTTTTATTTCTTGAAACTTTAGTCAGCAACATTACAGCATATCCTAAATAGCAACAATGTGGAGAAGAGAAAGCCATTTATTTAACATTCAGCCTGCCATGCATGCCTTTCTGATGCCTTCCTAATTTAGTCAGCAATACTTAACACCATTTGTCCAGAAGGCACTGGGGCAGGACACAGTAGCCCTCAGTGCATTTACTGCTGTGTATTACAGCTGCCTTGTGACAGTTCACAATTGAACTAAATTATGAAGCAGCAGGCTACATTATAGCAAGCTGACATTTTGATAAATGCAAAGCATAAAGGAAATGAGGTGGTTTTGGAAAGCAGACATAAATCTTAATGAGCCAGTCAATTTATTCTTCCTGCCTGTACAGCCTCAGGCCAACAGAGAGGGTCTAACTGTCTCACTGCATATATTTGTTTGCTCATCTGTCTGTCTGCTTGCTCATTGTGTGTTGGTCTGTCTCTGCAAATTATTTATGCAAATGTTTATGCAAATATGTGTTACCAACCACAAGACAACACCTCTGGCTGAGTTCTTTGTGTGTTTAAAAGTTGTATATGTCTCTGATTCTTACTCCTAACCATCATTACCCATCTTTAACTTCTCAGGGCCGTACTTAGATTGTTTTCCTAGTAATTGACACATCTCTGTTAAAAAGAAGAACACAACTGATGAGACTGGGTTGCCAAATGGGAGTGACGAATACAGGGAACTTCAGAAAACATTTCATATTCTACCATGAAGATAATACTTTAATTGTTATGTTTTGCTCTCTATTTTGATCCTCTTCTCTTCTCTCCTGTCCTGTCCAACAGTTGACCTATGGAGGAACATACTGAGGCTTAAGGTAGATACCCGAAGCTATTGATCTGAATTATACTGTCTGCAGACTGCAGACAGCAGGGAGGACAAGAGGCATTGAGGGAGTTTTGGGCAGCTATGAGAAAGAGAAGATAAAGAAAAAGGCAAATTATTGTCCTTCTGCAAAAAAATAATAATAAAAAAAATAATTAAAAATAAATACATAAATAAAACAGCAGCAAACTAAATAATAGCAGTTGACAAATGCTGTGGTAAATAATGTTTAGACAGTGGGGGGGCGCATACAAGGACAATGCTGTAAATGAGGATTTTGTTTTTGCTGGGGTTTTTGATGTTGTCCAATTATCATAGCTAAATCTAATTTCTTATCACTTATGCAGATGACATCAGATAATATAAACAGGACGATATTAACAATTACAGGAAATTCACTACTAGTATAATTTTGTTTCAAGAGAGAAAGTGACACTGCTAAGTAAAGGAGGGCGTGGAGGATGAAATAACATGAATTCACCTGTTTCATTTCAATTAATTTTTTAAGAGGAAAGCACCAGTGAATCTTAGACCTCGTTCAGACCTTGCAATAAAATCCATCCTCTAGAACCAACCAAACGTTGTCACCCATAATACAAGGTCTGATCTGTTCACTCAGGATGCTTTTGCTTTGGCTCTTGTGACCTTTATTGACAGTATGTAGACAGGAGGGGGGACAGCAAGAGTGGGGCAAGACATGCAGCAAAGGGTCACAGGCTGGACCGCTGAAGGACAGAACCCTTTGAATATGGTGCGCCCACTCATCAACCTGAGCTAAAAAGCCCCCCAGAAGCTTTTGAAGGTGACTTTTATGTTATAATCTAAAACACATTAGTAGGCAGACCCTGAATCTGGATGTTTTTGTAGGTGTCAAACTCATTTAATGTTGCATGTGCACAATCACAATGAAGCTCTTTGTCAAACAATTTTCTTACTTCTTTTCAACAGGTGTGAACTTATGGGGTCAAATAGTAAAAATATATATGGTACACTATGGAAGGATATTAAAAACATGACTTTTAAAACACTGTTATTAAAGTAGTGTAAATTAACCTATCTGTGACCTCCTATTAAGTTTTAAAAAAAATGCAGTGAAAAAATAAAAAAAGGAAAGAAATGCAAAGTTCATAAATATCCAAATTAATGATATTCAGGACAAAATGTCAAAAATTAGTACAAGTGAATTTGTCATGTTTCTCATTGCAGCAGTAATAAACTCAGTAATCCTGCTCCATAATTTTTACACAGTGAAATAGTCCCGGTGTCGAGAAACTCCCGAAGCTCCAATCTAATAACTATTATGATACATTTCTAAAGCATACAGTGGCACATCAAGCTGTGGTATAATACCTGACTATCTGACAGGTCACATCACTGTTTTACTCTGATTGAACCAAATCCACTTTTAATTATATATTCTTGTATGCAAAGCATAGACACACAGACGATGGACCCTGTGTGAAAACCCTAACCTGCCAGTCATGCCGCTGCTCTCATTACTTTACTTCCACTGCAGGAGTTTATTGAAAGCTCTAATGACAGCCCACATGAACTGTGCTGACCCCCAGACTCCACACAGTCGCCTCAGCTGATTGCACCCACTCTAGACATTGTATTTCATTTCACCTGATGCCCCATGGAACGTTTCATAAGCTTCTGAGAAGTGTCTTGTCTCACTGCTCCTCTTTCCTGAGTTACATGTGTATATTTGATGAAAACCACTGAACATAGCAGATGGATCAGACAAGAAGTTAGATATAAGAATTGCAGAGAGAATTCAATCAGTTTTCACATGCAACCGCCTGTGCAGACTTCTGAGCCTATATCACTATATCACAGATGGCGGCGGGCCAGAAATCAACGGGATATAGTATTTTAGCTTTTTAGTAAGTGGTTCAGCAGTCTAAAAACACACAGCGTTATATTATAGACACTTATTTGCCCCTATAGCAACGCTTAGGCCCTTTAACTCTTCAGTCTCTCTCTAGTCTCATAACTGCTAGATTTTTCTGATGTCTTAATTTTGCCAGACAGTGAAAGATAAAGACAGGAATAGAAGAAAATCTGAAATATTTGGGACTATACAGTGAGCAGCTGAATAAGTTACATGCTCCATCAACACAACATTCAGAGATCTCCTGACAGTTAATTCATGCTGTCAGTCAAACGGCAGAGCAGTCCTGTCAACAAGTTGTGCCTTGTATAGGTTTCTGTATTTAACGTGAAACAATATACTGTCCAAGTTGTTGTTCATGTGGCTTAAACACTTTCAGTTTGATTCATGGTTTTCACAGCAATGTGAAACATAGGGACAAGAGCAAATACAACTTAGCAGGCTTGGATATTTGACACAGTGGGTCTACATGGGAATTTACGAGCTCAGTATCCGTATCTGATCTAAAGGGTTGATACCTGCAGAATCAACTATTCAATAGATTCAAGAGTGAAAAGAAAGAATCATGATAATCACATTTGACAAATAAAATCAGCATATAAATGCACTTACTGATTTTGTGAAATATTGAATTCTGGTCATTGTACCATGTTACACTGATTTAGCTTTAATTCAGAACTGTCAATTTGGTTTGATGTGGGACAAAAACACTCGTTACTCATGCCTGATGAGGTTTTAATGCTGTTTCATTAATTTGGACTAAAATGTGATCACATGAAAAATCAACAAAAGATTTAAAAATGTAATCTAAAGCTGTAAACATAACCTTCTCTGGAGCTGCAAGTTTCATTCCATTTTCATTTTTCATTTTATTGATTATTTCCAGACATGCCAAAACCACTGTATAGAGCATAACAGTGTAAACATTAGTATGAATCTATTTATCTATAAATAAATAGATAAACCTACACAGGTGCATACATACATGTTTTGAACATATAGAACCCCTTGGAAATAAATCAATATTAATAAATGAATCTGTTTTCAATTAATGTACACAAAATAAATAAATCTAAAAAAATAAATCTATACCCAATGTGCACCCACCTATCTATATATACATACCTATATACATGCACACATAATACACATAACACATAAATCCCATCTGACATGTCTGAAAAGGGGTAGGAAGAAGAAAAACTTATTTAATCCTACCACTTCTCCAATCATGTGTACACCCACTGCACTTTATTATCAGTTATCCTAAATGAGCACAACCACATTTAGGAAAATAGTTTTTTGGTAAGACTTTTTAAGCTTTAAATGACAAAACAACCATCATCCCTTGCTAAGAGGACATTATAGCTAGTATGCAAAATGTACTCTGCAGAATTTATCTTCAACACATCCTGTAAGGATCCATCAGAGTTTAAGAGAGAGAGAGAGAGAGAGAGAGAGAGAGGTGTAATCTGACAGAGGGTGTCAAGCTGTGAGAGAAACAGCAAGAGACACCATAAGATTGAGAGAAAAATTGTGAAAAACTTTGGTGAAAAATAGTGAAAAGACTAAAAAAGAAAAAAGTTATGTTTTTTTTTCAAGTTTCTAAATGACTTGTACCTCCCTCATACTTGATCAACTACAATGCAGTAACTTGTAACTTTATCCAGTTGATGATGCCATTTACTCCAAATCCTGTAAAAAGCTGATTAATTCTTTGAAACATTTCTTGTGAAATGTGAATAAACAAATGCTATACTAAACTAAATTGAAAACTAGGAAATGGCACAATTCCCTTGCGTTTCCCTATAATTGGATCAGGGGTATCTGACAAAATCACATCTGACAAACAGCATACCAGCAGATGGATGGGGACTGACATGAGGCACACTTCATTTTATTTAGGGGACAAAATGTGCCAGATATAAATTCTATCTACAGAGACAAGATTGGGGAAGCTGTGGAGCCTGAGTGAGAGTATAATTATGCTGTACAGTTTGAGCATTTAGCTGACATTTATTCAGAGCAAAGAATAATGACTGAAATATAAATAAAGAGACAGATTGATCTGCACAGTTTGCCACAGAGAAATTTCAAACTTGAATCCAAGTAAACTAAATTTTCAATTTTATATTTGCATCACAAGTTTTCAATTCCTGTCATCAAGAAAACTTTCAACCGTTGCTGAAGATTTGATAAACCAGGTGAATATTAACTAATATCGCCCTGTTTTTGGGAAAAATGTTGTATCTTGGTAGAATGCATAAATAACTTTTTTTTAATAAGAAATGTCACTTTGTTCTAATTATTTACATTGTACTTCCTTCTTTGAGATAATCTCAAGTTTGACCAAAAGTCCCTTTGTATTTAGACATTAAAAGGGTTTCAGTCTTGATGTTTTAGTCAAGAGTAAAAGATAAAGAATGGTTTAGCCTTTTATGTTTTTTTTTATTGTGACTTGTGGGTGAAAGGAACAAGAACAACAGAACACTGAAGCGCAAGTTGACCACAAGTGATTGTAATTTGGGCTCATAGTCATGAAGAGCGTTTCCCAAAATGTTAAGAATTAGCAGAAGCACTTTGTCTACAGCTTCTCACCATTGGCGAGAATTATTTGGACTCAAACTGTCTTTATGTTTGCCTGCCATGAGGTGACAGGGACGCTACATCCACAGATCCATTGGGGTAAATGTTGAAGGTTACAGCCTTTTGGAAAATTAAACAAAAAATAGCATGGGCCTGCACAGAGGTGCAAATGTCTTTTTTTTTTTGGTGGACAAAGCTTTCAACTACTCACTTTGTTTCATGGCAGCTCTTTTTTGCGATAAGACATGATCAAAAGTTTTAAAAACACCACTTGAGGACTTATGTTCAGCACAATACAAGTGGGAGGTCAGTGTCGCACCTTGCTGGTGGTAGAGCAGCAGCTTTCCTTTCTCCAGCACTAGGTTGAGGCTGTGATCTCTCTGTCCCTCTGCATGCAGCAGCGTCCCTGAATTCTTCAGGGTTTTAAACTTTAGAGCAATGCTCTCCATCGCTGTCCTGCTTGGCCTGGCGCTCAGCCTGAAGACCAGGCTGCTGTTGCCGTCAAAGCTTGCCACGTCAGAAGCTTAAGGACAGAACAGAATACAGTTGATCGCTGCACACATCGTACACAACTTTAAATGACAGACTTGTGTGAAATTGATGATCTCAATACAAAAATGAAAATTCAACTTGGTAAGAAACAAAAACAAGCATATTTTGGAAGTGTTGCACGGTAAGTTATCAAAAGGATCATCACTGCTGTATTTAATGCACAAACAATTTCAGAATAAAAGATCCTCATATTGAAAAGCTTATGCAAAAACTCAGCCAGTAAAGGGTCACGAGCTTATATCCTCATATTGTTGGTTCCCAAACCTGGATTAAAGGGGATGGTTGTGTTAGAAAGGGCAACTGATGTAAAACCTATGCTAAATCAGTGCAGGCAACACAAATATGTGCTGTGGAAGGCCCGAAATAAAGGAAAAGGTCAAAAGAGGTTGCAGATTTTCTTAGCTCACTTATTTACTAATCTGATAATACAGTTTTCCCTATCAACTTCTGCAGATATTTCAAGGATATGGTTGTTAAATTTGACTTCTTTTGTGAATCCTTTTGATAAAATTTACAAATATGACCAGTGTCATTTTCTCTGCTGAGTAAACAAGATAGAGGAACTAGAGGCTAACACAGTCAAACACAGTAATTATACTTACAATATCCACAGCCATAAATTTCCAGCCTAAGTCCAATTCTTCCAGTGGGGTTCCAGTCGAGTGGGATCAAACGAAGGTAGCGAGTAATCACTGGCTGCTCCAGCTTGTACTGGACCACTGTGTCGGCGTTCGTGTTACCTGGAAAAGCCTGAAACAAAAAGAAAAAAGATTTTCTTACTTTAATTTTACATGCGCTCAGTAAAAAGATATAATGCCAATTGATTGAATTTAATGAATAGAAAATGAACCCTTAAAATAAGCCTAATATTCAATTAATCTAGTCAAAATTGCCTTATTTTAGTCAAAATGTCTTTGCCAATGCAGTAAGAAAATGTTCTTGATTAGATTTCTTAAAACCAGCAAAACAGTCAAACATAGTCTCCCAATTTTCTAAAATGTTTACATGTCTTGACAAAGAAAAACAGAATATACAGACTCACATGAAGATCAATAGATTAAATAGAGGCCACTCTAATTGTCATTACTAAAGAAAGTAAAAGTCTCCCTAAAAGTCCTGAGTCCTGCCGCATTTTTAAACTCTGAGCATTGATTATCTGCTGACGATGTCTCTCCCACTACCCCATCAGTGTTCAATAATCAATAACTCTGGGTGCTATTATGTATCCATAGCAAGCCTCCTAAAAGCTAATGGCTTCTAATTTCTCAGCTTTTTGTGAAAATCTAGTGAGGTTCTCTGAGTGACCGGCACTCAGGCAAGAACCAACATCCTCATCTGTAAGCAAAGCAGGACGCACACAACAGGCTACATTTGCTACATTTGCAGTTATGTGCTCATGCAGTCAAGTGCACGCTTTTGCGTGTGTGCATCTGCATTATTCAGTGGAGTGTGACATTGCCTGTGTGTGTTTGAGTATGCTGAATGTGTACTGATGAGGCTTTGCGAGTAAGACTGGCGTCCCTGCCATTGCATAATTGTGATTTCCGTGCCGTCTTCAGCGCTTTGAAGGGCTGAGCTGGCTGAGGTGGCTGAGCAGCAGAGCGTAAAGCTCAACAAATGGCCCTGTTTCCTGCTGAGGAGGCCGAGGAGAACTGCATCTCATTTACTCGCCTGAGCACTATTTGAAATATGAGTAGCCTCTGACAAGCCTTCAGTCGAGGACAGAGACGCGGGCTTAGAACGAGACGAAGAAGGAGAGAGGAGGACACAAGAATGAACTATAGAGGAACTTTAGCTGGGAAGAAGCACTGGGTCCATTCCAACACAGTAACATAAAAATACGCAAGTCAAACTCCATTAAAAGACATGCAAGCACATGTAAAACAAAATAAAAAAATTGATAAATCCTACTAACGATGAAAGCAACACCTGTGTGTTTTAGGCTTTTATTGATATACTATTTTAGTTAGGTTTAGTCCCCAAGTGTATTGCATGTAAAATCTGCTCACCTTGGTAATGATGACACAAGAAGAAGTTTATTTTTTATATTTTTGTCCTTGGTGACAGCACATAATTTGTACACCTGAAGTGTACACATTAAGTCTCTCCCCTATGTTGTAAAGTGAGTCAGCACTATAATTGTTTCCAGTTATTTTATTTTGTTTAAGTTTTTCAGTGTTTCACATAATAATAAAAATAGATCTTTATGAATTAATAGTTCCCATAGAAGCCTCCTTCTTATAATTCCTACAATTCCTTCGTTGCACTCCAAACGTATTAACACTAATCATAATAATAAAAAGTCTCTAGAAATACCTGCTTAGATTCGGCTTTTGTCTGCAGAAGGAAAAAGCTGAATTAGTATTTATCTGTGATGGTTCCACCTGAGATAGGCTTCAGTGAACTTGAACTCTACACCAGAATGTTGAGTTTCAGTTTAGATTACATGCTAATGTTCTAGTACAATTGGGGGTTCAGATCTCACCTGGATACATGAAAATGAAATTACCAAGCTTCAGAAAAACAAAAAGTGACAGATGGATTTTAACAAATTGTGGTAATCATAAACTTCGGCCCACCAAATTAGATATGATTATACGTAACTGCATCCCTGCACATTGAAGCATACAGTCAGTCTTACCCTGCGGAAATAATCGACTAATTACTGGATGTAACCTAAATTCTACAAATAAGTCTGCATGCACCGCCTCCAGCATGTTGAGGGTAAACCTGCTGCTACCGACAGTTGGAAAGGATTTAATGACTTTGTTTTTTTTGCAGGTACCTGAGTTTAAAAAACCTGGAGGCTACATTTTGTGTAAAAAATGGACCAAAGATGATTTCATTGCCGCACATCTCAATATACATATACTTCCTTTTTTTCTTTCTTTTTCTTTGTCACAACTGCTAGTTTTGACTTGGGGAAGATGCGGTCTCTTCTTGATCTGCTGTTTGCTGAGACAAAAGATGCCAACAGGCCTCACAAGGACACTGCTCTTTGGCAAGAAACAATTGTTGGACTCTCTAGACTAATACTGTATTACTAAAATGATCACCACATTCAAAATGTGAATGCTTAGGCAGCCTATCGAGAGACAGTATAAAGTGAAAGTAGCATGCAGGTAAATTATTTAAGTACAAAACTGGGGTAAAGGCACCTAAAAACAGCGCTCATGTATTTTCACCTTGGACAAAAGTATAAGAAAAAAGTTCCAAAAGTCATTGGAAAGTAATGATGAATGCAGATATTATTGCTGTGAAATGTCTACCATCACATAGACACTAAGCTGCCCTGACTAATACATGGGGCCTTCAAACACACTCTGACGGCTTATCAACTTTCATGTTTAGTGTCAGCTTGACAGTTTTTAAGCTGTAGAAAGATGCCACTATGTAACTATTTCTTCCTAGAGCATCAGGACTAGAAAGACTAGCAAGGTGTCATGCCTTTTTTTAATGGTTCACGCTGTGAGAAACCTATATATTGCCAAATGTGAATCCCAAGTTGCACTTCCAGCTTCTACTTAACAAGAAGGCTGCACCTTTTTCCCGTGAGGGACAAAGGAGACGCCTTACTTCTTGTTTGTGCTTGGCTTGCTGTGATCCGACATTAATAGCTTGCTTTTCACTGACACGTATTTCTATTTGCAGAGAAACAATGGTAGAATGTTGGAAAAATGGGTTTACAAGATAACTTGAAATGGGAAGCATATGCAGAAAAGAAGCGAGCAGTACACTCAGCCATTTCCCCTTCACATTTCAGTTTTAGACACTGAGCTGACACCTTTGTGAAGACTGGCTCACACTCAACAAAGTTGCTGAGAGTCTGATGATGGGCTGATGTTTGCTGCTGCTGGATATAAAGCTGTGACATTTTTTGCAGCAAACAGACAGTTTTCCTGGCAAACACCAACAGAGGTTAAACTGGCTGAAGAAGCTCTGTGCCTTTGGCAGAACCCTGCCTCAGTTTCCTTTATTGTTTCATCAATTATTGATAAAAAGGCAAAATAACACCAAAGAAAACATGTGTACATTTGATTTCACAGGCTCAAATAGACCATGTCAGTTTACACTCTGGACAAGTGACCACTATGTGAACTTTACTTGTAACACAGATTTCATCATTTCTGATTCATACATCCCAGTGAAGTCAATTTTGGTCATTTGTTGTAACATTATGAGGCTAACATATCTGATGGGCTCTAAGTGCCAATATGGTGACTCCCAAGCTTGTTCAGGCAGGCAACAAGAGCACCAGTTTTTGCTCAAAAACTTCCCCCTTCATAGCTCATTCCAGGTATGCACTCTAGTTTCTCTTTGTCACTGCAGGGCAATGCCAACTACTTCACAGCTATCAAGATTGCTGCCACTCAAAATTCCCACCACCAACCCAGCGCCTCTGGGCTCCAACTCTAAGGATCATGTTAGAGGGGCTAAACTGTTGCTCATTACTCCCAATATATGTAAGTAATATCTGTATGGAGTGTTGAGGTCAGAGCCTGCTAAACTACATGTAAAGATAATGATTAAAGGCTTATCTCTTCTACGCAGTTGTCACTGTGTAAACACAGAAGTGTTACAGTCATCTCTGAGGTACATCAACTAACCATAACCACACACTGTAAGTCAGTCATAATACAAGTACGTAGAACTCATATGCTGGCTTCACACTATGCAAATTTGGGTATCTCAGATGAAAGATATGCAATTGTGTGAAAAAAAGGCAATCATTGTCGTTGGTTGTACATCTCACAAAGATCACAAAGACAGTTCAACGATCAAAGACAGAACCGCCTTGCGTCCAAAGACAGGCTGCGACAGATATAAAGCAGCGCCAGAGATTTTACGACTCTATCTACTAACTAGTCAATAAAAATGAAATTTGAAATTATATATTAATGTAATCCAGTGTGATTCCTTCAAAATAGAAGTGTAAATTAAAAAAATGAGCCTCTGCAATTTTTGCCCAAGATTAAAGTGTTCATTTATAAACATTTATTTAATAGTGGAAGACATACCCCTAAGCTGTCTTCCTGTCGGTGTTGTCTCCAGTTGTGTCCTGTGTCGCTGAACATCAACAGGTAGGCTGTCAGCCAGTCAGAGCTGCCGTAGCGACCCTGCGTGGCAACAGCAGTGATTTGTGTTCGCCTCCCCAGATCAACCTCCAACCACTGGTATTTGTCCGAGTGCAGAGGAGACCAGCCCCCAGCTCCTGTAACATGAACGGAGACAAAAAGTGCACTTTCATAATTCTGTATAAGTGGCGTGAGTGTTTATGTGGTTATGATTAGGCAAACAGTAGTTGTCATTTTTGTATAGTATTTAGACTAGATTACACAGTGAGGTAATGTAATTTCCTCTGAAATGATGATAGTCGGACTTTACATTAGCGTGTGTGTGTGTGTGTGTGTGTGTGTGTGTGAGTGGTTGTGATGGAGAAGAGGTGGAAAAGAGAGTAAGGATCAAGAGCCAAACCACTGGAGTAAAATGTGGTTCATTACATATTAATCTTCCTGAAATTAAACTTTAAAACTTTTAATTTGTAGTTTGCAGCAGATACTTCGTGTTGAGATTCTTAATGTGTTTTTTTTGCATATCTCCACTTCTATATTTCTATTCTGCTGGGAATCCACCGCAGCAGCTATGCATAATTCACAGTTTATAAAACCGCTTAGTTCAGTTCATCCACAGATGCCACAAGTGAGCACAATGTGCTTCAAAATCATTTAAAATCTTGTTTATTTACATGTCCGCACTGATATGATTGAAATCACTGAGCTGAAACATTTGTCTTTTCCACAGTGATTTGCAAAACACGATCATGTCTCTCAGGAGTACCGCGCTCCATTTTAGTCGTGGTAACAGCTGTTGCAGCAGCTGTAGAGGACACTCAGAGCTGTTGGAGATTAACTTATACTGTGTTCATATTGCAGAAAAAGGTCTCATCAGAACAGTACAATAGCTG